>JARLTB010000047.1:4540000-4852500 GCA_030141615.1 Unio pictorum | reverse complement strand
AGGAATGTTTACACTTAAGCAGCAACTATAAGTTTCTTTGCTTTCTTCTCTTTCCCACAACTTTCCAGATGTAAAGAAAAAATTGCTCCAAATGAATTTCTTCATTACTATTAAACGATAAATATGCTAGATATTATGATTAGATAAAATCATTTTGGTTCACAAAAGACATTTTAAAATATTTACTATATAATTTATTACAATTTTGAGTGCAAATAGACGCTAAAATAGACCAGAAACCAATGGAAATATAGAATAATAATAAAATCACTGTAGAAGAAACCATTTTTTATGAAGTATCATCTGTGACCGTAATGTCCATGTTTTAATCTTGGCTTATCTTCAAGGAGATGAATTTCCATGACCTCGTATACAAAGTTCCGCGCCTCTTCGGTTACTTTAGTAATGTGACGTCATAATTGCGACTCCAGCATCCCCACTGGCAGTTGCCAAGTAGAAGACAATGCCGCTGTGCGTTGCGTACGGGTGTAATAGCACATTAAGAACACGCTGTTGATGACATAAAGAAAGTATGGATACATTAATGCAAGCGAGTAGATTTCAAAGCAACACCATACAACACTGTGTTCTTTACATTTCTTAAAGGAATGTTACGAGAGGGATCCTGAAAAAAAATGAATGTTCTAGGATACGTACACGTTAGACCTAGTCTAAAAGTTTGGTGATGTTCCAAAAATACCGTTGGATATTTTAACTCCTGGGGAAAGTGTTAAACGTTTGCGTTACGAAAACAGGCAGAAGGCCGAGTAAGTGACCACACAATGCAATAATTAATTCACAGATCTTGTATCTACACCACCAGTGCCCATCCTGTATTCAAAATGAGGTGCCCTAAATGCTAATGTTTTGTAAAATAAATATTCTTTCTATCTTTATTTAGCATGCATGTCACACATTCTCGAAGAGGGCAATGTTAGATTATCAATTTGACAAGGACAAAACCATGTACCACATTACCTTTTAGAGATTTAACTACTGGAACTAAACGGTGGAAAAAGGTATCCAGTCGCAACTGACACATTTTCACCCATGTGTACCACATTAAAAAAAAAAATTCATAAACAAT
Source organism: Unio pictorum (assembly GCA_030141615.1). Taxonomy (NCBI): domain Eukaryota; kingdom Metazoa; phylum Mollusca; class Bivalvia; order Unionida; family Unionidae; genus Unio; species Unio pictorum. The sequence continues at coordinate 4,851,413 of JARLTB010000047.1, read as the reverse complement.
ACAAAATATGATATCAATTAAGATGATCTCACATGATGCCAAGAGTCTTAACTTTTTGGAACATAACTGAAAATACAACTCTTACATAATGCACCAATCACACCTAGTGCTGTTGTTTATTTCTGAATGCAATATTCTCTACACCTTAAGCTCCGCCCACCATGAGGGTGTACAGTTGGTACCGTTATACACATAGCCAACATTAATTCTTTCAATAATATGTGATATAGTTCGGGACTGTACCCGTAACAAATGTACTTAGTCTCGCTTGTCTAAAACGATTTCATGAGGTACCGACCTAAGTCTTATATTAATGTGTATGTAACTGTCTTTGAACTATTGTTTACTACCAAACTACATTTTTGACTAAAATGAATTGTTTTAACGATGTGTTAAGTTTTATTCATATCAGTGGGCAATGTGACTTAACTAGTCATCACTTAGTAATGCTGGACCAAATATAAAAATTCCACAAGAACACCTGGACATATATAAAACTAATTAATTGAATGTCAATAGCAGATTATAATTGGGCTAATACAAGTGTCAGTGGGAAATGCTGACGGAAAGAAACTGCTCACGTATGTTGGTATTCCCTGACATTTCAAATAAGGGAATGCAAAAGAACTTAACTAAATAAATTACATGAACAATTTAAAGGCAGAATAGTGTACAAAATGGACAATTAAGTACGACAATTACAATCAAAATTGGAAGGAATACCATATCTTTAACAAATTACCTAAACGTACTGAGACCAGACTATTCTACATTATATAAATGATCTATCTACAAGTGGACCTAGAGTGGCCTCTATCCTGGTCTATGACATTTTTTACAAGAACAACACAGTTTTTATACATCATTTTCATTTTTTGCAGGTAAAATAGTCCATATTTCGCTAAAATTAACTATATTAACTTTACATAACTTATTTCGTTGCATGTATGCTAATCTTGGAGCTGACTACACAGACGTAAAGCCATCAGTCTATGTTTGTCAAAGTTATAGCTACAAAACTTTCCATCCAAAACCAGTTTGGGCTACTTTCGAAATCTTTACAGCCTATTATGTGCCTAATTAATTAATGGTACTGCTCTGGTGAACTAGTGGTTAGAGCGTCCGATTCAGAAGCGGGAGGTCGTGCGTTCGATCCTCGGCCGAGTCATACTAAAGACTTTTAAACATGTTACTAACAGCTGCCTCGCTTGGCTCTCAGCATTAAGAGGTTAGTGTTAGGAATGATTGAACTGGTGTCATGATAATGTGACTGGGTGGGACATCATGCTATATGTCTGCGGCATGATGCCTCAGTGATAGACAAAACTATAAACTGCCTCACTGCAGACATTGTAGCGATATGACTAAAAAATTATTAAATCTACGTTAAAATACCTAATCACAAACAAACACATTAAGCAATTAGATCTCTCATCCTAAATTAAATGATTTTTTATGCAAGTAAATTAATTCTGATTATTTCGAATGTATATTTTAATACTTTCACTTACCAAATAAAAATGAAAACAATCTACTATATGAGTGTTGTTGTCTATTTTTACAGTGCCCCATTCTGTAAGTCGTTGTCTAAAACAAAAATAAAAAGTATGTTATACTTGCGTCATTTTGCTGCATTCGTAATTAAAAAGGCAATGGAAATGTACATTTTGTACCGTTGATATATAGTTATTTCTGTACTGTCATTGTCTGACGGGATAATATGATAGAAAACTAACAGAAAGGGCCTTAGTAAGTCAGCATATGCATCCTGTAGTTCAAGGTAAATAAGCAATTAAGTTTTACTTAAAGTTTTAATAGTTAACATGTTTCATTCTGGCTGCGGGGGCGTATTCAATTTACGCAAAGGACAAAGAACGGGATCATTGTAATCTTACAGAGCGAACAGTGTCGAGTGTTAAGTTCCAAAATGAATTAAACATGGCACCCATCATATACGAGGTTATGATTTCTCTAAATTTAATTCAGGTTGATCATGCAATGAAAGGGTTTGAATAAGAGATGTTTCCCTTTTATAACAGTCCCAGCGCTTTTAAGGGAATAATAATAATAATAATAATAATAATAATAATAATAATAATAATAATAATAATAATAACATGAGGCACTTTAGATATATTATGAACTTCTGAGACAGTGGTGGGTGTAAGGTGTTTACATTTTAAACAGGCACAATTTAGAGAATGTTGATATACCTCTATGTTACTTTCATGTACTGTGGCTGAAATTTCATTGCGTGGTAATTTTGTCATGGGGAATTTAAAGGTAATTTTTATTGAACAGCATCGAATCGGGGCCAAAACATTGAAATATTATACGAACGTATTGCCTGATAATAATAAAAATAAGATCAATCATGGTCTCAGAATACTCTGTAAAATTTATTGGGTTGGTTATTAACTGGTAAAGAATAAATATATGGCTCAACAATGAAATTTTGTTAATTGGAAGTAGGCAGTTCACGTTAAAATCTCCCATTAAAATTATACACTCAGGGTTAGTGGATTGGGCTCTCATTTCATTAGACACTAAACATTCTCTATTGACCAACAAGGTACATAAACCTTTAACTATCCTCAACATTCAGTTTTATTCTTTATTTGTTTCACGGGTCTTACTGTCTTTACTAAAATACACAAACACATAACTGATAACAGAACATAGTTAATTTAGTTTGGTAATTCGCTCCAGAATCAAATGTACACAATATTTTAAGGTACATCATTTTGACTTAATTCATGCGTAAGATATGTGTGTGTGTGTGTGTGTGTGTGTGTGTGTGTGTGTGTGTGTGTTAACAATACTCATTAATTAACAGCATCACTCATGCTGGTCAAATCAAGTATATGGTCCAAAATTTATAACGAAACTTGACTTGTTTGGCTAATTGGTACCCCTGACATTACCACTATAGGTGCCAAAACTTGAGTAAATCAATTAACTTGTCACTACACCGTCAGTGCAATTGATGAAAATGTAGAACTCTTTCATTGTGAATTAACATCACCAGAGTGAAAGGCTTTCATTTCTGGGCGTCGCTTAATAAACAGTTCTTGCTTCAAATGACACGTGTAAATTAATTAAAATAATGGCAATTCAGTTAACAGACTCCGAACAACGTTGTCACTCAAAAAAGATGACAGAATAAGATTGTCATTTTAAGACACCGGTCATCAAAATGATCTGTTCGGTTAGAAATATATATATATAATCATACAGGGAAAGATCATTTATGTTTATCGGTAAAACATCCAAGTCACAGAAAAGCAAACAATTCATTTATAGCAATGGATGGAACGGATTGTCTTAATCAATGTTTTATTGAAACACCAGCTAGAATCAACTCCAATACAGGTACGCATATCTATCTATCTATCTATCTATCTATCTATCTATCTATCTATCTATCTATCTATCTATCTATCTATCTATCTATCTATCTATCTATCTACTGTTTGTCTCTCTATCTAAAGTTTCTTTTGTTTCTTTGTTTTACATCCATCCATCCGTGCATACATACATACATACATACATACATACATACATACATACATACATACATACATACATACATACATACATACATACATACATACATACATACACGCAGCTAACTATTGATAATTGATAATTACTTGTATTAAATCTTTAAAGAGCAGAGAGGGGGAAGGATGGAAGTAACATGTTTACCTGTCATTATTGTTTTACCACTTTTGTTTATTCTGTTTCATTTCAGAATCGCATGATTCTCGAGAGTCGTCATCCATGGTTCTGAAGGGTACAAACCGTCTTAGTGACGACATGCGATACATAATCTCCGTTCCGGAGCTTTGTGACGTCATATTTCTTGTTGGGCCACAGCGGATGCCTGTCTATGGTTTAAGAGCAATATTGAGTGCTAGGAGCAGGTAAGGCAAAATCTGGTCAAAATTACATTTCCCAGCATGTTATTAGCTAAGTGGATATTTTTTTATATTTTGTATTTATTTATTATTATTAATGTATCATATACTGATTTTCAGTTGTTTCAAAATTTCATATAGGAAGCCACTGGTGCCTATATTAGTTTGCTTTCTTTGCGAATGTTTGGAAAGATTGTTTTGTTTTGATGAGGTTAACAGTATTATAGAGTGTGTTAGGGGTTAACTAGAATCGATTAGCAGAAATACACATGGCATATGTTAGTCTGTTAATTTGTTTGTACGTCTAGTGGCATGTCTTTCTTTTATTCGTCTTGTATTTATTCCCCGCCGTAACATTGTCTCCGTATGCTTACCTAGTGTCTTCTAATCAACATTTCAGAATGTTTAATCAGATGATCGTGTCCCACCAGACCAAGCTAAAGACGCGTCGAAGCAAGAAGTCACAAATAAGAAATATCTTGTCCAGCGTTTGGACCAGTGCAAGGCGAAGGTCGAGTTACCATCTTGACCATGACGACGTTACCAAACTTACGATCCCCATCGAGGATTTTGAACCTGGAATTTTTGAACATTTGATGACATACGTTCACGCCGGAACGGTTACCATAGAACCAACTACAGTCGTAGGTATGCATCAATCATTTCTACATCATGTTTATCGTCACATAGATTTTATTTTTGCTGTTCTTGCTATTTTAATTATTATCGTAACATACGGGACATAGTTATCACACGTGCCGACGTCGAGGGCGTCAATATTTTGTTAAAGTATTTCAGTATGGTCAAAATTCCCAAAACGTTATTAAACTTGGAATGTAGGATTCAATGAACTTTGACATATCGTATTCATCTGCTTCTATCCTGCCCCAAACAAGGTCAAGGTCAAAATGATTTGTAAATGTATCTAAACAGGCAGGGGAGAAATGTAGAATTTATTATCATGATTTAAAAGCAGTGGTTCGTGTTACGCCTTTGCTGCTGCTATATTTGCTACTCTTCTTAGGCAAAATATTGACGTCACAAAAGCAAATATAACAACACACAAGTGGAATCTGTGCGAACGTCAAGTCCCTTCATTCGTTGTACATTATAAGTCCAGTACATTGGTAGCAACTCCAACACCTCTTACAGCAGATTCTCTTTTAATCTCAGTAATGACGATGTAAAGATGTTCACCATTTGTTTCCCAAAAGTCCTGACTCCACAGATAGATTTAGGGCGGCGAAGAGTACATCAAATAGAAACAAGTTATATTGATGTTTTGCACATGTCTAGTTCTTCTGTAGGTAGGGTTCAGCTTGAGGTATTTACATAAAAGTTTTTGATTATCATCAGCAAAGCATTGTATCACAAACCATAATCAGTAGGTCAATGTCTTTGTTAGTGACGACATATATTGACAATAAACACAGTTAATTTGTGATTAATTTATATGTTATATTTTACTTGTCAGGTTTACTGAACGCAGCTCAAGTCTTCGGGTTTTCGCAGCTCTACCGTGCCAGCATGAACTTTGCCCTCTCTTGTATCCCCGGGCAACGCAGTATGGAGACTATGTTGGCATCGGCGACTCATTACTATGGATTCAAGTCTACAAGGCTTTTATTGAAAATGGTAACGTAATAAAGACTAAAATCGTTATATTTACGCAGATAATTTAGTACGAACAGAAACGTGTAACTTTAACTATACCTGATCTACAAGTCAACTAATATATATATATATATATATATATATATATATATATATATATATATATATATATATATATATATATATATATATACTCCATCAAATGCAAATGGCCTATCAAATCTAGAGAACAATGAAATATATGTTACGCTGAAATTTGTTTTATTTACCTTACTGCGAATATAAATGAATGTTCCAAACCAGCTCAAACACCAGGATTTTGACATATTTAAAGTTTTATCATGAAGTCTTTGCAGCAAAATTTGTGTACATGGCGTGCCTTTCGATTCGTAAATAAGAATTTGACAATTATGTGTGTAGTTATTAATGAAATGAATATATCTAAACTAAACATTTTGAAGGGTCATTGAGTTTCGAATATGATCAACATCTTGGTATTTCGAAAAGATTTGAAATCACAGTTATGAAGAAGTCGCAATCATGGTCATAAACTGTAAATAAAACACATTTACTAGAAACTGAAACGTCATATTTCACTCAACCGAACCATGAGTGTTAACTTCTTACCCATCAAGTGTTAGTTTGGTAATACAAGGTGTGTTCTTTATCCTAAAACAGGAACACAGCAGGCGCAAATAAAAAAAAACTAAATTTATAGAAGCTACATGTCCAGACAATAAAACATAGGTCATACCTGATCATAATGGCAAACCAATTAAATGTAATGGTATGTGAGCTTGTAGTTTCAGCCATTTTGAGATTGGTTTGATTTGGTTTGGTTCGGTTTTCAAACTAAAGTATTACGTAAAAGGTTACGTTTTGCCCTGGAAATTGCAGTAAATTACTTCGGTCAAGGACACGACATCGTAATCAGTCTGGTGATGATCTGATGGTAGGATTCGAACCTTGACTTCCAGGTTAAAAGTCCTGCATGCTAACCTAAAAGCATTTGGAGTTATGGAAAACAACATTTAACCTCTGCCTCCCTGAACTGAAAAGGGAGCAAGAGATCAAACCGAATGATGTGGCTAAAGGAAGATCTGAAACTTTCACGCAAGCTGGAAAATAATCTCTTGTTTAAAAGAAAATCTTATTGGCCCAACTGAACTATCGTACATGAAAATGAAAAACTCAGTTTTAAAATGAATTAATGATTTTTTATCCTCAAAGGAATACAAGATTTTAGAACTTTGCTTTAATCTAACAACGTAGATAATTAGTAAAAAGAAATTATTGAAAACACAGGTTTCCATTAGTCTATTCCCACAATTAGAATACATATGTTCTACAAAAAAGTATCCTTTTTGGGATTTGAACCAAACCAGACAAACTGATTTGTGTGCATCCTAAAGGAAAACAATAAACCTTACTTCACAATTTTGAGTCAGTACATATTAACTAATATGACATTGCTGGCACTTTGTACATGGAGCAATAAACCTTTTCAAATCGCCTTTTGTGATGAAGTGTGTGTGAGAGGATAACAAAATTAAGGAGGAAAGTAAGAATTTGAGCATAATGAATAACACTGAAAACGATTTGTTGATGCAGGCCACATAAGTGACAATTGTATTGAAAATAATAATATATTCATATGATCTAACCTGCATAAGGTTATTTACAAAATTACTTTAACATAGTATGTGATAAACTACATAGTTTAAATTCAGACCTGAATGTAAATTTGTAACCATCAAACCAAAAAACAATCCATTTGGGAGCTGAGACCGTCATAATAAACATATATACAAAAATTTGTTTTCGTATGTATACACATAAAACAGGATACAAAGACTTGACACTTAAATGTGTGTACTATCAGTGTGAACGCTATCATCCTACAATGTTACTGCTGAAAAATTCATAAAACGCTAAAACAAGTTATGTTCAAAATGATATAACCTGTCTACAATTATTTTACCAAATGTAACTACCACCTAGGAAGCTATAATCCAAGGCGGTTGGTGGGGTGGTGGTGGAAAATGTAAACTTTATGATCTCTAAATATACTACCCGTATCTCCAAGAATTCTTTAGCAAGTGACGCTAAGGATGCTGGCCCATATATTCATACTCCTTAACTATCTTCCACTGGCTGAACGAGTCATGTAACCTCATTCCTGGGTTCAGCTGGCCCCTCAATGGTCAATATTGCTTTGTTTCAATTTCATAACAAGACCCATTCACCTCTCATCACAAATATCCTTGCACTAGTGCAAAAAGTTTTTTGTTCGTCCCGTCGAAAGTGTACTTACCAAACGTTTACACATATACAATTTAAATTTGTATAAATCTATTTCATTTAGAAAATATTTTATTTTATTTTTAGGTCAAAAGTTACATCAGTGACTACCCAGATCTGCTTAACATGAGGTCAAGAAACTTTCGTGACCTCACGTTAAAAGTGCTTTCCGGGACTATAAGCGATAAAAAGTAACATACCATGAGGACAAGTGCTTGCTCGGACCAAAAGTGACGAAGCGTAACAGACAAAGGCGATGTCAATGATGAAACCAGTCCATTTGCAGAAAAACATCCTCCGACATAAAACTATGAGCATCTGTCAAACAAAATATTCAATTTAAAAACCGGAATGACTGTTCTCCTCTCTTATTTTGCCTCATACTTTTTTGCGTGCAAATGAATTTGAATTACATTTATGTAAATTGACAGTCTTATTGTATTTATTGTATGTTTTTTCATCATGTTTGCGATACATACATGTATATATTTCACTTTATGAATGTGTCTGTAACATGAGAAAAATATTCAGGCAAATATTTTATCCTTCTGAAATAGATGTACAAAGTAATGTATGTACGCTATCAATTATTCATCTCTTAGTCATTGAATAATTCAACAATAAATTTTTATACAGCATTTTCACCCTTCAATTATAATTCTTCATGCACATGTATTCTTTGTGGCTGGATTTAGATTAACCTTTCATCAAATATCAACTAATAACTAACCAATCACCTGTCATTAGATAATTATTTCAGTGTTCTTTTTTGTCAGACACCTGGTTAGTTTTCACCCTAGCAGCATAAAACTGTATACAAATCTATATTATTATAAATTAGCCACCTTAGCAGATTTAGTAATCATTTGTTGTAGCTAAATACTTTTATTTAAAAAAAACAATATGGGTATCCCTTAATGATATAAAGTATTCCTGTTTTGCATGTTTATCAACCTTGTAATGCACATCATGCATTATTCTACATTTGGTAAACCTGATGTAATCTGTATAAGAGGACATAACTACCTGCCTACCTACCTACATACATAGACATACATTATGAGGTACAATGAAACTTTTAGATGCATTTTCTGAGTCTCTCTCTTTAAAATTACATTTACTTTTGTTTCAAGAAGTTAACTCTAATGATAGTGGAGATCCATTACTGAGTCTCTCTTTAACATTACATGTATTTTTGTTTCAAGAAGTTACCTCCAATGATAGTGGAGAGCTGGTAATTGTGGGATTTAGATGGAACAAATGCTGTTACACAAATGCTGTTACACAAGTACTTGAAAACCATAACTACCACTTGTATACATTCATAATGGTGTACCTTCTATCTCATATGCTTCATTCCACGACAGAAGGATTATAATACTTTGCCAGCTCACATGACAAGCAACAAGCATGAAGGAATAGTCAGTCTGTCATGGAATCGATGAAACAACCGTGATTGTGTCTGGTTGAAAAGGTTAAGGACCTTCTGTCACTTGATCATGGAAAACGTTAGCCCTTGTCCCTAAGAATTGTCTCCCTTTGGGGGCCCCCTATTGTGGGTAGAATTAAACCAAGAGGTAGCATCAATCCACTAAGCTCAGATGCATGTTAACAAAATGAACAAAAACATTTGTTAATGGCCATTGCATTTATTACAAAAATAATAATAATCGCAGTGGTCCTTTACAACATGAGCATTTATTATATCAATTTCAAAAAAATATAAATAATTATCCAACATTTCTCAACACACAGACAACATAAAATAACACACATCACTGCAACAATTCATAGGCAATGTACCTTTTACTTCTATATTGTTTGGCAACCACAAAAAATAAACTGGTCAAAATTTATTTATTAAAAACAATAGACCCGATTTGACTTGTAAATATTAATGGCTTAATGTTTTGAAATTTTGATAATAAGTCCACACACCCCACCCATCCCACCCCATAACCTCTTCTCTGGTCCCATTTTCATAACATTTTATGCCACATTTACTAAAGAAAACGCTAATAACAAACCAAATTCATGCTTTAGAAATAATACTGTATCTTGGTGCTCAAACAAATACCTTGGCAAGAATACATTTTAAAAAAGCAATGGTTTAAATTGCACAATATAATTTACTAACTTCTTATAATTTCTATGTCTAAGTTTGTACATTAAATGTCTCTATCTAATTTACAAATCCAAATTATTGTTCATCATGTCTAAATCTGAATGTCTGATTTATTCTACTGATACATTTTTGATTTTCATGTCTAAATTTATAAACTTCCTTGGAAACCAAATATTTCTCTAAAAATAACTTCCCCTGTCAGAAATGTGCTCACCCACTCATGTCTAAATTTATAAAGATGACTTGGAAACCAAATATTTCTCTGAAAATAACTTCCCCTGTCAGAAATGTGCTCACCCACCCACTAGGTCATGACCCTGATATATACATACATGCAGTATACTTATTATTAAACTTACAGGATCTGCTGAAGTCATGAACCAAGCTGGATTTCTTGAGTGTGTCAATAAGGTCAGAAAATCAAATGCACATGTTGCACAGTTACTGGTTTAGGTCAAGTCTGTCCACATGCAAGTCCTCACCATAGGGAACTGATGTAAATCTTTACTTGTTATGAACAACTCTTAATAGAGTGTGTGTGTGTGTGTGTGTGTGTGTTGTTTCCTTCTAACCAAATTATAATTCCAACTGTTGGAGATTAAGAATTTCACCTTGAGCTCGAGTTCACAAGATGTTTCTAGAATACCACATCACCTTGTAAGAGCAAAGAGAGATTTTGGTTGTTATTAAAAAATGTATAAGATATTGTTTGAGAGATTTTGGTTGTTATTAAAAAATGTATAAGATATTGTTTGCATAAGCACATCAAGTTTAATCATAATTTGTTGAGAAATACAACTTTCGGCTGGCATCATGAGACTCATGTGGGTCACTATCCTGTCTGATAGGACCTTTATAATGGCAGTAAGCACCAAGAATGGTTTATGGCACAGAGGTGATCATATGAGTTGCACTATACCATGGATATACAGCGTTAAAATTATATTCATAATATAGCTTATTTAATAACTGTTTTCAATGCCTTATGGGGAGGGTAAACAGTTTATAACATCCCCAGATCATTTTGCACAGCTATTGGTTGAGGCTCAGTCATTGCTGCAAAACAGTTGACATCACAGCGCCAATATGTTACCAACATATTGCATCAGAAAGTCAGCATTTCATTAAACTGTAAATAACAACACACAAATTATCGATTTTACATCAAATTCAGAAAAATTAAAAGAGGTTATTTTATGGTAAATCTCATCATCCTCTACTATCTTAAAATAATTTCCAGGATAAAAACCATATCTTTCTTTTAACTGCTGATATGTATCATCTCTAAAATTCATGAGATTTTTACGTTAGCTACAGTGGCAACAATAATGGATCAATTCAAAAAGCACCATTTCTATTTGGAATAAAGTGGACACCATTTGAAGACTGGTAAAAAAACCCATGCTGACCATCCTTTCAACACAAAATTTTCATTCACTGACAGGATAAATTAGGCATCATGATTAGACTTCTGGTGAAAATCCCATATCAAGATGACATTCCATGCTGATGATTTACAAGATAGCTGCCATGGTGGCTTTACTAGATTTCAGGTTGGTACATTTTCATTCAATACCAACTCAAAATTATTTCAAGTCTTCATCTGAAAATGTTAATATGACTTTCAATCTTGGAGGGCAGCAACAAGATATACCAGATGACCACTGCGGTCAGCATATTTGATTTCAGATTGGCATACTTTCTATTAAAGACTAGCTAAAGACCACAAGAAATTTTCCAGTGAATACTCCATGGCTATATGGTTTTAAATTTAGGAAGAATAGCGTTAAGTAGTTTCAAGATGGTTACTGTGGTGACTATATTGGATGTAAGAATGGTATCATTTAATTTTGGCTCAACTAGACATTAAAAGAAGTCTTTCTGCGAAAACCCAATGCTGATATGACTTTCTGTTGAGGAATAGCATTATGATGACTATACTAGATATCTGATTGGTATCACTTTCATTAATGACCAGCAAGACATCTAAAAAAAAACAATCCTCAATACAAACGCCCATGTCAATGTGTCCATCCATTCAAGGGAGTGATACCATTTTAGATATTGTCAGTATGGCATCAATAATGGATGTCCAAACATTTAGGAAAACTAGACATTATAAGAAGTCTTCTGGTGAAAACAGCATGTTGGTTTCACTTTCCACTCAAAATGAATTTTTAAAGATAGCTGCCATAGTAGCCATATCTAGAACCTAATGGGATCTAAACAAAAGTCTTATAGTGAAAACCCCATGATATGACTATACTCAGAAAGAGTAGCAGTAATATGAATTTGAATATTGCCACTGAAGTGGTTATAATAGATGTCTGAGCAGCACCATTTTCAAGTTGGACCAACCAAACTTGGGTATACGTGGGTACAGTTTCAAAACATTTCTCCAAGTAATGTAGGTGCAGAAGTGATAACAAACTTGTTCTAATGGATGGACAGGCAATATGGACAAGATATAAGGCCATCCCATAATAGCTTTTCTAGTCTATGACCAGTGTCCAACCCTTCTTACCAATATAGACTGAAAAACGTGCTTTCACAATGTATCAGATACACAGTATTCAAAAAATTTACAAATTCATTTACATGTACCACATAATTTCTTAGGAAATATATATATAAATAAATCCCATTCCTAACAGAATGTTTCCAACTTAAGTGAGTGATATCTGACATTTATTTGCTGTAAAGATGACAAAGAAAGAGTACAGACATGAAAGACAGAAAAAGTATTTAAAAAAGCAAAAAAGAACAAGGTCAAGAGTTACTAAAGGTCAGGCTCAGGACTCGTAGCAAAACACGTTTTGAAAATTAACAATAATACATGTACGTCCAAAATCTAGCTTTTCCATTTATTTCTTTAGAATTCTTAACTTTTGTGCTATAATAAAACAAATCACTGCAAAAACTGCACATGTTCCCAGAGAATATTCATGTTTGAGATGTATTTGCTGAGACAGCATTGTCTTGAGTCTCCTTCCATACATAGCTCCATGTTTCCACTCTAAATAGTTTCATCTGTACTTAATTTTTAGTCCTTTATGTATATACTGTCAATTCAAGATCATCCTTCCTGTTTAGCATGTTTGCCATATCACGTTACAATGATCCTCAAAAAGGTAAAAAATTACTATTTATGAATATTATGCAATCAAAAGCCTTTACAATTTATCTCATACCATCTATGCAATTTATCATTTTCAACAGTACATAAATTAAGTAAATTGTCAGAGTATTCAGCATTCAATGAAACAGATACGGGAACCAAGCCATTTTACATATAATTTTTCTGAAGTTCATAGTACTATGATGCAATTAGATTAAAAGTGACATCACAATGATGATGTCATACTGTAAAAATTGACATCACAATGATGATGTCATACTGTAAAAATTGACATCACATTGATGATGTCATACTTTAAAAAGTGACATCACATTGGTGATGTCATAATGTAAAAAAGTGACATCACACTGATGATGTCATAATGTAAAAATGACATCACATTGATGATGTCATAATGTAATTATCATGTTCTCTTGAGCTGCACAGTAAGCATTTCAAAAAGTGGACTACCATATGCACATGCTCATAAGTTGAGTCTAACTGCAATATGTACAGACCCAGACTGCAGCACAGTCAGCATTAATTTTACAAAAAGTTATATCACATGCACTCCCTTATAAGAAAAAAGTACAACTGCACAGACTGCACATAATGCACTAACATATCTGGGTCTGTACAAAGTTAAGAGTAATCAATAAACATATAGAGACCCTGATATTCACAGACATTATGATCTAGCAAGATTAATGCAATTACAGATTAATGCAATTACAGATTAATGCAATTACAGATTAATGCAATTACAGGTTAATGCAATTACAGATTAATGTAATTACAGATTAATGCAATTACAGATTAATGCAATTACAGATTAATGTAATTACATATTAATGCAATTACAGATTGATGTAATTACAGATTAATGCAATTACAGATTAATGTAATTACAGATTAATGCAATTACAGATTAATGTAATTACAGATTAATGCAATTACAGATTAATGCAATTATAGATTTTGGTCTGTGTAATGTGGAGTTGGACTTAGAAGAGGGCATATAAGGTACCTACTATATGATCTTAGTTCTAACTAATATCTTACTGTAAATTTGACATCAAAGTATGCAAAACAAAATTAATTCTCATATAATTTATGGTTTTCACAGACACAACACCATCACAATTGTTTGCCAACCTGCTGTATAACACTTAACATTGTCACAATAAAGATGTTAATGAGTCATGTAAAGTCCTTAACACTTTCATAAAACACTTAGCAATGTCACATAGCAATATAAGTGTGTAACGCAAAGGCCTTAACAGTATGTGTCATAGCACTTAACAATGCACATAGCAATATCAATGTATTATGCAATAACCTTAAAAGTATGTCATAACACTGAACAATGTCACATAGCAATATCAATATGTTATGCAATTGCCTTGACAGTATATGTCATAACACTTAACAATGCCACATAGCAATATATGTGTAATGCAAAGGCCTTAACAGTATGTGTCATAACACTTAACAATGCCATTTACATGTAGCAATATATGTGTAATGCAAAGACCTTAACAGTATGTGTCATAACACTTAATAATGCCATTTACATGTAGCAATATAAGTGTAATGCAAAGGCCTTAACAGTATGTGTCATAACACTTAACAATGCCACATAGCAATATATGTGTGTAATGCAAAGGCCTTCACAGTATGTGTCATAACACTTAACAATGCCACATAGCAATATATGTGTGTAATGCAAAGGCCTTAACAGTATGTGTCATAACACTTAACAATGTCATATACATGTAACAATATATGTGTAATGCAAAGGCCTTAACAGTATGTGTCATAACACTTAACAATGCTACATAGCAATATATGTGTGTAATGCAAAGGCCTTAACAGTATGTATCATAACACTTAACAATGTCATATACATGTAACAATATATGTGTAATGCAAAGGCCTTAACTGTATGTATCACACCAATTAACAATGCCACATATCAACGAGTAATGTAAAGCTTTTAACATTAAATGACAACATTTATCAATATCGTGTAACAATGTAACCGAATAATGCAAAGTTCTAACATTAAGTGATATTCAGAATGTCCAACTTGTTGGATCAAAAAATGCAGCATGCAGCTTGACAAGATGGTGGCTTACGATGGAAAAAATGTTGTGAATCAGTTACAACACAGTACTCACTCACTATAAGGAAAACAGTATAAGATGCTCTAATTTATCAGGCAGGTACAGTCATGGGATCCCATTTTGTACACCATTATTGTCTAAAATACCTCAAAATAGAGTATTCCATTTTACTATGCAGGTAGTCATGGGATCCCATTATTGTCTAAAATACCTCAATATAGGGTATTCCATTTTATCAGGCAGGTAGTCATGGGATCCCATTATTGTCTAAAATACCTCAATATAAGCTATTCCATTTTATCAGGCAGGTATGATCATGGGATAACATGTTTTATACCATTATTGTTTAAAATACCTCAATATAGAATATTCCATTTTAACAGGCTGGTAGTCATGGGATCGCACTTTTGTATACCATTATTGTCTAAAATACCTCAATATAGCGTATTCCATTTTATCAGGCAGGTATGGTCATGGGATAACCTTTCTAACAGTACTAATGTCTAAATGCCTTAATATAGGGTATTCCATTTTAACAGGTAATATGGACATGGAATTCAATTATATTATAACTGTATTATATATAAAATACCTCAACATAAGGTGATCTCACATATAGGTGGTCCACTATAAAGTCCCATGAGCAGTATTATAGTCAGGGAATACTGTATTAGAGTATTCTGTATTTGGGAATACTGTATTAGAGTATTCCATATTTGGGAATACTGTATTAGAGTATTCTGTATTTGGGAATACTGTATTAGAGTATTCTGTATTTGGAAATGCTGTATTAGAGTATTCTATATTTGGGAATACTGTATTAGATTATTCTGTATTTGGGAATACTGTATTAGAGTATTCTGTATTTGGGAATACTGTATTAAAGCATTTGGGAATACCGTCTTAGAGTATTCCATATTTGGGAATACCATATTAGAGTATTCTGTATTTAGGAATACTGTATTAGCAAATTCCATATTTGGGAATACTGTATTAGAGTATTCTGTATTTGGATATACTGTCTTAGAGTATTCTGTATTTGGGAATACTGTATTAGAGTATTCTGTATTTGGGAATACTGTATTAGCAAATTCCGTATTTGGGAATACTGTATTAGAGTATTCTGTATTTGGGTATACTGTCTTAGAGTATTCTGTATTTGGGAATACCATATTAGAGTATTCTGTATTTAGGAATACCATATTAGAGAATTCTGTATTTGGGAATACCATATTAGAGAATTCTGTATTTGGGAATATGGTATTAGAGAATTGTGTATTTGGGAATACTGTATTAGAGTATTCTGTATTTGGGAATACCATATTAGAGTATTCTGTATTTAGGAATACCATATTAGAGTATTCTGTATTTAAGAATACCATATTAGAGAATTGTGTATTTGGGAATATGGTATTAGAGAATTGTGTATTTGGGAATACTGTATTAGAGTATTCTGTATGTGGGAATACTGTATTAGAGTATTCTGTATTTGGGAATACCATATTAGAGTATTCTGTATTTAGGAATACCATATTAGAGAATTCTGTATTTGGGAATATGGTATTAGAGAATTGTGTATTTGGGAATACTGTATTAGAGCATTCTGTATTTGGGAATACCATATTAGAGTATTCTGTATTTAGGAATACCATATTAGAGAATTGTGCATTTGGGAATATGGTATTAGAGAATTGTGTATTTGGGAATACTGTATTAGAGTATTCTGTATGTGGGAATACTGTATTAGAGTATTCTGTATTTGGGAATACCATATTAGAGAATTCTGTATTTGGGAATATGGTATTAGAGAATTATGTATTTGGGAATACTGTATTAGAGTATTTTGTATGTGGGAATACTGTATTAGAGTATTCTGTATTTGGGAATACTGTATTAGAGTATTCTGTATTTGGGAATACTGTATTAAAGCATTCTGTATTTGGGAATACCATATTAGAGTATTCTGTATTTAGGAATACCATATTAGAGAATTCTGTATTTGGGAATATGGTATTAGAGAATTGTGTATTTGGGAATACTGTATTAGAGTATTCTGTATTTGGGAATACTGTATTAGGGAAAGATCTTATTTAAAGATCCTCTTCAAAAAAGTTAATCAATATGACTGTTCAAACTGGGCATGGGAAAGAACTCCAAATTAAGTTACAAGCTTTAGACATGTGTATGAAAATTCAAGAATAAGTTGCCATTTATAGCGCTAAAACTTAAGTTAATTAAAACTTGGCAATGATACAAATATATAAAAGTACTTACTCAAAGTATAACAGATTTAAAGTAGATGTGTGCTGATACCTCCTATGCCCTAGCTGTACTACAAACATGACCTGAGCTTTAATTGTTTAGCCAGCCAATCACAACAAATCTTCCAAGTCTGTGAAGCCCTAAATAAAATGCAATGACTCCTTTGGTAAAAAGTATAGCTAAATGAAATGCCAGCAGCTGGCATTGATGACTGTTTATGAAACTAAAAGAAGTGCCAGCTGATGGCCTTGAATACTGTTTATAAACCTAAAAGAATTACCAGTAGTTGGCCTTGATGAATGTTTATGAACCTTAAAGAATTACCAGCAGCTAGCCTTGATTAATATTTATGAACCTTAAAGAATTACCAGCAGCTAGCCTTGATTAATATTTATGAACCTAAAAGAATTACCAGCAGATGGCCTTAATGACTGTTTATGAACCTAAAAGTGCAAGCAGCTGGCCTTGATGTCTGTTTATGAACCTAAAAGAAGAGCCAGCAGCTGTCGTAAATCTAAATGAAGTATATCTGGTACTTAAATATGTAAAAAAAAATCCTCTCAAGTTTTCGAGACGATTCATTAAGGAGATAATTTTTTTAAATGTTGTACCTAACTGAGTATCAGACAAGTCAAGTCATACATTTATGGATTTCCATAGATAACAACCACACTACTACAAAGCTGTTTTTTCAATTAAAGTTGCCATGATTTATCTGGTTTCAATCACGCTTGAATTAAAAATTAATTCCCCCTTTTTTTTAAAAAAGGAAGAAAAAGACGTAACAAGAGTGTAGATCATACTATTGAACCATTTACTTTCATGTCTCATGGGATCCCATTTTCTCATTATTTATGAGTTTGCTGAAGATGACATTTTTACATTAGTATGTAATATATTTTTTAAATCAGCTTGCAATGGTCATATATAAAGAAAGACTTCTGTAAATAAATTTCTCACAATTTTGTAAAACATTAGGTGTAAGTTACATCCAATTCTCTAGTAAAATGTATTCCTAATGAATTCACACAACAAAGTGCTAATATCAGTGAACAATCACTGTCCAAAATTAATGACTGCATTACCTCCCTTGATTCTTTTGACGATATGATGTTGTTCTAGAATGAGTAGACTAAACTGTTATCAGTTCATTGGAATATATTGATGCAAAGGTCACAATGAATTAAAAAGCATTTTAGCGTAGTACATAACCACAATTAATAATCAAAAACAGAAAATGAGCAACAATTGAAAAAATATTTTTAAAGATTTTGAAGGAACGGAAAATATGTTACACTCTGTCCTACAGACAGGTATTATCTTACCACACATTACACGTTTTCATCTAAGTTATATACAGGCAATCAAATCAACACAAGTCTGTTTGAATGCTGACGTAAAAGATTTAGACATTTTGGACAATAACTGCCAACCTGCTTCAAAGTGTTATCTCCGAAAATGGAGACTGTTGATGAGTTACCCTATATCACAATATACAAAAAGTATGGGCACTTTATGGTTATGATGTCACAAGATTACATTCTGGTCTCTGCCACAGGTACAGTATGGTCAGTCTCGCTATTACAATACAATGGTCAGTCTCGCTATTACAATACAATGGTCAGTCTCGCTATTACAATACAATGGTCAGTCTCGCTATTACAATACAATGGTCAGTCTCGCTATTACAATACATACAAAGGTACATCAATACAAAAACTGTCCATAATAAAAATGCAGATAATCAGAGTGAGTTCAGTTTTTAATATCAAGTATATCATTGATGAAGATTTTTAAAAATGCATGGAAAAGGAAGATCTACATGCTTATATGTCAAGTCAGTGGACAATTTACACAATGTTGTCATCTGCAGCAGACATTACGAAAACTGGGATTGAGTAAATTTGCCAACGATTATTCAGAAATTGGTAATGAAATCATGTGACCATATGCCAGTTCAACTCAGAGATTAATTGTCTGATACCAGCTTTGTTTTAGGAATATAAAATGAATCTCCTCAAACCTTTAACATATTAAGTACACTAACAGATTTAAAATACAGATAGCTTACAAACAAAACTGACAAATCTAATAATAATAATAATAATAATAATAATAATAATAATAATGAGGACCTTGATTTCTATATACATGTATTAATAAATTCCATAAAAGGAATACATGTACACCAAGAGTTCGGGACTGCTTATTTAACAATTAGATGGGCATGATTTTCATTTATCTCAAGATAGAATAAATTCCAAAATAAAATAAGGGGTTTAGATATTTTCACAAATCAGAGCAAGAGTACATTTTCCCCAAGCTATCAAACGGTCACATTTTTCCCAGAACACAAAGCCCTTGGAAAGGCAAATGGCTGGTCCTTGACATTATATATATTTTGCTTTAGCTACATCATTATAATAATCATGGTTGGGACGATGATAAAAATGATGATGAAAAAATCAAACTGTATTTATGTTGGGTTGATCAGTTGTTCAATACTTTCGCAACATTGTGGTCATGTTTACACTCCGCTTTTTTATTTCTGACTTGTACCTCAGCGGGATACCCAGATGTAAAGAAGTGACGACCTGTTCTTACTTTCTGGAAGTGTAAAGACTGAAGACATAAAGGTCTGATGTAGTACATTATCACAGGTAAAGATATTATTATTTTTGGTGTGTTTTACATTTACAAATAGTCTGAAGTAAATAATCTATAAAATATTAATCTACACATATTTGAATTTCACTACAAAATTTAAATTAACATTCAAAACAATATTTGTGGAATTATTCTTGTGATTTCTTTTTAAAAACATTGTGCATACTACTACCATCCTGGTGATTTGTACTACCTAAAATACACTGATTTATGTATTAAAACCTAAATAATGTCAAACAGATTATGTTGGCATTCAGTAGTGACTATTTCAACGTGTGTAATTTTTTAAAATCTGATTGCACATACTATTAATGTAATTATTCACTTTATTTTTATTCATATACTCCATATTCCATGGAAGGTCATTTTATACATGCACTGAGAAATACATATGGAAAAATTAAGAATGTGGACATATTTGGAGATGGTCAACCTAAAGGTGCGACCCAGTACAAAATGAATTTAACGTCATACGATGTTATCTCACAACAAAAGCTGCTCACATTTTTTTTAAAAATAATAATTATTATGTGCTATGACAGACCTTATACATGTATCATCTTTTCTTGACAAAGTTTAATACCCTGCCACAGCTACAAAAGTCAATAGTGGTCAAAGATTTTTGCCTGCAAGTTTCTTTATGACATTTGAAGGTGCAGAGCATTCAACGATCAGGACTGAATTGACTAATTGGTTAAATTATCTTATTATTAGATCTTATATCAACAACTAATATTTAATTAAAACAAAATCACCTGCATTAACATTTCTAGATATACATTCTTTTCGCAGAATTAAAAAATTATATAATTCAGAAAAATAACTTTCTCAGAATACTGATTTTCAAAACTTTTTGTGAGAAACATACTGGGCAACTGGAACTATTAAAAACACTGTAAAAACAATAAATAAATAAATATTGGACAATAGTCAAAATCGACTAAAGGCATGGTGAGACAAGTACAGACTGCCTTCATGAAAACTTGCTTTTGTACACATCCCAAGCACACACAAATAAAAAATATTTAGATCAATGACTGATATTGCATTATAGCCACACACAGAAACAAATACCTGATGATGTAAGAAAGGTTCCATAGAACAGTGTCTCAATGGAGTGCCCACACTGTTATCATATTTACAAAAAACTAACACAAAATATTAACACAACATTCTACGGCCTCCACATTCACTATATATAGCTATCAATGACTCTCTGATTGACATGCTACATGTCTATGGCATGATGCCCCAGTGCTAGACATCACCAAAAACTGTCACACTGCAGACATCATAGCAATATGACAGAAAATTGTTAAAGCTACATAAAAAATCCAAATCACACTCTCTGATTGATAAGATAAAAAGATATGTGAATGAATTTTGGCATAAATTGAGCTTATGGAGGGGTGGGGTGGGTGACTGATGCAGTGTACATTTATTCTTAAAATACTGCATGTTGTATTGTAAATAAACCTGTTGAAATGCAAATTTCCCAAGGTAACTTCTGAAGACAGTAGTAGCAGTAACAGTAGTGCACATGCTGTTATTTAGTTTTCTCCAGGGCAAAGCAAAGTCAGGACACCTGGTATCATTAAGATTTCTCTAGGATACTTCTGCAGACAAAGCAAAGTCAGGACACCTGGTATCATTAAGATTTCTCTAGGGTAATTCTGTAGACAAAGCAAAGTCAGGACACCTGGCATCATTAAGATTTCTCTAGGATACTTCTGTAGACAAAGCAAAGTCAGGACACCTGGTATCATTAAGATTTCTCTAGGGTACTTCTGTAGACAAAGCAAAATCAGGACACCTGGTATCATTAAGATTTCTCTAGGGTAATTCTGTAGACAAAGCAAAGTCAGGACACCTGGTATCATTAAGATTTCTCTAGGGTAATTCTGTAGACAAAGCAAAGTCAGGACACCTGGTATCATTAAGATTTCTCTAGGGTAATTCTGTAGACAAAGCAAAATCAGGACACCTGGTATCATTAAGATTTCTCTAGGGTAATTCTGTAGACAAAGCAAAGTCAGGACACCTGGTATCATTAAGATTTCTCTAGGGTAATTCTGTAGACAAAGCAAAGTCAGGACACCTGGTGTCAATAAGATTTCTCTCGGGTAATTCTGTAGACAAAGCAAAGTCAGGACACCTGGTATCATTAAGATTTCTCTAGGGTACTTTCTGTGGACAAAGCAAAGTCAGGACACCTGGTATCATTAAGATTTCTCTAGGGTACTTCTGTAGACAAAGCAAAGTCAGGACACCTGGTGTCAATAAGATTTCTCTAGGGTAATTCTGTAGACAAAGCAAAGTCAGGACACCTGGTATCATTAAGATTTCTCTAGGGTACTTTCTGTGGACAGAGTAGAAGCTGTGCTGTTATGTAGTTTCTCAAGGGCACTTCCATGAACATCTTCCATTGTAACTTCTGGGAAGAGCTTTTCAATTAACAGATCTATCACACAATACCATAAATGCCTGAAATAATAAACATATATATATATGTGTATGTGTGTTTTTGTTTGTGCAGGTATATATATATATATATATATATATATATATATATATATATATATATTAAGAAAGCCTAGAGATGTTTTAAGATGAGAATGTATATGATAACTGTTGTAATTTCAATTTTAATATTTCTATTTTTTTTCCACTCTCAATAATGTAATCATGTTCAAAGTCAAACATTCAAGCAAGCAAAAAAGTTAAAAGCATTACTGCTAATGGCATTATCTTGCTATTTACACTCATTCTTGTATTTCTTTACTCAGACATGCCAACTCTTAACCAAGGCCTCAGTCAGGCAGTCAATATTTTGCCCACCAGTTTTCAGAAAAATGTAAAAAAAAAAAATATATATATATCATGTACTGATATTGTCAAGTTGGAAAAAATACACTTAAAAAGCTCAGAAGTGTGATTCAAAACTAATGCAGAAATGTAAACAATATGTTCAGTAAATTTATAAAATACACTCAGACCTTAATTGTCTCCAGCATAGTTTCACAAACTACAATTTCAAACCTTATATCAATGGTTTCTTGCAATCACTCAACTTGATATAATCCTTGGCTTTTATTGCCATTTTCACATGTCTCCCACCTAGAGACAGAATCAAATCAGCACACAATGTCCAATAAACGTAACTGATCCCTTCCGTTCTTTCCCCCCCAAGAATCTGAATATTTCTTGTTATTTTTCTGTACTGACTAGCAATGTTTTAACAGCTAGAAATATGTTTTAACAGCTAGCAATATGTTTTAACACATAACAACATATTTTAAAAGGCTTATTTGCTCTTTCAACCTCAACTTGTATGACTTGTTGGATGTCATTGTTAATGTTATTTGCAACAGCTTAATCATGCAGATGTTTGTATTATCAGGTATTTTACATTATAAATATATTTATAACTTCTAGCAAAGTTAGTATGGTTCCCTAACCAACTCCACTGAATCTAATATGAAATGAGGAATTGTATCAAACACAGACAATAAGGTATCCAGATTTTACAGTAACAATCATATTTCTGTAAACTTTGCTTTTATTCCATATTTTAAGGGTCAATCCCATAAGACTTAGAGACAATTTGTAATTGTTGGCAGGTCTGCTTTCCTCAGTCAATTAATACAATTATCCTTTTTCCTAAAATAACTACTAAGACTTCTCTCCTTCATCCCATCACAGCTTCTGTATATTTTTCTATTGTTTTAAATATTTCTAGTATGTATCAAACATTATTTTTCCCACATAATAATCAAACTGCATCACCTGTTCCACCTGTTCATGATCCAAAAGCAAGAACAGCCACTGAATCATGAAAAATAGGTCACAGTTACCTGCTTTTGAGAGGTTGTAAATACTTGTTCTTCAAATAAATACAACTATGTTAGATTGATATACAAGCAAAATGAAGTCTGAAAAGTCATCGTAACCTACAAACTTTGCCTTAAAACACCTATTACTCTCAGTTTCAGCGAAATGTGATTCACATGAATGTATAACAATGATATCATTAAATAAATTAACAAAACTGATAACAACAATGTTGTCAAGATAGCATTCCCCATATTCAAAATAAGCTTTGCAGTGAAGGCAAAATAAAAAATTAAAAGAACATATCAAGTTAATTGAACTCATGAGTTATCTGATGCAATAATGTCTGCTGAAAGCAAATGCAATAGCTAGAAATTCTATTTTCCAAATTTTAAAACTAGACTCGATTATTCTATTGGATGTTTAAGGCTAGAGTTCTGGATTCATGACATAATGGGTGAGAGTGCTATTACTATCATCTGACCAGCCATGGTCTGCTACAGCTGTACTGTCTTATATCCTTGGACAATACAATTAACTTGGATTATCTTGACATTAAATAATCAAACTGTATTGCTGTGTACCCTTGGATAATACACTTAACTTGCATTGCCTTGACATTAAATAATCAAACTGTATTGCTGTGCTGTAAAACTCCATACATACCTGTTGAGAGTTTTGTGAGTCAGGCATTCTAGTGTTTCTTCAATAGCAATCTCAAAATCATCCAATCCTACCAGTTTTACCAGTGCTCCTATTAAAAAGAGTATAGGATATTAGCTTATCTTCCAAATTACCAAGAAATACATACTAAAAGTGTTGGTGTGAAGGCGCTTTCAAGTTTCACATATACCACTGGAAATGGTGTGATAATGACGTCAGACCATCAGCACAGGTAGATCTTAATAACCAGGTTTATTTGTGTAACATTAACCCCAATGCACTCTGATACCATCTTTCGGAGCATAAGTTACCAGTGATGTTAGACCCATAGGCATAAAAGTAGGTCACACTGGCTAAACTAACTGGTATATAAACTTATTTTTACCTCCAGAAGCTCAACAATATAAATCGCATTCTCACAGACTAAAAATGATTATTACAGCCCTTGCAACATATTGGGGGTGGGGGTGTATATGGAAATCCTTTTAAATTTATTCCAGCAAGATTTCCTTTTCAAATTAATTTATCCTCAACCAATGGGGATAAACATCAAGACAAGTCTTAACACTTAACACTAACCTCTTAATGCTGAACACATAGCCTGGCAGCTATTTTTATAACACTCTGAACTATGAACCCATGACCTCCCTCATCCAAGGCTGACGCTATAACCACTAGGCCACCAGAGTGGCAAATATTTCATGTCAAAGATGCATGTGTTGCACTGTTGCACCTGCTGAATGTGTATCCTGTTCCATTCAGATGGTGAAAGAGTGCAATACACACACACAATTACAGGCTGTTCATATGAACCTTTTCCACACCATGTTTTTCAACCATTATTGATTCCAATGTACCATCTTGCATTGATGATCGGAATTAATTTTTTATTTCTTATTTTACTGTACAGTTTTCATTCTAGCATATGTGTAATCCTTTGTGATTTTACTATCTGGTAAAAAGTGTGTGAAATAAATCACCAGAAACACTAGCAGATGAAAGAGAAAGGTTGATTTCTACAAGAAATTTAGTACAATGAACTTCCAATATAATTACATCAAGGTTGTCTCAGATGCTTATAAATGTCTTAAGTTCAACCTGTGTTGCTGATGATGAAGAAGCAGGCTGATATTTATTAGCTTTTTCATGCTGTTTTATGTCGTGGGCACTCTCCATGCTCAAACGATGACATAACTGTCCTTCCAGTTGTTTTCTTTTCTTTCCTTTGCTCCATTTCAATAACTGTTTGCTCCATTCTATATCTGTTTGCCTCATTTCAATAACTGATGACCCCATATTCAATAACTGTTGGCCCGATTTGGCCCCATTCAATAGCTGTTGGCCCCATTTCAATAACTGAGTGCCACATTTCAATAATAAATTGCATCATTTAAATAACTGATTGACACATTTAAATAATAAATTGCATCATTTCAATAACTGATTACCTGATTACCCCATTTCAATAACTAATCTGGACCTAAAATTGCCAAATACATGTAATATTGTCCCTTCTTTCTTGATTTTCTAAAAACAAAATTAAACACTGTGTTCTGAGTGTTGTTTGGCATACTACTTGACAAAATGTCTAAACACCTGATGAAATATGTCAATAATGGACAAAATATCTACAAAGTAAATATATCTCCATATTTCAAGCATATATCTCCATACTTTACACAATATCTCCATACTTTACACAATATCTCCATATTTTACACATTATCTCCATACTTTACACATTATCTCCATACTTTACACATTATCTCCATACTTTACACAATGACTCCATACTTTACACAATATCTCCATACTTTACACAATATTTCCATACTTTACACAATATCTCCATACTTTACATAATATTTCCATACTTTACACAATATCTCCATAGCTCTTACAGATTCAAATGGGGCCCAGAGTGGCTGAGTGGTCCAAAGATCTCACTGTGATATAACAACAACATATCTCCATACTTCACACTTATCTCCATACTTTACACAATATCTCCATACTTTACACAATATCTCCATACTTTACACAATATCTCCATACTTTACACAATATCTCCATAGCTAAAACATATCTAAATGGGGCCCCCAACCAGCAGAGTGGTCGAAAGCACTCATCATTACAGTCTTGGATTCAACCAATGTGGGTATGTGAGAAAGCTTGCCAGCAGCTTCTCGTGGATCGGTGGGTTTCCCCAGGTTCTTCTTCCACCATTAATACTGGCTGCCATGTATAGCCTATATTGTGCTGAAAAATAGCATTAAATCTTACAACAACAACAACATTTGTCCATACTTTATACAATATCTCTATACTTTACACAATTTCTCTATACTTTACACAATTTCTCTATACTTTACACAATATCTCTATACTTTACACAATTTCTCTATACTTTACACAATATCTCTATACTTTACACAATATCTCTATACTTTACACAATTTCTCCATAATAAATATGATTACAAAAGAGATGGATGCCATCATTTTCTTCCGAAGTTTACCTGGAAAGAAATTAATGAGACAGTTCACTGCCTGAGATTTGATTCTCTCCTCCTGTTGAGGGGTGAGCTTTAGACGTGGTTCCAGTACAAAATCACCCTCAGGCCAAAACGTTTTTTGAAGTGTTGTTAAGTAGAATAGAACCATCTCTGTGGAAACAAGGAAGTCCACCTTTTCTTCCAGCCACCTAAAGAACAGAACAAGGAAATTCTGATAATAAAGATCTGTGTTCCTGATAAAAGATGATTGAAAACTGAACTATACTTGACTTGAGTTCTTTAACCAAATAAGTATTGCCTCTAAAATATTGGGACTATTCTGGCATTTCTGTAATAGTGGATTTCCAGCCTTTCCAGGGAACGTGAATCTGATTTTGATTGAAAACAGTATTATGAACAGAACCCTTACCAAATGTATAAATAATAACTTTTAATAAAGTTTAGGAAGATGTTATTCCTCACTGAAAGCAGCCATCTTATTCTATGCTATTGTGACCAAGTCATATACATTTGAACTGGATGTAACGATACATTACCACCCCAAATTACATGTCAACATTTGTATAAACTTTCCAAATGGAGTTGGTACAATACTTATATTAATAACACAGCCAAATAAAGTGTCTCAATAATGATAGAGCCAAATAAAGTGTCTCAATAATGATAGAGCCAAATAAAGTGTCTCAATAATGATAGAGCCAAATAAAGTGTCTCAATAATGATAGAGCCAAATAAAGTGTCTCAATAATGATAGAGCCAAATAAAGTGCCTGAATAACAGTTGAGCCAAATAAAGTCTAATTATAATAATGGAGCAAAAAGTGTCCCAATAACAATAGAAACAGATAAAGTACCTCATGGACTATACTGCTAATTAGAGTGTCTCAATGACTATAGAGCCGAATAAAGTGTCCAAATAAACATAGAGACGAATAAAGTGCCCAAATAAATAGAGACGAATAAAGTGTCTCAATAACTATTGAGCCAACTAAAGTGTCTCAGTGCTCTGTTCTAAATGCCACATCATAAGTATTTTATTTTTGGCAAGTTAATAATAAGAAAGATTACAGGCATTATTAGGCTCATGGCAGACAGCCAATGTTATAATTTGGGCTATTCAATATTACTGATGATTTTATATTTTGCCACACTCATGACAAATCGTATATAATTAAATTTGGGCCAGTTAATGTTAACAAAAATTACAAGTTTTGCTCTCCGTCAATGCAAATTACTATTGCATGTGTTTTTTTTAAACTCACTCCTTTTTAAAGAAAATAATCCTGAAATTTAATGGGGATTTCCACATTTGTACATGTTGGGAGAAAAAAAATGTTTCTGAAATCTGCGGATCTCTAGAGATTTTCAAAAGATTCAGACCTATTATTTATATAATTTGGGATGTTGGGGTTTAATTAAAAGTGTATTCTTGAATTCTCAGATGTTCTATAGGAATCTTATTCATACAAAATTAAGAATTCCATCTAGAAACAAAATGGAAATAAAACATTTAGGTAAACAGTTGAACTATACATGTGGGAATTTAAAAATATGATATACAAACTTTAACAAGCATATACACATGCCTTATTTAACAGTTCTCTTGATACAAAAAATGTATAGATTTTGTGCAAAACCCACTTGTCTTCCATTAGTAACATTAACCTATGACCTTTTGACCTCAGAAAAGATAGGCTTCATCTTTACCCTAAGTTAGAGAGATAAACAAAATTTGGTCAGGGTTATTTTTATTTCTGTCACAATGACCTTGGTATTTTAGTTTTTTCATCCCGAAGTTTGTAGGCTTATTCCCTACCGCTGGTACAAGTTATCTACAAACTTTGGTCAGAGTTACTTTTGTTTCTGTCACAATGACCTTAGTATTTTCATTTTTTCATCTCAAAGTTTATCAGCTTATTCCCTACATATCTATCCAGATTGGGCGTCTTGAAATCAATCTGATTGCTGGATATAATGTGATGTCCATGTACAGTAAGTAAAGGTTGCTTTTCTGAGAAGCGTTCCAATGTTTATGGTATCATTACAAACCCCTTAACTATATATCACAGTGTAGGTTAACAATGTAATTTAAAGCCTATGTCACATCATCTTGACAGCATTAATATAATGTCATCTGCCATATATCTAAGAAAAAGTCTTTTCATATCATGCATACAGGAATTCTTCTACCATTTTCAAAATGGAGACCAGGGTCCATAAACTTGGGCAATTTTTACACAGCAGCAAGCATTAAGCAATTTAAATATAAATAAACCATAAGGTCAATAAATGCTTGCATTCATGTGATGCGCAGTATTCAATAAATCTGATAGATGAAATAATAGATATAAAAAAAGCATGTACCTGTTTAATGCTTTACCCAGAACAAGTCTTGCTGCTGTTTGCACTCTCTCCCTGCAGACCCAGTTGTCATGGTTACTGAGAATTTCAACAAGAATGTCAAGGACATGGGTTGCTACAGGCAACTCTGCTTCAGTCTTCTTGGTTGCTACAAGCAATAAGTCTATTTTAATAAGTATAATTTTATCTAGCCCATACATTTCTTAAGAAGATTACATGTATATAGGATTCACTTTGACCTTTCAACCCATTTACCAATCCATTGCACACTTTTAAGAAGGTACCTATAATAAAGATCAAACCTGCAGTGTGGGTGCATTTTGGAATGAAAGTGTTTAGCACACCTTATAACAAGGTTGATAAGACTTTAGTTTTTCAGCATTATTTAAAGTCATCTCAATATTCTGATCCCAATACTTTCAGTGCCAGGTATTACCACCCAAGTATACTATGGGTGAATGTATTGATGAATATTACAATGCATCAAACCTTACACAAAGTGACTTACTTTCCAGGTTTTAGTTATACTTAGTCCATATTAAGAGAAATCTTAGTTGGTTAAGGGGCACAGAAATTGATATTCAGAACCTTTTTAGCCCTTAAAGGTTACAACCTTTATATCCCCTAAAGTTAGAACCTTTATAGCCCCTAAAGTTAGAACCTTTTTAGCCCCTAAAGTTAGAACCTTTTTAGCCCCAAAAGTTAGAACCTTTATAGCCCCTAAAGTTAGAACCTTTTTAGCCCCTAAAGTTAGAACCTTTTTAGCCACTAAAGTTAGAACCTTTTTAGCCCCTAAAGTTATAACCTTTATAGCCCCTAAAGTTAGAACCTTTTTAGCCCCTAAAGTTAGAACCTTTATAGCCCCTAAAGTTAGAACCTTTATAGCCCCTAAAGTTAGAACCTTTTTAGCCCCTAAAGTTAGAACCTTCTTAGCCCCTAAAGTTAGAACCTTTTTAGCCCCTAAAGTTAGAACCTTTTTAGCCCCTAAAGTTTCTCTTAATATGAGTTGACTTTAGTTAAATGATAACCTAATTTTTTAAGTGTTGTTGATAAGGTTGTTGCTGATGATTTCATGCTCTCTTTAAACTAGCTGTGACAACATTATTGTTTTAACATTTACCCACGTTGTCTTTGCAATTGTGACAGCATGGCTGACAATTTGACCTCAGCAATGTGGATTTTCAATGCAACAATTTTGATTTATGAAATATTCCAAGTTTGAAACAGGCTATAAATATCCCAACAGATAAGTTAAAATCTGACTCAATAATTAGCAATGTGTATTCAAGGTCAGATTATTAGGCCACTCAAGAATTAGTAATGTGTATTAAGTAAGAGTATAGGGTAACTCAATAATGAGCAATGTGTATTCAAATTCAGAGTAAAGGTTCACTCAATAATTAGCAATGTGTGTTTTCAAAGTAAGAGCATAGATAAACTCAATAATTAGTAAGGTGTTTTCAAAGTCAGAATATCGGGTCACTCAATAATTAGTGAGGTGTTTTGAAAGTCAGAATATTTGGTAACTCAATAATTAGCAAGGTGTTTTCAAAGTCAGAATATCGGGTAACTCAATAATTAGTGATGTGTTTTCAAAGTCAGAGCATAGGGTCACTCAATAATTAGCAAGGTGTTTTCAAAGTTAGAATATCGGGTAACTCAATAATTAGTAAGGTGTTTTCAAAGTTAGAATATCAGGTAACTCAATAATTAACAAGGTGTTTTGAAAGTCAGAATATCAGGTAACTCAATAATTAGCGATGTGTTTTCAAAGTCAGAGCATAGGGTCACTCAATAATTAGCAATGTGTTTTCAAATTTAGAATATCAGGTAACTCAATAATTAGCGAGGTGTTTTCCAAGTCAGAATTTTTGGCAGAGGTAGACACTACACAAGACTGGTAATTTGCATGTTTCAATCAAAAACTTTTTCAAACAGTCACACATTTGAAAAGAATTATCTTTTGCATTTTTTTCTGGTTTTGTATATATTTTTAATGCATTTTTTAATGCTCATAGTTAAAAGTAACAGAAAACTCCTTAATGATAATGTTTTCTTTCTGTCTTTGTCTAAATATATGGTTAGTTATTCTGATTTCTGTCTTTGTGCCTTATTATATGGAAAGTTATTCTGATTTCTGTCTAAATATATGGAAAGTTATTCTGATTTCTGTCTTTGTCTAAATATATGGAAAGTTATTCTGATTTCTGTCTTTGTGTCTAAATATATGGAAAGTTATTCTGATTTCTGTCTAAATATATGGAAAGTTATTCTGATTTCTGTCTTTGTGTCTAAATATATGGATATTCTGATTTCTGTCTTTGTGTCTAAATATATGGAAAGTTATTCTGATTTCTATCTTTGTGTCTAAATATATGGAAAGTTATTCTGATTTCTGTCTTTGTGTCTAAATATATGTAAAGTTATATTGAGTTCTGTCTTTGTGTCTAATTATATGGAAATTTATTCTGATTTCTGTCTTTGTGTCTAAATATATGGAAATTTATTCTGATTTCTGTCTTTGTGTCTAATTATATGGAAATTTATTCTGATTTCTGTCTTTGTGTCTAAATATTTGGAAAGTTATTCTGATTTCTGGGCAAAAACAGTTTTGTTAGTCTATTACTAATATTTCAAACTCCAGAAAGGATGTAAACTATTGTCCCACTAAATGTCATGAAAACTACACTCAGACTAGCAGCAGTGGAAAGTGAAACAACTCAAGAAAATCAAGTGTTGGAGAGTTATATAAAAAAATATTGAGGTGAGAAAGAAATTTTTTTTTACTTTTCCTAAGCTATGTACCCAGGATGTGTTGCTGAGAAAACTGTTTAACCCTTGTATGCTCACACTGTTTCTGGCTCACCTGTCTCTGAGATGCCAGATCTATATCTATCTTTTGGATCAATAACTGTTTCCTTTATATCTGCGTTAGTGCAACTTTTTTCTAGAGTTATGTCCCCTTCCTCACAAGCTGTCATGGACTTCTGGCCCTTTAACTGGGTGAACCTTTCCAAAATGTGTTCTAGTGATAAATGGTCTGACTGGGTCTGCAAGTAAGAAATAATGTGTTTCTAAAGTCATTTATCTTTTGATATTTTCAGCCAAGATATTATTTGCACAAGGAATATTGTTACAAAAGCAAAAATCAACGACTAAAACTTTTCTTTTCAGAATGCCATATCCCAATCTGAAAAAATCTAATACTGAACATATTGTTTGTTAATGATGTCTTGCACAGACGATTATATACATTAAATAGAAAAGTTTTTTTAATTATTGTGGACTATGAATCCCTGCTTAAAATTTTAAATTTAAAGCCATGTTGAATAACCTGATGGAAAGAATGGGAATCTAACTATAGAGGCAATGTTGGTGATGTCTACCATCATTGGCCTTGAAAAATTAAAATCTGTCACTTACAGAACATTCTTGACAAACAAAACATGTATGAATTTGCAGTTTCAGATACCAAGAAACTTCTCTCTCTCTCTCTCTCTCTCTCTCTCTCTCTCTCTCTCAACAAATTGTAAGTATACCCATCCTTCTGTATGTCGCCCTACCTCTCTCTCTCTCTCTCTCTCTCTCTCTCTCTCTCTCTCTCTCTCTCTCAACCGCTCCGGTGGCCTAGTGGTTAGAGCGTCCGCCGCGGAAGCGGGAGGTCGTGGGTTCGATCCCCGGCCGAGTCATACCAAAGACTTACAAAAATGGAACTAACAGCTGCCTCGCTTGACGTTCAGCATTAAGAGGTTAGTGTTAGGACTGGTCGGCCTGGTGTCAGGATAATGTGACTGGGCGGGACATCATGCTACATGTCTGCGGCATGATGCCCCAGTGGTAGACATCACTATAAACTGCCTCACTGCAGACATCGTAGCGATATGACTGAAAAATTGTTAAAGCTACGTTAAAAATCCTAAACAAACAAACAAACAAACTCTCTCTCTCTCTCTCTCTCTCTCTCTCTCTCTCTCTCAATTATAACATGGTCCATGGAATAGGCCTTTACAGAGAGTTATAGTAATTATCCCTCTTAGATATTCAGGAGTGGCGCTCATTTTTGTACTTCTGTGTAGTAACATAAAATGAGCACCAACCAAGAAAGAACAAAAAGTTAATTACTTAATGATTCATTAACACTGATATTGATCATCTAAACTGTAAAGAGCCAAAATATTATTTAAGCAGACATTTTCAATTTGTAACTGGAAGCTAACAGGAGTTGATGTCCTTGCATGAAGCACTTGATTGTGTTGCTCAAAACTTCCAATTATTTGAATTTTTTCCAATATTCCCAAAATTTAACGACAAAGTCTTTGTACAATAATTTTAGATTGGTTCTATATTTAGAAATGGATCATCATATCATAGCTTATATTAAAGCTCTTTTATAAATTGTATTAAATGACAACCTTCCTAATCTCTATCATACTAAGAATATTTTATACAACTGACTGTGATGTTCAAAAGTATAAATTACGAGTATTATCTGGAGTTCATTATTGTTCATATGCTGCAAAATAAAACTGCAAAAATAAGTCATAATAGAATGCATGCAGTATATCCTGAAAACAGCAGACTTGCATTTTTTTCCACTGGGACCCAATAGATAAACTTGTCAGAAGACAGTCCATTAAGTTATCCTCTGTCATCTCATAATTGTTTCTAAGCAAAGTGTAACATGACAACCAATTTATATGCAAAATTATGTACAAGCAATGTTACTTGAAGCCTACTAACAATTTTGCTGTGTATATGCTAGTCAGACTGAGATGAATAGAAAAGTGTGATCAAATTGCTTTTAAATTTGAGTACCCTTCCAAAAATGTATCCAAGTCCCAATACCTAATATCATTCAAAATGGCTTCACCTCATTGCTTGAAAAATGAAAATTCCAAAGTTATCCACTCAAAGCCTTGTTCCTCATGACTCTATAATTCTGATGTAATGGCTGGTTATAAAAATGTGTTAATGTATATTTCATGACTGGTCCTATGCCATAAGCTTGAATTACCCACTGACTACAACATTAAATGTAAACCAAACTGCAAAATTTGGTTACACATGAAAGAACACAACAGATGATCAGTACATGTCAGGACTTTATTATTTTTTTTTAACTTTGGTTTCCCATTAAAATTTTAAAAGCTGCAAGAACCCCAAAATTAAGAAAACAGACGCCCAATAGAAAAGAACAAGGATGCAAACTAAGATGAATGTCATATTTAAAGAACACTGGAAAAAAAAAACTGTCTGTGAATCAGGAAAAATGTTTTCAATCTTCAAGAAAGTTCCCTGAGTTAGCTGACAGATTCAGTATCCTATACTGTGATGCAAGAAAAAATACAGTTGATTTGACCTCAGTTATAATAATCTTGAGTCATGTGACAGTCAAAACTTTTATGACTTTAGATGAGTAAGTTAGCAAACTGTGTTATTACAAAATAACTCAACTATGGTAGTGAATTCGATATTTCTAACAGCAGCTCACTAACTCTGACTTGATAATATGCATGTCAGACATGGCTCCCTCAGAGAGTGACTGATTGAGACCTGCCACATAACAACAATATTTTCAAGCTCTGTTTAAGTATCTACTTTGTACCTGTCTTTCACTGATGCTGAAATCAATATCAATGCTATCTACATCATCTGAAGGCTTGATATCATCCTCTTTACTTTCCTCTTTCTTCCCAGAGAAACTTGGAAGTTCCTGGGGTAGGCTTGGAAGGCGTTCTACAATTTTATCAAACACACCAGACACAGTTCTAACCAACATCTAAAAAAAGAAATAAATATTCAAAGTGTTAATAATGGAAAATAATATTACAAAGAATTTATAGGTGGTGCTAGGGTAGGCTCCTAACACTGTTGACATTACAAAAAATTATTGGGGTGTCTTTACCCTGTTTGCATGATGGAATAATGAAGCTGCAAATAATTACAGTTGATGGGCATGGGGACCTGGCCTAATCCTGCTTACATAATAATAGTATTGCAAAAGAATTATATATATAGTAGGGGTTACAAACCATGTTAACATGGCAGATAATTATATGTTGAGGATCCTAAACCTTTTAACATGAGAGAAGAATAGTGTTGCAAAGAATTATGGGTGTGTTACGTGGATTTAAATTCTACTGCTTGTTGGGTTTTCTTTATGATTATATGCATATCTGTATTCTGTAACAGACCTTTGTCCAAAATGAAGTTAATGGTCTACCTGATTAGTGACAATTATTTTGTAAACATAATACATAGCTAATATATTTCAATGATTATGAATAAAATATTCAGTTCATTATTAATGAAGGCAAACATGTTTACAATCTGAGTTGAGGACATTAGATTTTCACTTTGAAATTAATAATCTTGTTGACAGCTTAGAATGTCAGAGGTGAGATGGTAGTGATCTGTAATGAACAGCGCTTTAGACCACTCGGCCACTCGGGGCCCCTAACATGCTTTGTCATCTTATATAGCACACTGATATCTGAACTATTTATCATGCTTTGTCATCTAGTAAACTGAACCAATATCTGAGGTAGTTGTCATGCCTTGTCATAATCTAGTACACTGTTATCTGAGTTAGTGTTTCATGCCTTGTCATTTATACTACACTGATATCTGAGCAAGTTGT
Organism: Unio pictorum; assembly: GCA_030141615.1. NCBI lineage: Eukaryota > Metazoa > Mollusca > Bivalvia > Unionida > Unionidae > Unio > Unio pictorum. Next base: position 4,815,271 of record JARLTB010000047.1, on the reverse strand, counting down.
CATGCCTTGTCATCTTACGCTACACTGATATCTGAGGCAGTTGTCATAATTTGTCATTTCAAGGTATTCTGTGTTTAAAGCTAGTTGTCATACCCTGTCAATTATACAGTGATCAGTATGCTGAGCTTTTGTCATACCATGTCAATCCTAGTTGGGTTGATATCAGGGACAAAAAGTCATGCATCAATTTATTCTGATATCTTGGGCAATAGTCATAAACTGTCAATCATTAGTACTCTGATGCCTGAGTTAGCTGTCATTTATGTGTCAGCTGTCCATCATGTCAGTGCCTCAAACATAGACATATGATCTGCAATACTAGCAATACCTGGTCAATCCTTCGAACACCAACATCAGAAGGCTTCCTCACAAAAGCAATCCTACCATCTCCCTCGTATCCCAGAAATTCCTTCAGCTCTGGTCCATTACATATATCTGGCTTATCTATCAGACACTGTAAAAAGGAAAGGATAGATTGATGATCAATACCAGATTTCTTTGTAAGATTTTGACAATGGAAGTCCCAAGTTTTATGTTTCCAAAAATTGTAAGTTAAAATGTAGATAAGTTATGGATCTGAAAACTGACTGAATAGTGTATGGAAAACTATAGATTTAACCTTGAAGACTAAAAGTACGGAAAACTACATATGTATTTCGAAAACTGGCAATATAATATACTGAAAACTAGAGAATGATACAATTCTAAAAACTGAAAACATGGTATACGGAAAACTACATATGTATTTCGAAAACTGGCAATATAATATACTGAAAACTAGAGAATGATACAATTCTAAAAACTGAAAACATGGTATACGGAAAACTACATATGTATTTCGAAAACTGGCAATATAATATACTGAAAACTAGAGAATGATACAATTCTAAAAACTGAAAACATGGTCTACGGAAAACTACATATGTATTTCAAAAACTGGCAATATAATATACTGAAAACTAGAGAATGATACAATTCTAAAAACTGAAAACATGGCATACGGAAAACTACATTTGTATTTCGAAAACTGGCAATATAATATACTGAAAACTAGAGAATGATACAATTCTAAAAACTGAAAACATGGTATATGGAGAGCTACATATGTATTTCGAAAACTGGCAATATAATATACTGAAAACTAGAGAATGATATAATTCTAAAAACTGAAAACATGGTATACGGAAAACTACATATGTATTTTGAAAACTGGCAATATAATATACTGAAAACTAGAGAATGATACAATTCTAAAAACTGAAAACATGGTATATGGAAAGCTACATATGTAATTTTGAAAACTAACAGTACAACTTATAGAAAACTGCAAAAATGACACAATTTTGAAAACTGACAGAACAGTATATTGAAAACTAAATATGTTATTTTAGAAAATGTATGTTAAATATATATTGAAAACTTAAGATATAATTCTTATAACAAAAGTACATTTTACCAAAAGCTATTAACATAATTTTGAAACGTCAGAGTGCAAGGGTATGACCCATGGTTTCTATTGGATGTATGTCTGATTTTGTCTCCTCATGTTCTTTCAATTTATACACTGTTGTAAGATGGAGATCTCAACAGTTTCCAACTTTATGACTCTGGGGAAAGTCCTAACTCAAAGCATAAGGTCCATTGTTTCTGTTTTAAATGTATCTCTGGTTCTTTAAAACATATACACAGTTCAAGGTTCAATAATAAATGTGGATCTTAACAATTTCCAAGTGATGACCCATGGGCAGTCCAGTGTATCCCCTAGGAGTGTAAGACTGAGGGTCAAAAAAACCCTTTGGTGTCAGAACTGGGGGTCAAATGAAAAATGTGGGGGTCAAAATAATGGTGACAAATTTTCATCTCACCCCTAATTTTTTTACTTGAACATATGAAATTACGTATATTGCATGATCACTATATCTCGTACTAAAATTAAAAATCAACAAACAAGCTCAATAATCAAACAATAATTTTAATGCTTCTTAAACGAAATTTATACTCTCACCATTCTTTTATTTTATTTCTTCCTATTACAGATTTCTTGAAATTTGATGCACGATTTTTTTGCAAACTCTTGCTTGTCAAAGTCAGAACGTTTGGATTCATATTTAACAAGCATTTTCTCATGAAGAGACCTCAATAAAAGATTGTTTCTTTTGAGTGACTGTATATTATTTTGGACAGAAAACCCTCTCTCACAAGGCACAGATGTAAGTGGGATGGCCAGACTAATAGCAGCAAGCTGAGCAAAGTTAGGGAAAATATCCCCTCCTTCTTGAAGAAGTAGTTCGCTGATTTCAGCCAGCCCCTTCTCTTTATGTCTTGAAATGTAGCGTTTGAAGCAAAGGAAAGATGCCTTGGTTTCCTCAGGGTAAATCGGAAGATTTTCCCCTGTTCCAAAGTGTTCAATGAGCCTCTCCAAGGACTCAGAACCATGGGTTCTTATTTCTTCAGTGCCTTGAGGTAACTTTCTAGGATTGAGTACTGTAGAGAGGTCTTTCAAAATCTGCATATCACATGGGGAGAATCTTTTTCTCATCTCTGATTCAACACATGCTACAAATTCTTTTCCAAGATTTCTGACAGACTCTTTACTATGCTGATGATATTCTTTGGGCTGTACACCTTGGTATTTTCCTGACATGTCAAGTTGACCATTTAGTTCAATCACACGTGGTGTGTATCCATCTACATTGCTGACATGATCTTTCAGTGTTTCCAAAGTGGCATCAAGCATATGTTCAACCTGATCAATGTCAATGACCTCCTTTTGAAATACTTTGCTGCATCTGGTTACCTCTTGCAGGACATCAAGCAGTAACATTGTTGATGCTAGAAACTTGTATGTATGTACCTCAGCTAGGATGCCTTTTGCTTTTGCAGCATTTGCAGTCATTCTGAGCTGCTTCTTGCTCAAGTGCAAGAACTAAACATCCCCAACAGCTCTCAATTGCTTGCACAGCATCATGGTGAGACAGCCATCTCACCTGGGTAGGTTTTTTGAACCTTTTTGCTTTCTTTCCCATGATCTGGCACATGTCTCTTATCCTCTGATATCTACAAGCTGAATATGAAAAGAAGTTGTAGATTGTGACCAAAACAGACTGGTACTTTTTCATGTATGCTATGCTTGCTGCAGCCAAGTATGCTACCAAGGCTAATCTATGAGCAATACACCAGACACTCACAATTCTTTTATTCTTCTCTTTCAGCCGTACACCAACTCCAGATTTTGAACCCACCATGACATTTGCCCCATCAGTGCCCAAACCAATAACCTTTTTAATATCAATCTCGTAGTCCTGAAGAATATCCATTAAGGCATTTGTGATTGTTTCAGCTTTTCCATCTTGCACCTTCACATTAGCTAAATATTCAGTGTTTGCCTTTCCACCATGAACAGTTCGACAAAATATAACCAATTTTTTTTGCACAGCAATATCCAAAGACTCATTCAGAAGAATGCCCAGGTAAGGTGAAGTGACCCTTTGTTTAACCCTCTCCTTGCAAACTAAAGAGGCTGCTGCCTGCATATCAGACACAATCCCATGCCTCTTGTATGTCAGGGTCTCATTCTGCAGGGCTGAGCAACCATTGTCCCTCTAAAAAAATAAAAAAGTAATAAAAACTTGCATCACATCATTTCACAGAGCACGAGTTAGCTGGTACGAGTTTACTAAGTAATTAGTTTACTAAATATTGCAGAACCAATGTTATTCTTTTCATTCAGAATCGGTGTTATAGTTCTTTAACTGAAAATTCAATTTTAAAAAAAGTAAACTGGAGTGGACTGACCAATGACCGTTTCATTTCATAATTTAATTGGATCTCAAGTAATATGACACGAGACACATACACAGACACATGCAAGCAGAGAAAGAGAGAGAGGGATATATTTTACCTGAAGTTCGATTAAACCAGGAAACTGTCAGTCTGGAATATTTTCTCGGCACATATGCACCGCCATTCTCATCTGCGCCATAAGACTAGCGTCTACCTGCTCTTTGCATTTTTCTCGGCACGCTTCCAGATTTCGTTGTTGCGAAATAATCCCTTTTGCGATAATATGTTCCCCAGATTCTTAATGGCGAACAAGGGCGGATTTTTGATAGTTCTTTGACCCAGTCACAAAAGGATTCTTCACTTTGGAAGTCTTTGCACTCGCCCGAACACAAGTCCTGCATATCATTCCAGCAGATGAACTGATTCCATCCAGGGGAATTCTTTCTTCCATTTATCGTTGAAATTACGCGCCACAGTTACTTGTATATCTTCATCATCCTTCACCTTCTTGGCTGACGATTCTTGGTACGCGTGGTTTTCCTCTGGCGGTCTTTTTCTACTTAGAAAAGTATCAATGCTCCTTTGCTTGCAAGACATGCTGCTGAGCTTGAAGGAAATCACGTAATGGTGAGATTAGGGGAAGCTATTCCATCATAATAAAGCCTACACTAGAACCAGACTGGTATAAGCTCGCGAGATTAGAGAAAGCTACTCTGTCATAACAATGCCTACACTCGATCTCAGAAACGATGCCATCGTTCGTCCACTGCATTGGAGATTGAACACATCGCAGCGTGTACATCCTTTGCGTAAAAAATATGCATGGCAATAAAAAGTGTGCGTCAATTTTTTTAAATGTGCGTATCTGACGCACAACTGTGCGTAAAGGGAAACACTGGCAGTCTTTTCCAGAAAAAGGGGTAAGATCCAAGGATGCAAACACAAAACTCATGAAATATGTTACTGTCATAGAATCTGTACGTATAACTGTAGTGGATCCGTGAAGGGCAAGCGGCCGATAAAAGTATTGGGCCAACCCTAGGTATTCGGAGAAGCTGTACGGCGATTCAACAGTTGAATCGTATGGTTGTACAGGGTCGAGACGCATGTGTGTGTTTCAATTGTGTTTACAACTGAATACATTGTTATATTTACACATGGTTACTTTGAATCTGTAGGATTCCAAGGGATTACATGAATCTCAATAACTGTTAGTAACTTGATTTAATACATGTAGATGTTAGTACTTGTTGTCGCAATCCATACGTGCGATAATGTAATTTGATGTTTGTATTTGTTGTGCGATAATATAACTTTTGTAAAGGTTCCATTTTATATGAAACATTTGTGTAATCCAGGAGGCTCCTTGGATCTGTGTTTATTTTGTATTAATATAATTTATTTTTGAATTGTGAATGGTTGTGAAGTATGATTGTGGGTTGAACGCATGAGTTATTGTGTTGATACATCATTATTTTTCATTAATAATTTATTTCATAAATTTACATCATCTTTCACATATTGTGTTTGTGTTGTTCATTTAATCCACCAACCACTCGGTAACAATTCTGTTACAGTTACATCCCTGACAATGATTAAGACATGAACAAAATTTCATATTTTCATGTACAATGCTTACAAATTATTTGACATTGGATAAAAAGAAAACCTCTCCCATCTCCCTGAGAGCCTCCCTTTCCCTCCCATATCAAAATTGGAACACTATTGTGCATATCCCAAAGTTTCAAACTTGTATCTTTAATGATCCAGGAGGCATTTTACTCCATGACTAAAGATGGGAAGGACATACGATTCCCACTTTTTTAATATTAAAAAAAACCTGGAATAGCAACATATGTCCATATTAAAGCCGTATCCAACAAGACTTACACTGACTTCAGAAAACAAAAGTAATATCCACACTTGTCAAAATGGATTGAAGGAGTTACCTGTACTGAATTTATTGAGTAGGTAGGGACACTGTTCTTCAAATCTAGTACAGTGAAACCTGTCTTGAAAGACCACTGCTAAGTGAGATCACCTGTCTTGAGAGACCATATTTTCAAGGCATGAATTTACTGATTATACAGTATTGTTACCTGTTATAAGAGACCACCTGTCTTGAGAGACCATAACTTTATGGTAGAAAGGGTGGTCTTTCAAGATAAATTCTCCTGTACAAATTCAAATTAATCAAAGCTAATTGCTTTTCTCTGAAGAAAATAAAGTATCAGTCATTCAAACACTCTGCAAGACACATTTTGTCCAGATCACTGATAAATTAATGGACTCTCCGTTAGTCTATATGATCAGACAGCATGAACAAAATGTTAATTATCCAGTTAACTCACTTTGACTGTATTAAGATTCTCTTGTAACTTACCTTCAGATATGTTTCTAAAACCTTCTTCCTGGTTTCCACCGTGTCCTTGTCCATATTTCTAAAGGGCAACTGCCACCGCTTAGGCCCTTTGACACCTGCAGATGAAGAAAGTTTATATTTGAAATTTTAGTTCTTTAAAAAAAAGTATTACCCAAAGGACACTGTAATATCTCAAAGCTGTTACCTCCAATCAATGAATGACCTGTGCTCTAATCATTCCAGTGCATACTTTAATTTCCTTGTATTGTTTATATTTGTTTGTCTTAATACAAATGTGGATGGGAAATAGAATTTTCTCACCCATGCAAAAGAGAAATCTAGTTTTACTAACTTACTTTTCTTCTCTCAGTCTGGTTGTCTCAGTCTGGTCATCTCAGTCTGGTTGTCTGTCAGGTCATCTCAGTCTGGTTGTCTCAATCAGGTCATCTCAGTCTGGTTGTCTCAGTCAGGTCATCTCAGTCTCGTTGTCTGTCAGGTCATCTCAGTCTGGTTGTCTCAATCAGGTTATCTCAGTCTTGTTGTCTCAGTCTCGTTGTTACAGAAAGGGTGTCTCAATCAGGTCATTTCCTCAGTCATGTCATCTGTCTGGTTGTCTCAGAGTCATGTCATTTCAGATTATCTCAGTCAATTCACTCTTTTTAAAAAACTTAAGGTCTCCTCAATTACGAGAAAACAATCTTTATTTTGAGGTCACATGCACTACTAAATTCTTAACAAGCTTTCTGCAGGTCATAAATCAAGTCTATTACCAGTGTTGGCCAGGCCTAACTACACCTGTAAATCCTAGAGGTTTAAATGTGTAGTGGGTGTTTTTCAGTGGATACTATGCAGACACAGTCAGTACATTGTGTGCTGTAACAGGGTCAAATATATTTATTTTCACGGCTTCCCAGATAAAGAAGCTGAACTGTTGTCCAGGAGGCAGATTAACTAAAAGTACAGAAGCCAGGCAAGACAAAAGTCATGCAAATTTGTTTGATTTTCAGTTGTCAATTCCATGATAAATGTACATGTACAACTATGTAAATAAATCAGTATGAAAGTACACATCCCAATATTATGTACATGTACAGTATGAATGTACATGTACCAATATTAAGTACATGCATGTGTGATTCAGATTTTTAATGTAGCTTTAACAATTTTTCAGTCATATCGCTACTATGTCTGTAGTGTGACAGTTTATAGTGATGTCTAGCACTGGGGCATCATGTCGTAGACATGTAGCATGATGTCCCACCCAGTCGCATTATCCTGACACCAGGCTGACCAGTTTTTATACTAACTTCTTAATGCTGAGTGCCAAGCGAGGCAGCTGTTAGTACCATTTTCATAAGTCTTTTGTATGACTCAGGGATTGATCCCACAACGTCCCGCATCTGATTAAGTACATGTACCAGTAAGAATGTACATACAACAGTATCTGCTAAATTAAAAGTAAACAGGAAATATAAGCTTTATCAGACTACAGTATAACATATTTCTATTTTTCCCTTACTCTACAAATCAGTAAGCAAGTGAAAATTTGCAAACCCATAATACAGCCAAAATTCCTCCCTTATTCTTCCTTCTCTCGATCATTAAATAAATAATTAAAACTTATTTTTTCCTGTTTAAATCCTAATACATTAACTTTTAACTTCTATCCTAAACATCTAAAAATAAACATAGTTACCCTGCCCTGCCTTCCAAAAGACCTACCCCTCTGTCCATTTCAGATAGCCTTTTTGCCTTCCTGTACTGCAAATTTAGTGTCCTTATAGATACACTGTAAGTCCCTATATTCCTCATTAGCTAAACTGGACATTTTAATTGTTTATCGAGCCTGAATCATTTGCTTAATTGACTGCAAATACAATTCTATTCGGATTAGTCACCATGTTGTATTCTTGACTGAGATTATCTTGAAGATCAAAGGATGCTGACACATCGATCTAAACACAATTCACAAAAGATTACTCAATCTTTTCCTTCTGGCACATGAAATAATAAGTGTCAAAGTCTAAATATTCCAAGCATAAGCCAATATTTGAAATATAACAACAAATGCAACCATAAACAATAACATTTCCTGATGATTTTGTGCAGGATTCATACATACAGCAAGGAGTGACAAATGTTGACTTTCCTCATCAATCCTTTGTTACAAATGAGGCAATTAAACAGGTGGTTGTGCTTTTCTGGTTCAATATGAGAATTTACACTGTAATTCATATCTTTATCACCTCGCAAACTGCAGACACTAGGAATTTTTTTATTTATAATTAAAATATTTTCTTTGTTCCCTAAACAAACAGCTACCCTTCTTATCCTCCATCTAAATAAACAGAACACTACCTTTCTTCAAAACACTGCACATCTGTACTGCACCTTTCTACAAAACATAATATACCATTCTACAAAGCACATGTATACTGCACCTTTTTACGAAGCACATGTATACTGCACCTTTCTATAAAGCACATCTATACTGCTCCTTTCTACAAAACATAATATACCATTCTACAAACCACACATATACTGCACCTTTCTACAAAACACATAATATACCATTCTACAAAGTACACATATACTGCACCTTTCTACAAAACACACAATATACCATTCTACAAAGCACACGTATACTGCAACTTTCTACAAAACACATAATATACCATTCTACAAAGCACACATATACTGCACCTTTCTACAAAACACATAATATACCATTCTACAAAGCACACGTATACTACACCTTTCTACAAAACACATAATATACCATTCTACAAAGCACACGTATACTGCACCATTCTACAAAGCACATCTATACTGAACCTTTCCCCAAAGCACATCTGTACTGCACCTTTCTACAAAGCACATCTATACTACACCTTTCTACAAAGCACATCTATACTGCACCTTTCTACAAAGCACATGTATACTGCACCTTTCTACAAAACACATACTGCACCTTTCTACAAAACACACGTATACTGCACCTTTCTATGAAACACCTATACACTGTACCCTTTGTACAAAGCACATGTAAATTGAGTTTTTCTACAAAGTACATGTATACTGCACCTATCAACAAAACAAGTAAACTGCACCTTTTAAACTTTTCTTGTACTCTGGGTTATCTTCCAGCCGCACCTGAAGATTGATGAACTCACGAAATCGTCTCCAGACCATTCCTTTTTTTGGCACCAGTTCACCAGTCTCATCAGGATAAAATGCATCATACTGAAAATACAACATTATGATTTTTAATTTAATTCCAAACTTAAAAATATTTGTTACAAAGAAACATTATTTTGTAATATGTATTGCTGTTTATTATCATATTTATTCATGACCATGATCACATAAGCCCATATTCCATGTCTGACCAAAATCATATCAAAAATATGATCTTCAGATAGGTCATGCTGTACCAATCAGATCCAAAACTCACATTATTAATGTCTAATTCATTACCAAACTTGTCAAAGATCAACATTTTAACCCATTCTCAACGTTTTATCAAAATATTTAGAAATATGGCCTCTCCATTTGTGGCAAAAAGTAAGGCTTCTGCTACATTCAGATAAAATCAATCAAACACCTTCTGCAAATGGGCACTGACAGTCTGCCAATCAACATTAAGACCACTGACGTCTACTTAAATATGGCAAATATGCTCACCTCTACAACATGGGCAACTACCCCAACAAGTATCCACTCTACAACATGCTGAATACACAATGACAAGTTCAAAGATGGCTGCCTTGGAATGCCCAAATTCCACAGGAGTTGATACTATTGGGGAGAGGGGCACATAGATTTACCTAAGACCAAAGACATCTGAATGTCAAATGACCTCAGGCATTACCTCTACATCTAGAAAAGGAATATCAAGGACACATTGTGCAAGGATAAACCTCAGACATCATCTCTATGTCAAGTGACTCCAAGAGAAAAACAGTTTTAACACTCCATGACATCCAAAAGCATGTGAGTGTGACTTTGGATTTAAAAATAAATAAGCTGGCACCAACATAATATGCATGAATTCTCATGTATATATCTGAATTATGTAAAAATGTAAATAAATTTTAACTGAATTACCTCAACCTTGTACAGTGTATATGAAGAGGAAGTACCACGCTCCTTGCGAGTATCTGTTGCTGCTATCAATGCATTGTGGAATGTTTTATGTAAAGATACATCTAGAGTTGTCTCCTCTGAATCAGTTAACTTTACCGAGAGAAATGAACTTCTTGCAGTTTTCTGATCAAATGCTTCAGTATTCTCCCTTCTGGGATCAAATAGATCCGTTTCAAAAACATCATCTGCTTGATCTACGGGTGATGAAGGATTTTTTTCATCTAACGAAACTGAGTCTAAGCACTTAACTGACAGTGACAAACTTGAAACCATATGTGATTGTTCACTATCTTGTTTTTCAGACTTTGTAAATATTTTAATGCTTGGATGAAATAATGTCTGAGTTTCTTTGATTACAAATAGTTCTTCTGTATGTTTTTCTGATGAAACTGTTCCTGATGGCAAATACAACTTTGATGCAGATGATGATGATGCTATTAATGCTGATGAATCAACACAAGATTCAATGTTTGAACAATCAACTCTAATTTTGGCAGTTTCAGTGACTAAGGCAATATTAGCCTCTGAATCTTGAAGGCTGCTCCCATGTACAACTTGTTCTTTTGAACAGATTTGTTCAGGAAGTGATACATCCCCAATTTTCTCAAAATTTCTTACATTATATGTATCTATTTCAGTTGACTGTAAAACATCTGAGTTACTGTATTTAGTTTTTGTTGCTTCTAATGAATCCAGAAGAAATTCATTAAGTGTTTCATCATTCCATTTACCTGGAACACTTCCTGCATGAGAATGTCCAGAAAAACTGTCGTTATCCACAGCAATGTGATTTTCAACATTATTTTGACTTTGTACCTTTACTGTATTTATTGCTTCTCCTTCATTGTCTGATGTCATACCAGATTCATCTCCTAAAAATATATCTTCATTCGAGCTAATTTGTATAATTTTCTCAAAAATAAAAACTGGCTCACATAGGTGATGTAAAACATTCAAAAATATGTTTGAAGTAAGGATCTCATTAAAAAGGATTTGAACTGTTTGTGAACAATGTAAATTTGTAGGAACACAATGCTCAATCAGAATTCCTGTCACAGACTGAATATATATCATTTCTGCTGCATCATTTTTCACTGCTGGATGCAGAGACCACTTGGAATCATAGCAATCTTCAAGCAAATAAAACACTGGAATTTTAGAGTTTTGTAAAGCTGTAAGTGTACTGTTTGATTTTGATCTTCCTAAACTTTGCCTTCTTTTTGACTGGGTCCTAAGCAATCGGCTGGAAGCACAAACAACCTGTAAATGTTTCTGAAACAAACAACAAATTTCTCCTGCTAAAGAGTGATAATCAATTTGAGATAATCTGACTTTAAACTGTTCTGCAATGCTTTCAAAAGCTGCATATAACTCGTCTGGTGCTTCTGTGTTACTGCTGATCATCTGGTACCAGGCGTTCACAAAATCTCTGTGGATTAACTTCAACAGGTTGTTAACTGTATCATCTATTGTTTTTCCTAACTCAGAAGTACACTCTTCCTCAATGTCTCTATTCCTTAATAGCAACACATTTTCTGATTTTGAACTTGTAGCTTCTAATTCGGAATTAATAAAGGAAACTGATTTATCTTGTAGCATGCTGTTTTCCACTTCAACATGTTGCGTTGTTAAACTTTTCTGGTTAACTACACTCCCATGTACCCAAGACTTGGACTCATCTTGGGTCATGCCACTGTCTTGAATCTGTAGATATAAACTGTTTGATTCTTGTTCATCTTCTGTGCAAGATAAGTAAAAGACTTTTGAGCCCTCTGCATCCTGGGGAAGATTGTCAAATGTAGAATCTCGTCCATGTTCGGGTTGAAGCCGAGACAATTCATCTGATAATTCATGCAAACTATGATCATTGGGGTTTCCCTTATTTTGTACTTTGTATTCTTTCTTGTTTTGGGAAGAAAAACCGTTCCCAGAAAAAATTTCTACGCATATTGATCGAATTATGGAAAATGCTGATTTTAAACCGCTACTAAAATATACAGTAAAAGTCAACACCATGTCAGATCGGACGTAAACATTTGTGTATATTATATGATTTGTGATAAATATTGCACAAGCTAGCGATAACAGGTAGGTTAAACATATGAGCAAACAAAATATATTTCTATGAATAACAGCTGAGACGCCCACGATCAACGACACTGCGACAATCTTTTGAAACGCCGTGATCTTTCGGTGGTGACTTACGAAATCTTTCACAAAGTCATACGCGTTCACTGCTATCTTATTCATCTCTCTTCTTGAAATCGGAATTATGAAGCATATTAATAATACTAAAGTTGTTTACAAAGATCACTTCTCTTTGCCGCCATTTTGTAAATTACATTACCAAGGTCATGTGATCTGGTTACTATATTTAGAACAATAGTCGTAGCAAAGTCCGCACCACCCTGCACCATCACTGCTAAGTCGAAAGCACCGGAACTTTCGAAGCTTGAGTATGCCCGACTAAAAGTAAAAATAAGAATGTTTTTGTTATTCTTTTCTTCACTGTAGCTATTATCTTTGTTACCTCGCCGTTGCTTCTGCTACTGTTCCAATTATTATGATGTTGTTACTGACTAGTCAGTGACTGAATATATTCGATTATTTTTCGGCGCACCTCGGTTTACTGGGTATATAATGTTACAAATGGCCATACACCACAATTAATTTTACTATATGTTCTCTACATATATTTCTCAGCACTGACCTTTCCACAGTGTGACAATCAATACAAATCATATGTTAATCTAAAATACCTCCAAAGATGACTTCACGGTGAAATTCTTGTCAAGGGTTGACCGGCATTTTTTGAGTGGCTGCACTGTAAACAGAGCAGCATGTACACAGAACACTGATTTCACTTCCGGATCATCACTAAGGCCTAATTACACAGTGTGCACTGTCGCCAAAATACATACAGACAACCACTCTCAGAGCTCCTATTCTCAAGAATAAACAATTAACTTTAAATCCATACCAAAGATGCATCAATATAACTCTTCTATCACCACCAAACGGAGAGAGTAAAAAATGTTCTAAAAATAGACTAGAACTACATTCGTACTGAACTGGAAGTATTAATTATGAGGCGAGTCCATATGAAAAGAAATAATGTTTCAAAGACAGAATAAAATTCTTGAACTAAATTATTAAGAAAATAATAAAACTAAACTAACATGAGATGAAAGATGATATTAGTCCGTTGATAGAGACAGGTCAGAAATATCAGTCCTAGTTGTTAGCGGAGTACCTCAAGGGAGTGTTTTGGATCCCATTTTCTTTCCGGTGATCATCAAAGACCTAATGTGAGATTCAAATCCAAAACAAAACTGTTTTTAGAGAACTGAATATTCTACCGGGAAATGAATCACACACACACACACACACACACACACACACACACACACACACACACACACAACGATTGTGAGATCCTACTGTCCTACAAGAAGACATGAACCGACTGGCCCTCTGTCGTTCCACCCCGAAAAATGGAGCATCTTGGGAGTCCAAAGGAAGAAATATTTAATCATGTCTAACAACAATATTAAGTGTACAAGCTAGCTACTAAGCAGGCAGTACAATATATAGGGTTGGAATTGTTCAGAGACCTCTCTTGGAAAAGGCTGATAGACAAGATAGTGGAGAAGAAAAGAGTAACTTTGGTTTCCTGAGCCGCAGTCTATAATTCAACAACAAGGAAGTAAAAGTGCACCGTATTTCTCGTTTGCACGACCGGGCCTTGAGTACTGCTCAACTGTGTGGAACCCACATAATAAAGACCTAATGAATTTGGATGGATGAAAAGATAGCTGCTGCCAGATTCACGACGAACAGATGCCGTAATATTAACGTCAGTGCAGCCTTGAATCATCTCCAGCGGGAAACAGTCGAATCCAGGTGAACCAATGCCCAGATTACCGTTTTGTACAAAATAGTGAACAATCTAGTGGATATACCCGCGGACAATTTAACACCAACAATTACAGAAGCTCCTGACAATTATCATATAAGTTTTCGATAATCACATTCTGTCGAACTAATTAAGGATACGTAAGACCTCGTTATTCTCGGGGCTATGCTGTTTGAGATTCAGATATTTCATGGCCGCTACTGTAACATGATTAGTTTTGATCATGAAGGGGCCAATATGTAGACCGTCCATTATTTACTTACTTATGTTTTCCTATCGTTACTGCTCTGTCTGTCCTATCGCTACCTCCCTTACTATATCCCTGGCCACGTACTACCCTTTGCTTAATAGTCAAGTGTGACCATGTCAATAGATAGATAGATAGATAGATAGATAGATAGATAGATAGATAGATAGATAGATAGATAGATAGGTAGATAGGTAGGTAGGTAGGTAGGTAGGTAGGTTGGTAGGTAGGTAGGTAGGTAGGTCGGTCGGTCGGTCGGTCGGTAGGGTAGGTATACAAATTTTGTACCACTTATGCACGTCTCTTTTTGTGCGCGACTTCTCTTTAGCAATGTAAATTTGTACTGGTATGTGGGGGAGAGGGGGTGTCGCTAGCATTCTTGAGAGTGTTGGGCTCTTTCTTCATATGGTATTAAGCTTTTTGTTTCCTAGATGAACCCATGTGACATTAAAATATGACAATACCCTCATGCCTGTCATGGAATGAAAAATAAATTACTTGGCATGGCTTGTAAAATCTGAATGTCATCTCGCTTAGCAGTAATATAATGAGATTAAGCTAGAGGGGGAAAAAAACACATGTTCGCTGATGCAGGACTAAAATTAGTACAATAAAGTCACTAAACCACGGGATCAAACAGTACATATTTTACTTATCCCTGACAAATTTCACTGATCCAACTAAAATGAAACAGAACCCAATTCAGTTGCTAATTAAACATTTATTATTTATTAGCATCACCTCATAAACAATAAGAACCCTGTTTCACCAATAAGACCCACAAATGAAGTACCATGCGCACACAAGCATTCATTGGAATACTCTGTGCACAACATCACAGCCTCTCGTGATCTCTAATAAAGTCCGTTCATTATATTATACAGGGATTGGGCGGGGTAGGCAAAGTCCGAATGAAGCGATCTGACCAGCTAAGCTGTTTAGTTAGCTGCAGAATATACATAGACGATTACACTTTCGCCTCTTACCGAGACGTTCGTTTTTGAATCTCGAAACGCATTCGCAGCTACTGGGTCAAACATGCTTCCAGTTGTGACGGTTATGGATCGAGCCCGCTTCGTGTAGACTCACGGTCAAAACATGCATACCATTGGACCACACGGTACATGCCAAGTAAGGTCCACCTGGACAGCTGTGTACAGCACTATAAAGTCAGTGGGAATATAATATACTTCTACTGCATATAGGAAATATTATGTATATCGTAAGATATAAAGATTGTTGATATTTTAATTTACCATATTTAAGAAAACGCTTTGGCTTCTTGCGCAGTTTATTCCACGAGAATATATACGAACCAGGTACGGAAACATAACAATATAATCTTCAAATATAAACACAACTTAAGATATAAATTGAAAATAAAATTTCATAAGCTTTTCTTGAACCCAAACTGAACGTAAAACAGTTCCTATACTCAAGGCTGTTGTAAGGAGCCAGTGATGCGAGTGTCTGCCTAGGACGCCAAGTCGGCATATTTTTATTTGCATTTTTTTATTATTATTATTATTTTTTATTTTATTTTATTTTTTTTAATTTTTTTTTTTTTTTTTTGGGGGGGGGGGTAAAGTTTTGCTGAGTTTGCTATATTTTACGGTATTTGTGGGGTGAGTCAAAAGCGACGCTATCCTGGAGTGCCATTTTGTCCAGCGCAATGATTTGACGGCACTGGCTATACTAATAAGAAATTGAAAAACCAAACAAAATTTAAACAACAACAACAAAAATGATACACTCAATTTAGAAAAACATAGTAATTCATATGTTTGTGATCAGTATAAAATAACCAGTGAGGACTAATCTGTATAGCTCAAAGTACTCGAATTAGTCATTAATGGCACATGCTCCGTTCCCAGGAAATAGTCATTAATGGCAGATGCTCCGTTCCCAGGAAATAGTCATTAATGGCACATGCTCCGTTCCCAGCATAGTCTGATATATTGTCTGTCTTAATTTGTAATACCGGTAGACATTGTCGAGAAAATCACCTTGTTCTCCAGTAGCTCAAGTCTTGTTTTCGTTATCTCATTTTCTGGCCTATAATTGAGCACAAACGTTGTAAAGATATCATAAATCTCGTACAGACCGGTGGTACATTTCTAAAAGGGCTTCATGGGTCAAAGTTCGAAACTGTTGTATTATATGAATAATGTAACACAAACACACACACACACACACACACACACACACACAGAGAGAGAGACATATATATATATATATATATATATATATATATATATATATATATATATATATATATAGAGAGAGAGAGAGAGAGAGAGAGAGAGAGAGAGATAGAGAGAGAAAGAGATTACTTTGTCAATGCTCATTGTAGTTCTGGCATATTGGTAAGCGAATGAATCTTATCACAACTGGCATACGTTCAACCAAAGTAACTGTAATGTAAGTTCTTACAAACATGTTACAAATTTAAACATTTATTTATCAATACCCAGACAGATAACATAGAATTCTCGCGCCAAAAGAAAATCTTAAATTAATATTGTAGAATACGCTGTCACAGTAAGGAACAGTGCACGCATTTTCATCTTCTAGTAATTTCACTAAAAAGGTTGCTGAAAAATAGACTTGTATGGGCATTGATAATTACAAAATAGTTTGCAAAATGCGGGCAGGCCATTAAAGAAAACCCACGTGATAATAACGGTGGGCACACCAGGGCAATAATCCTAATATAACACAAATTAAATTTTGTGTGTACATAAGATACCGTTTTCATGCACCCAGCATTAAATCATTGAAATAACAGTAATGTATTTAAAGTCATCAACGAAGGCGATTGTTCTGAGGACCAAAATCATTTACGATTTGTTTCTTTTTGTTTGTTGTTTTTTGCGGGTGGGGGTTGAATTTTTTTAATTTTTTTTATTCAGCTGTTTATTGCCTTAAGCATTTTTTAACTTATATTGTACGGTTGCTTTAAAATTTGGAAACGTGTAAATAAAGCCAGTCACAAAAAAGAAACTGCAATCAATACATTCTTGGAGATTTCTGCATTTGCATTTAAATGGGTTATTGTAAATTGTCAGAGAAATTGGATAAAATGAATGGATTTTAAAATCAATACACCCTCCTCTGTATAAATACGATGCCATCAAATAGCATTATGTATAAATTTCTTTACGTTCAGTATTCCTTAGGGTGAAATAGCGTTTGTTGTATATGCAAGCGATGAATGTCATGTAATGAATATGTGTTGAGGGATGTAATTATAGACCTTCACCATGAACAATGTGAGTACATTTTTAAAACACTTTTAGCAAAAAATTGTTAGAAATATATATTGTGAACAGTCGGATAATGTTACAACTCTCTCTCTCTCTCTCTCTCTCTCTCTCTCTCTCTCTCTCTCTCTCCGTCTGTCTGTCTATCTGTTTCTCTCTACACGTATATACATCAACCATATATATATATATATTGATACAGTATTTCAATTATACAGATAGTTATATTGCCATTAGTAAATGCGTATTATTAATTATTATTTTATATCTACCAGGTTACCGCAATTGTTTCATAATTAAAAAAGAATGTAAGAGAAATAGTCAACTTTTGATTAATAAGAAAGAGTCGTCATTTATATTATGAAAACATTATATTTTAATTAAATATAATATAATAAGGAATATTATTTACCCATATTTTCCGCCTTTGACACAATAGAAAAATCTGTTGCAAATTTAAAAATGAAAACAAAACTTGGGTTAAGCAAGTGTCATTTGAAAGTTGTATTACCTTATCAGCACACAAATTTAGATCAGTATTATTATTTTTTTAAAGAATGTAGACAAATATTTTTTTAATTAATAATACATTATATATGATATGATATATAAATGCGATTGCTACTTAATCCGCTATTCGGCGTATAAAAATAAATTTAAAAAAAAAACATCAGCACCGATTATATGTACATTGAAAATTACCGCCGGTCACATATCGTCCTATTTAGGAACTTATGGACTCATCGCGACTGTCCATTGTATTTCCTGGTTAATAAATCTGTTTCTTGTGTTAACTGAGTACTTGCCAACATCTTACAATTGACAGAGGACAAGTTTAAAGCAATCTTCCACCCAGCGCCGGATTAAGCACCGTGGAGGCCCATAGGCAGTCAAACTTTTGGGGCCCCAGACCCACGGTCACGGTCTCATGGGGGCCCCTAATGGGGCCCATAAAAGTCGCGGGGCCCATAGGCAGTTGCCTACTCTGCCTAATGGGTAATCCGGGACTGCTTCCACTCATCAAGCATATTAGTGTGACTAGTATCAAAACAGTCTTATATTAAATTTATTTTGTCTTACACACATTAAATTTATTTTGTCTTACACACATTAAATTTATTTTGTCCATCGATACCCTCAAGCACTGATCTCATAATTACTGATATCCAAGTGTCTTACCTATCAGGTTAGTCGTGACCAATTGGAAAAAGTACCCTTCACCAAATCATAAAATTATCATAGAATTTTACCGAACATGAACAGTCAATGCATTGTGCTGTGACAATACATGAATAATGTGGCAATGAGGTTTTGAGACCGTTACACCAATTCCGGTATTAAGAATAGAATACGCTCTCCAATTACCCATAACCTTTTCCCCAATGGGATGTTTTACACGCATGTTAATACGTTATTGTAGTCCACTCTACCTGGACATACACCACAATTAATTTACTATATGTTCTCTACATATATTTCTCAGTGCTGACCATTCAACTGTGTGACAATCAATATCAATCATATATTAATCTAAAATACATCCAAAGATGACTTCACGGTGAAATTCTTGTCAGGGTTCACCGGCATTTTTTTGAGCGGCTGCACTGTAAACAGAACAGCATGTACACAGAACACAGATTTCACTTCCGGATCATCATCAAGGCCTTATTACTCCATGTGCACTGTCGCCAAATTACACACTGACAACCACTCTCTCAGCCCATATTCTCAAGAATAAACAATTACCTTTAAATCCCTACCAAAAATGCATCAATAAAACTCTTCTATCACCACCAAAATGAGAGAGGAAAAAATGTTCTAAAAATAGACTGGAACTACATTCTGGGTACTGAACTGGAAATAATAATTGCGATGTGATTCCACCTGGAAGCTTCGATTCTCAACCGCGTCATGGGTTTGTAGACCGACTGATGTTTGCTGACAATCGTTTAGCTTGTTTTTACTGCCTAAAATTCAATTATTTGTTTCTTGGCGCTTACGCTCCAGCTGAATATATTTGCGCGGAGTCATTGGTTTTCCATTTCGATCAGAATCATTTCGACCTCACCTATGAAATTCACTTCTTCGGTCACCGAATACAGTCTGCCAGTTGTGCTGGGACAACTTTGGGCGAGCAAGGGAAACTTCCGCATAAATACGTATTCGCGAATGCAACCGTAATTAATTTACATTTTGGTAGTACCATCCACACCGGTTACTGTCGATATACCTCCGATAAAGGTTTCGATTGCTGTACCTATGATGGTACCATAATTTCACTTACCACCACAATATGTCCAATGGTTGTTGCCGCTGAGAGTCCGCAAGATTTAATGGCATCCACGACAACAAACACACACACACGCGCGCGCGCACACACACACACACGTTGGCATCAGGAGTGGAAGAAGAACAACAGAACAAATATTAAATCTCGGGGTTCTGTGAGAAAAGTATTTGCGATATGAACAATACATATATCATATGTTCATATATTTAAAAAGGCTTCTGACAGAGTGTAGCATGAGGCATTGTGGGCCACAATGACGAAAGCGTGACCAATGCCATCAAGCAGCTGTACGCCAAGGCTACCAATAAAATAATTGTTCAAGGTTCTGTGTGGAACTGGTTCAGACAACAGTCTTAGTAAGTCAAGGCTGTATCCTGTGACCCAAGCATTTCAACATCAACTCAGAGGGAATCATACGCGAAGCCCTGGAAGACCACTGTGGGACAATCAGCAATGGAGGACGTAACATCACCAACCTCCGCTTTGCAGACGACATTAATGGACTGGCAGGCATTGCAGAGGAGATTGCCACATTAGTGAAGAACCTGTATGAAACATCTTCCACATTTTACATTGATATAACGCTGAGAAGACAAAGCTGATGACATATAGTGGCAAACGAATCTCAGTCTAGATTAAAGTAAGAAACAGGAACTGGAAAACATGAACCAGTTCAAATATCTTAGTTCTATAATCATCGAAGAGAGATCAAGAGCAGAAATTATGTCACGAGCAGCACAAACAACAGAAGTGATGTCAAACCTAAGAATGATCTCGAGAGACAAGACAATCTGTCTGAAAATTAAAATGAGACTCTTGAGAGCACTAGTCATCTCCATCTTTTGTATTATGTGAGGCCTGGACCCTGACAGCCGAATTACAACGATTACTTCATGTACATGAAATGAAATGAGATGCTATAGAACCATTCCTAACATCTCTTACATGGACCACATAAAAAATGAAGTGCGTAACATCGTCAGGCGCAAAGTCGGCCAATATGAAGACCTCCTCATCACTGTCAAAAGGAGAAAGTTGAAATGGTATGGCCATGTCACTATAGCCAACAGTCTATCCACAACAGTACTGCAATACAGCGTTCAGGGTGGCATAGTGAGAGGTAGGGAGATAACAAAGTGGACTTAGAACATCACATAATGGACCAGGAAGAGGTTTGCGGAGACACGGACATGATTGAGACAAGTGGAGGAAACTGTTCAGATCTACAGCAGCACAGTGTCTCCACGACCACACTAGGTCATGATGATGATGATGATGATGATGATGATGATGCCGCTGCTGCTGATGATGATATCAGACAGTATATGAGGGCCATTCAACGCCGTTCTCACGCATATATTGGTTGAAAAGCGGTAGAAATTTGCCATTGATGTTGGCATTCAATGTAATTTGATGAAACGCCTCATGTATTAATTCGGCAACATCGTCATCGAGCGTTCTTCAGTATTCATTACTTTTATGCAGTGATACATTGTAGATATTATACGCCATGGATGGTTATGTACGCTGTCGGATAGACGTTGAGTTCTCGAAATTAATTTCATTTTCGGCGACTAATGAAGTTGATACTGCATCTGTGAGCACTTTATAAATAATGTCCTCATTGTTCGTAAATAAATATTGGTCTCAACAAACCTATATGTCTCTGATCATTTATCAACATCATAATTCGTTAGTGTCGGTTAAAATAAGAAACCGCGACCTGGACACGGGACTCTTTAAAATATGAGATTTCTGTCTAGTCATATTTTATATATTTAAAAAACATGAAAGCAAGTCAATGATTTTCTACATTCCAGATGTCAATATATGTAATTATTTTACATGACTGGTCAATATTTATGTAATTAGGCTATATGATATAACCAGGAGTAGCAGTGAAGGTCACCTTTGGTATAGTCTTTAACAACATGCAACAGTCCGGTTTCTTCTCGTTTTCTTTTTGATGTGGGCCTGTGTTTCTAATTTGTTTTTGTTTTTAATAATATGGCATCTCGGAGTTTTACAACAATTTCGTTTATGTTAGCTCTGGGCGTTTAATGTTGTCCAGTGTGATTTTGAAATATTACAAGCTCTCTCGGGTCGATATTTACAACAACCAAGTTACTCAGCTCAGTCAAACTGGCTTTTCTTGCAAACCACCTGGTTAGATCCATATCAGTGACTTTTCGAATCGCTGGGCTCTAAAGTCCGCAATTTTCAATAGGAATCTAGCATACGTTTTAAACGTAGCTTCCAAACGATAACTTAACTAGTACTTATAGGGTCGGTGACTTTGCTCCTCGAGTGCATGCAGTGCTTCAACAACAAGATGTGTACATGTTGGACATGGCAGAGGTACTCCTCCAACTCGAGACACCAGGCAGCTTTGAATGTAAATAATCAATACCTTCTCGATATTAGGAGAAATTTATAATGAGTTCTGAGGGGGTATTATAACTGGGAACGGGAATTGGTGAGACGTTATCACGTCGTCATATCTCTACATTTGAAAGCATTCCATGTGCGCAGCAACACCTGAAGGCAGACATATAATAATAATAAGCGAGAACTTAACCGCATATATGATCAAGAGAAAAGACTAAGAAAGTACCAGAACTGCTGGGCAAACCAATACTAACATGGCTTATATATGGACCTTCTCACCTACGTATTCGTAGAAATCCAAAAGTGTATTTGTTACTTCATTCATTTATGGTCGGAAATATTCTCATATATCACGCATGTAATCACACAAAGCATGCTCCCTGCACAGATTAATATGTTAAATAAAAAAAAAAATTATTGCTTGTAATCAGAACAAATTGTGGCATCATTGGACAAGAGTGTTTTCAATAAAACTGAACATGAACGTTCAACTTTTCGTGTGTCTTGTTGCAAAGGTATTTAGCTAATATCTAACAATAATATAAGTACATAATCATAAATAATGATAGGATAAACGTAATTATGTCAATTACTTCTGATAAATATGACTGGAAAGTAGGGATTGTTAACCGGTTCTAAATTCAGATATCACCTTTTCAGCATATTTCTTTGCCAAATAAGCTTTGGTTGGTGAATGTTTAAAAAGTTCTATTTTTAATATAAATAGACCCAGATGTCCACATTGTCCATTCATGAATACAATACTTATTTCAGTAGCAGCAATCCAAAATCAAATTAGAAAGTGTCATGAGAATAACTAAATACGATCTAGTGTAATTTGCTTGATAAACTTGAACATATAATATGCAGGACAAACACCTCATTAGGTTTAACATACATACATCGATCTTCTTTTATTTTTAATCTCGACGATGGTACTGTTAATCTGAAAACAAGTCTTAAAGAGGCATTCTGGATTCACCGTCTGGTTGCTGCCTATCCAATTCGTTTAATTATAGTATTGTATATAAAAATGGTTGATAACAATTATTATATTCGGTAATTTACATTTTTGTTGGTGTGCGCGGGAGCAAGTATATTCCCTATAAGACATTTTGATTATTATATAATGAAAATTGTTTATTTCGCTGATGCATTATCTCAAATAAAAATTGAGTAACCCCGTATCAGTGGAACTAAAATTATATATTTACTATATATTATCTGTAGAGACTGACCACAAAAAATAAACACCATAAATATGCAATTTTAAAACATGTACAATACTCTCTGATCAATATAATATAAAATGTAATTCACCTTCTACTAATGTTTAAAATCGGATATAATTTCTTTTGCAAGTTAAAAACTGTTTTCAAATAATCAGTGTTAAGTCTGATATATAAACATTTGGATAGCATGATAAATGGAAATATGTAATTACAGGTGGGATAGGTAATATTGTCTCCGTTGAAATGTTAGTCACTAGCTGATACAAACCAGTAATTAATGTTAGATCACTGTAACATCTTTTTTTAAATCATTAAAAGATGAGATATGAGATGTCTATACACTTGTTTTCCTGGAATGTTTGTAAACTGAAAACAATAAAGAAGGAGAAAAGGTCTCTCTCTCTCTCTCTCTCTCTCTCTCTCTCTCTCTCTCTCTCTCTCTCTCTCTCTCTCTATATATATATATATATATATATATATATATATATATATATATATATATATATATATATATATATATATATATGACATTTCTCTTTCCCACTATCTTCAAACTAGGCCTGTTCGTAGTGCCGTTTATGATTTCAAGGTATTAATTTCCATATTTGTTTTCATCTACAATAATACTGCAACAGACAACTGTATCAGCTACAACTAACGCCAATATAACAACTACTTATGCTCCAACGACCCCCTTCTTTACTACAACCACACCAGCCGGACTGTTTGATTCTTCAGAAGGAAGAGCAATCCTAGGACTATTAATTGCGATCCTTGTCATTCTAGTGGTGATCCCATTGCTGTTTTATATTCTTGCCAGAAAATGCTGCTGGATCAAAGTGTAACTATATCAGTCAGTCTGTCTCCCTCCCTTCCCCCCCCCCCTCTCTCTCTCTCTCTCTCTCTCTCTCTCTCTCTGAACAAATTGTAAATATACCCGTCTTTCTGTATGTCGCCCTCCCCGTCTCTCTCTCTCTCTCTCTCTCTCTCTCTCTCTCTCTCTCTCTCTCTCTCTCTCTCTCTCTCTCTCTCTATATATATATATATATATATATATATATATATATATATATATATATATATATATATATATATATCTGATTTCTTCAAAATGCCTTCATGTTATAAGTGTGGATAATTCATTACGCGTAATTTCTTTGCTCGTTTACTGTCTAACTTAGTTGATCTCAAATATAAAGAAACGTAAACGTAAAAATATAAATCACTAACAGTTGACTCACACCTTGACCGTTTTAATAAGCATTAGTTTTTGTGCTAATTTTGTTTAGGATTCCGAGTGGTCAAAGTCAGTTGTCACATGGAATACCATCCACGACGGAGAAAAATAAAAAAATACAGACTGATGTTACAGGTATAGAAAGAAGCACACGGACTGCTATTTTCAGTTTTGCTTGGACACCATTATCTCCATCTTAACTTTCTATTTTGAAAATTATATATATTTGTTTAATTTATTTTTACTGTTAAGCTTATCAAGCTTTGGATACGGTAGATAATTATTATTATTATTATTATTATTATTATTAGTAGTAGTAGTAGTAGTAATAGTAGTAGTAGTAGTAGTAGTAGTAGTAGTAGTAGTAGTAGTAGTAGTAGTAATATTATTGTCATTGTTGTTTTTATACTTATCATAATTTTTATTATAAATATAAATTATTATTATTATTATTATTATCATTAGTATTATTATTATTATTAATTATTATTATTATTATTATTATTATTATCAAGGCCTTTTCAGTGGTTTATTGTCTTTGTGTGAAAGGAATAATTTAAGGTCTTGTTTCAAACACGTCAGTTATGACTCTGTTTATTTTCATTTAAACACGTATTGTTGATTTTCCTTTGAATTAGAAAGTATATATTCAGATATATACCTTCTATGCATCTTTCCTCGTTCCAAAACCACATCACTCTACACACACACACACACACACACACACACACACACTTTACCTTTGAAAGAACTTTGGTAAATAGGCAAAGGAGTACAATTGTTTGGGCCCCTATCAGGGAATCCTTAGGGAAGTGGTCAATAGTCAAATTGTCAAATATGCAAATGATGTAATCTTAGTGTGCCTTTCAAATTTTTTTCACCAAAACTTGTACACGCATTTGTAGGAGGGTTACGCAAAATACATGTAAGGAATTGTGGATTATGGCCCGTGTTTATGACAAGAAGATTTGGGCATTTAATATATCGCGTAGGAATTTGTAATAGTTTTCTTTCAAATTTTCTTCTTAATTTTCAAAAGGTAAAGACATAGAAGATCTATTCCGCAAGCGCCAGCCGATGAATGTGTTGGAATACAAGGGAAAAGTTATGGAAAAACAGGAAATGCCAGCCAGAATTAAACCTGTGAATCCGAACACTTGGAATGACCCCTGGTCAAGCAAATTTCCACGTGACAACCATTACATAACACGCCTGGAGTATTAATAATACAAAAAATGGACACAATAAAAGACGTGTTTTTTTAAGTTATATAAGATTTATTTCACGTATTTTTTAAATGTCCTGAATTAAGCTCTTATATATATATATATATATATATATATATATATATATATATATATATATATATATATATATATATATAGTTGGGATTCTTTTCAAAACCGTTATCATTGAAAATTGTCTTTTGTTGAATATGTCAATTACCAGGAATTTTCAATTATTTAGACATATTGGTTATGTTCTACAGCTTCATATTTTGTCTTTGTATGAAGTGCAACTTTTTCTGTTCTGAGTCGTAAGTTTAAATTTAAGAGACAACTTTAATTTACTTATAATACTTCGAATTAGTTCAATTTTTTCTGTCAAACCTTTATTAAATCGGTTGGACGAAATATGGGCGTGGCCTCACCTAATCTTATAATCGAGGAGTAGTTTGCGGATGGATCCACCGCATCACTTTCCAGGCACCGGTGTTTCTGAAGTTTCTTAACCTAATGTATGTTGAAAGCAATACTTGAGGATGAAATCCTACGTTTTGACAACTTATAAATCCACATGGATTAATACAATGCTATATCAAATGGCCATTTTAATTTTCATGGCTGCATCCCGGAGGAGATATATACTGACTGACCAGTGGACGCAGTTCGTGAGCCAGGTGCTGGAAGTGGTAAATAGATTACTGTCCATTAGACACCTGACGACTACCCCGTATCACCCGCAGTGCAATGGGTTAGTGGAGCGTTTCAAGGGAACCAGGCTCTGAAGAAGCTAGGTGAAGGGCGACCTACGGATTCCAGCTTTATCGAGAAGTACTACAGGTTAGTTTGAGTTTTTCACCTTTTGAGTTAGTTAATGGGAGAACGGTCAGGGAACCCATGGCTGTGTTAAAACAATTATGGACGGATGAGCGAACATCCGAGGAAGTGTGAACAACATATCAATAGGTTGTTGACCTCCGCAAGAAGCTGGAAGAGGTTTGTACATTGGCTCAGGGAAATCTCTGCGACGCAAGGGGAAGTCAGGTTAAATATTACAACAAAGGGTCGAAGGAACGTCACTTTGAGGTCGGTGACAAGGTGCTGTTGTTGCCGTTAGAGCACAACAAACTGCAAGTCTCATGGAGGGGACCATTCGTGGTAACGGAGAAAAAGGGTGGACAGAACTACCGTATTCGGGTAGGAGACAAGGACAAGTTGTACCACGTACATCTCCTGAAACGTTACTGTGAAAGAGAAACACCCACATAGTTCGTGATTGCTACAGTTGTGACAGAAGAACTCGACGACAACGCAGGAGAGGCGGAAGTACTCCCCAGTTGTCTTTTGATGAGGGAAGAAACCTACGTCGACGTTGTACTTGACGTTATGTTAACGTCAGATCAACGTAATGAGGTGTTGTCGTTACTCCAAGATTACTCTAGCCAGAGGCGTAGCGATGATATTTTGCGCCCGGGGACAAACTATAAAATTGGCGCCCCAGCGATCTTGTGACAGATTTATTACCCTTGTTTTCTTATTATAATGTAACGTTGCAAGCCTCATTTTGGCGCTCCTGTACCTTGGCACCCGGGGACATATGTACCCCCCCCCTCGCTACGCCTCTGACTCTAGCGTCTTGACAGAACGACCTGGCAAGACG
Source organism: Unio pictorum (assembly GCA_030141615.1). NCBI lineage: Eukaryota > Metazoa > Mollusca > Bivalvia > Unionida > Unionidae > Unio > Unio pictorum. The sequence goes on along the minus strand of JARLTB010000047.1, from coordinate 4,787,524 downwards.
GAGTTGGGAGAGTTCACCTTGAAATTACTGGATGAGAAACCAGTGAAGTTGAAACTATATCCACTACCCTATGCGAAATTAGAAACTGTCTGAAAGGAAATACAGGCTATGATAGACTTAGGAGTTATAGAACCATCTGAGTCGGCAAATACCTCTCATGTTGTGTTGGTACAGAAGAAAGACGGTATTCAGAGATTTTGCGTCGATTACAGGAAGTTGAACAGGATCACGGAATTCCAGGTATAACTTTTACCTGACCCTGAGCCCATTTTCGCCAGAGTGACCAATGCGAAATATTTTTAAAAAATAGATCTGTCCAAGGCATTCTGGCAAATTCCAGTTCGAAGTAAAGACAGAGCAAGACTTGCCTTCGCAACTCCAGATGGGACTTACAAGTGGGTAGTCATGCCAGTCGGGGTCCAGAATGCGCCGAACGTCTTCACCCGTATGATGTATAAATTACTTGTACCATTAAGGGGGACTGGAGTTCAAACTTCATGAACGATTTACTCTTAGCGAAAGCTACATGGAACGAACATATCATTTTGCTGAAAAACGTTTTAGAGCGACTTCGACAAACTGGAATGACCGCACGACCATTTAAGTGCCATATAGGGTTTAGGAAACTAACCTACCTAGGCTATACCCTTAGCGAAGACACGTTGACCCCAGAGAGTTCAAAGGTCGACTAACTTGGGGACGCAGTAAGACCGATCACTAAGACGGAAGTTTGATCTTTCTTGGGATTTGCAAGGTATTATCGACGATATGTTTCTAACTTCAGTGCTATTGCGAGCGCATTGACTGACTCGACTCGGAAAAAGCTCCGACGAAAATAGTACGGACAGAAACATGTGCACGAGCATTTCAGACGTTAAATGACAGACTGACGTCAGACGCAATTGTGAAACTGCCTGATGTGATACGAGATTTTTTCTTACGTACGGACGCTTGTTATAGAGGTTATGGGGCAGTGTTATTGCAAGAGCATGATGGAAACTTATTCCCGGTTGCATAGAGTAGCAGGAAATTGTCAACTGCAGAACGCAATTATTCGGTCTCTGAGAAAGAATGCTTGGCTATTATCTTTGGGATATCTAAATTCCAACGTTACCTGTATGACCGAAAAATTATTTTGGAAACAGACCACCAACCACTCGCCTATTTAGCTCAAGTTAAGTTGACAAAAGGACGATTGCTGAGATGGTCATTACTTCTGCAGCAATACCAAGTCCAGGTACGCTATATTAAAGGCAGCGAGAATGTAGGGGCTGACTGCTTAAGTAGACTAGGGACGTCTTTTTAGGTGAAGGGGTCACCTGAGTTCGTGTAACTGAACCAGATTAGATCTCCAAAAATTTGGATAGCAAAATACCGATTTTACTCTTCAAGGAGGGGCCTATGTGAAGGGGCAAATTTCCGGCGATCTATCAAGAATACATTTGTTGAGACCAGAGAACCATTAATTAGATTTATGGAGACAAGCGCGTATCATATCACCATACTGCCATGTATGGTAAGGTTCTTCAGAGTACGACTGTTGTTTCTAATTAAACCTTTGTTATCCAGCAGCCAGAACGGACTGTTAGGTACATGGTAAACTTCATTTTCATGGAAAATCTGTCAAAATTGAGAAATCGCAGAAATTCTTTACTCAAACTACCAGGTCAAGCTGACCCGACTTTAGAGACTCTGAAAGTAAGGGCGACAAAAACATTTGATACTGATTGGTCACGTTAAAAAAGGAGGGTATTTTCACACAAAATTTCATAGGGTTTAATATTGTCCTTTTTGAAATGGTAATCAGTCTAAACATTTCCTGCAAGAGGACACAGAGGGAAAAAAAGAACCAGTAAAAAAAATAACCAGTGCAGACTCTTGAGTGGAACTTGAAAAAAAATCATTCGAAAAATGTGTGGTCCAGGCAATCCGCCAAAACTGCTTGGGTGACGAAAATAGCTTTCTGGGACGATCTGATGTGACATACCCTGAGACGTATGCTGAGAAAAGGGAAAGAGTAGGAAGTGCAGTGAGATGTGTAATCTTGTGACGAAATTCTGCCTCGTGCTAAAATTCCAAAGTGTTCAGATTGTGTCCCTAGACGGATGGTGGAAAGTATCATCGTGGAGATATAAGGTTCTGAACAGCAACAGAGGAAGCGGAAAACTGAAGCCTAACAGGTTATGAAATCGTACATGGTGTTGACTTCGATTGTTTCACTCGATCCTATGATGAACTAAAGCTGTCAGTAACAGATCAGCTGGTTTATTTAAATCTATTTGAGTTTTCTTGTAATTAGGTGAAAGTTTTATTTCTAAAAGCAGAGTATATTCCTGATGAAAATAATGTTCACAATTGTTTATGTAATTGATTTTAAAAAAATGTTACGAGGACTCGTATTTGTTTGTTTAATATATCTGCTCAGATCACTATATCTATTTCTATCTATGTTTCACCACTTATCTTTACCCGAATCGGGATAATTATATCGAGGGTGGTCATCTCCTAGATATCGAGTACCAAAAGGGGTGGACTATAGTATATTTATTATAGTATTTACACATACTTCAAACCACCCCGTTACATCAGGTTTGTGCAGAGTATTAATTATTTTGAGTTTTAATGCATTGATATTTCCTGACAATCCTCGTGCATTCCATTGCCAGATTGTAGCGTTCCCATTTGGTGCATTATCAATTTTTATTGGGTTAGTATCTGTTGGATATTTAGTTTAATATTTGTTGAATTTGAGTCCAACATTCTAATAAGATTGGTTAGTGAAGTAATTACCTCCTCCAGTTGTTTTTCGATTCCAGTTGTATTTCACTTTATTTGCAGTCGTTATTGATGTCTGCTTAGATTCCAAGCTAAACAGGCAAACACGACAGGCCACTGGGATGACCAATGACCACATACCCTGACATTTTAACAGGCCAATTAATTCTTCCTGCTGAGATTAACAAATAGACTACTAAAACATTTAATAAGAGACAAACTGCCATAAAATATCCTACTTTTAAAAGAACAGTTTGATGATTGTCATTTTAAGAGTGTGATCTTGTTTGTTTCGACCACTGAGAGATGGAAAGATGATAATCCTGCTCTATTTCATTGGGTGCAAAGGTTTACCGGTATTTGCAGTGTGTATAAAGAGCTGACCCAAAGCCTTGGATTTAACGTCAAAATAATATGCAAATTGCTGCATTTGAAGTGAGGTCATAGGTCAAGCTTACCAACGGCAAATTAAAAGTTCCCAGAGTTAGTTGTGTAACATTGGGGGCGGGCTATGGAGAGAGAGAGAGAGAGAGAGAGAGAGAGAGAGAGAGAGAGAGAGAGAGAGAGAGAGAGAGAGAGAGAGAGAGAGAGAGAGAGAGAGACATTGCGGTCTTAGAGATAGGCACGGTTTTAATAAGCCATTAAACATGAACTCCTGATGTTGTGGGGGGGGGGGGTAAAGTACATGACAAACACAAAATAAGATTACTAGTTTATGTCAAAAGCAAGCTACAAAACACCACACCAAACCTTATACAAAATCATCAAGTATTTCCTAATAAAAAAAACTTTATCCAAGTTCCAAAACAGTACTACAAGAAAACAACACTTTAATATTTATAGAAACAAATTCTATTCTTTTAGAACAGCATTACATACATACATACATACATGATTAAAATGGTCAGGCAACATAAATATTGATATATAATAGGTAATAAACATTTTGTATACAGAAGCACAAACAATGTTTCCGATCAGGTCAGATTAGATTAGCCACCCAGTGCAGACATCGTAGTGATGTAACTGAATTTTTTTTAAAGCTATGTTACAAATTCTAAACAAACAAACAAAATAAAGGTCAGGTTGGGTTAGCCACCCAGTGCAGACATCGTAGTGATATGACTGAAAAATATTAAAGCTCTGTTGCAAATCCTAAACAAACAAACAAAATAAAGGTCAGATTGGGTTAGCCACCCAGTGCAGACATCGTAGTGATATGACTGAAAAATATTAAAGCTATGTTGCAAATCCTAAACAAACAAACAAAATAAAGGTCAGATTGGGTTAGCCACCCAGTGCAGGCATCGTAGCTATGTGACTGAAAAATTGTTAAAGCTGCTTCACAAATCCTAATCAAACAAAAAAAAAGGTCAGAATGGGTTAGCCACCCAGTGGTTAGAGTATGGGACTACAGTCAGCAAAGGGTGGCTTAGTGGTCAACATGTGAAACTACTGACCAGTACTACCATGATGTCATCCTGGCTATGATAGTATCTTTGGAGAAGGTTTTGATATCCCAACTGCCTTGGTACAGAATAACCTGCTTGTGTTGACGAGCTGCAAACAACAAACCAAACCTAATACAGTCTTAAAGTTATTCCTATGAGAACCACTCTTGATGTAAAAAAACACACCAACCTTATATAGCCTCAAAGTTATTCTAATTAAACAATTCTTGCTGTAAAATCCACACCAAACCTTATACAGCATTACATTTATTCCTAATCGAACCACTCTTGCTGTAAAAAACCATACCAACCTTATACAGCCTTAAAGTTATTCCTAATCATACCACCCTTGCTGTAAAAAACCACACCAACCTTATACAGCCTTAAAGTTATTCCTAAGGGAACTACTGTATACTTGCAAAGGTCTAAAAGTCATACAAGTAAACAGCATTATAATATTTATAGATACAAATTATATTTTCTTCAAGAAATATATTGCATATATACATGGATTATTAAAATCCTGAAGAAATAAAAGTTACATTGTCTGGGAATCACCAAGCAACATACTATTTATATACAATGACATGTAATATATGTGCATGTATCTGAGCCATTCCAACTGTAACAATTTTAACAACATTGTTGCAATCACAACATCTACATCAAAATTTATATTAACTGTAAGATATCCATAATACAATAGCTACATCAACAAAAATACAAAACATGGCTGATTAGTGCCATTATAAGCTATAGAATAAAAAAACAACAAAATATAAATTATCAGTTTTGTTAGAATTATTCCAAGTCTTAACATATTATATATACTTACCTGGCCTATTTGTTAGTGTGCCAGAATATGCTCACCTGGTCTATGTCAGAACCTGATACAAAAATAGCAGTTTATATGTTCTTAGTAAGGTCAGGTAACATAAAAGAGATATAAAATGACTGGTACAAATAGATAAATAACTTATTTGTACATATCTGAGAATATCCAACTGTACAGTTATTATAATGCAGTATAGTAAACACAATATCTACCTGGCATATGTCCTATCTGATCCACATGGGCACTTTCATTGCCGACTATGGATTCTTAAACACATTGTGTACAACAGTTATAAATTAGTGGCATTACTTAATTATTGACAAAACTAGTTTCAGTGAAAGGACAGTACACAAATCTGATTCATGCAATAGAATTTGTACAAAAACTTAAGTGTCAAGTGTGTAGTCTGTGCATGAAGTTTACCCCCATAATTTATCAAAACAATGCTACAATTCTGTCTATGTGTTGTCAATCATGTTACCCCCCATAATTTATCAAAACAATGCTACAGTGCTGACTGAGTGTTGTCAATCATATTACCTCCATAATTTATCAAAACAATGCTACATTGCTGTCTGAGTGTTGTCAGTCATGTTACCCCTACAATTTATCAAAACGATACAATGCTGAGTGTTGTCAATCATGTTACCCCATAATTAATCAAAATTAATCAATTAATAATTAATTAATCAATTAATAATTAATCAAAACAATGCTAGTGCTGACTGAATGTTGTCAATCATGTTACCCCCATACTTTATCAAAACAATGCTACAGTGCCAACTGAGTGTTGTCAATCATGTTGAACTTGATGATTCATCTAACTTATGAATTTAAGTCAGTGGATTTACAATTGTTCAAATGTGTCACATTTATAATTATTGAAAATGTAATATACACATATATATATATATATATATATATATATATATATATATATATATATATATATATACACACACACACACACACAATTATTACATTAACAATCATAATCTAACAACAATCTATAAATCTCTTACCATTACAATCATCTCCTCACACCAGGCTTTAAACCTCGTACCATAATAACTTTCACCTCAAACCAGTCAATAAACCTCGTACCATAATAACTTTCACCTCAAACCAGTCAATAAACCTCTTACCATAATAAATATCACCTTACACAAATCTATAAACCTCTTATCATAATAACTTTCACCTCACACTAGGCTTTAAACCTAGTATACATCTGCTTACAAAGAGTATAAGAACACTTACTTGATTCAGAAAGTTACATGTATTACATCTAGAAGAAGCATAATGACTTGGTATATATCTGCTCATAAAGTAAAAAATCAAATTGCAATAATTCATGTCATTGGGAGTAAAATACTGTAAAAACGACTAATGGGCTGGATGACAATGACAAAGTAAATGACTTAAGATACATCTGAATACAATACTAATAGAACAGAACATACAATGGATGATGAATTATCAGTAAACAATACTAATAACACAGAACATACAGTGGATGATGAATTATCAGTATACAATACTAATTATACAGAACATACAATGGATGATGAATTATCAGTATACAATACTAATTATACAGAACATACAATGGATGATGAATTATCAGTATACAATACTACTTATACAGAACATACAATGGATGATGAATTATCAGTGTACAATACTAATTATATAGAACATACAATGGATGATGAATTATCAGTATACAATACTAATTATACATAACATACAATGGATGATGAATTATCAGTATAAAGCTTAACAAAAAACAATTAGCAAAAAGTAATATAATAATGAAATTACACAGACTATTTATCAATATTGAACTGCATGTATAACTAACAAGTACTGTGATTACAGTGTGTAAACCAAAATGGGTCAGTCCAACCATTCAGCATCAAATTGGTAAATTGATGAAGTGGATTGACTGCTTGAAATGAAACCAAATCAATGTGTTATCAAAATACAGATACATGCCATGATAGAAAACCAAGCCAATGTGTTATCAAAATACAGATACATGCCATGATCAAAATACAGTTACATGCCATGAGTAAAACCAAGCCAATGTGTATCAAAATACAGATACATGCCATGAGAGAAAAGCTAGTAAAATAACATTCTGAGGCCATGATGTTAAGAAAGACAATAACTATGATGACAATTATTACAACAGAGAGAAAGATTACTAATAAAATCATGTTGTAGCCAAGGTCACATGTACTTTAGAAACACTGACAATCAAAGGTAGCCCATTAAGATGTACCAAATAAACTGACAATTAATGTCAGTCAATGTCTCAATAACATATATCAGCTTACCACACTTTATTGAAATTTAATCAAAATATAACTATTGTACACATAATTTAACAAATCTATCCAACACCCTATGAGAAAACATTCACTAGGTAATGATGCAAACTGCTGATTTCAATCTGTCTGATGAATTTGGTTTGAAATCCAGTCGTAAATAAATTAGTTACGCTGAAATCAATACAGATGTGCCAATAGTCAAGTGATAGAAACTCCATTAGAAAACAATGTGGAAAGCTGACAATCAAACCTACTAGACTTCATCAGTATCAAGCATCATGTGTGCTTTAAATCAGGGGTCTGCACCGTACAACACACATCTCGCAAGGTGCATGTCAAGAGGTTTTATGTGGCACACTAAGGGCAGCAAAACGTCTTGATCTTAACATTGTTACTCTCTGATTGGTGGCACACACTCAATATTTTCGTAATTAATCAGAAAAAGAGATAGCCGACCCCAGCTTTAGATAAAATGAAAAACTAATTGAATTTATTGCTTCAAAACAGCAATGGATGAGTCTGGCAATCAAGGGCTATAACTCCACTACAAGATGCAGAATGATGACAATCAAAATTAACCTGGGTGTCCTGTAAATCAAGCTGCAAACAAAATTTGGTTTTAATCCCAATAATAATTAAGGAGTTATGGTGCAGAAATAATGTTGCATGGTTAACAATCAGGGGCAATAACTCTGCTAATTGTAATGCTAAATATTGACAACTAAACAAATAAAAGATCTCATTAATATAATTATAGCTGGTTGAAATGCAAAAAACTTCAAGGATGTTAATTGTACAGAAATTAAAGAGACAAGGTCTGACAATCAGGGGAGATAACTCCAATAAGTTTCATACAAAACGTAACACACTATACAGAGACAGTTTTGAAGAATCTTTGATAAAGATACACCATAAAAGCTGACTCAGTCTGGAAAGGATTTAAACAAATTACCTATTGGTTGTGATAGTGTGACGTTGCTGCTTTCAAGAGAAATTAATATTAATGGAAATTTACTACGAATTTAAAATGAATCAACCTTGAATGTTTCATCAGTGTTATGTTGAACATATTGTAATAAAGTCTAAATGTAATATTATAAAAAATAACTGAAGATGTAACAAACAACAGTTGAAAATAAAAGTATCACCCAATCCAAGATTGAAAATTATGTCACCAATTAAATTTTGTAAATCTGATTTACCTTATTAAGAGAAAACACAGGGTCGAAGGTATTCATGATGCAATGATTCAATAACTGAAAATACACCATTTGCTCAGATATGAAAATAAGGTCATGGTGATCTAGTTTGATGCAATGAATGAATGAATGCATAAACATCACTTTGGCATAAAAATAGGTCAAAGATGTACTTTTTTTAAATCGGAGTTACTCTTGTGGTAACAGATTGTCAAGAATATTGTGTAACCATCAACAAAACTGAGAAAAAAAATGTTGCTCATGCAGGATAATTAGGTCATTGTGATACACATTCCAATGTCTAAATTAGTGTAGAGTTACATAAAATAAATTTTGACAAATGCAATTAAAACATAAAGTGGTATAAAGTCATTGTTCTCAGCACTTGATAGGCTATACATGGCAACCAGTATATTTGGCGGAGGAATAACTCAATAAGCATAACTGAACCATTTTAAGCCAATACAGCTAGTATATTAGTGGTGAGAGAACTTGATCATCTGAGAATCTGGTTAAAAAGACTTATTTTGAAGTCTAAACTATATATAAATAAAGACAGCCAATCAGAAGTTAAAATGAGTACATACCAAACTGATCTCAAAAATAGTTGGTATACTACTAGACATCACACTTGATAAAAGTCCAATAATTAAATATTATACATTATATTTAAAAGCATTTCAGCACCATCAATGATGCATTTATATGTATATCATCTAGTAATTATTTGTGTTTTACCTTGCTTCAACAGTACAGTCACAATTTAACCAATGTACTATTAACAGAGAAAATCCAAAACATCATCATTAAGCAAACCATCATAATCATCATTCAGATCATCATCATCAAACAAATTATCATCCCAATAATCATCATCCATCAACATCATCATCATCCAGATCATCATCATCATCATAATCATCCAGATCATCATCATCTATTTTGAATGTATAGCTAACAACACATTTGTCACAACTGTTAGCAATCATCCCCATGCTCAGAGCTGTCTTGAAACAGGTAGACAACTGACATTGCTTTGATGACTTGATGCAATCTACACACTCTAAGGACATGGTTATATTAACCAGTTCAAATTCCTCCAGATTGTCCAAGCTGGGTATTGCATCACCCAGATCCAGATTCTTCAGTGATAATTTCAGATGTTTACAATTTCAGATGTTTAGGTGTGGAAATACTGCTACACAGCATCAAGTATCCATCTCTACACATGGTCACATTATCAATGGTGAGACTATTCACAATCCCCAAGTTGTTCAAGCTGAGTAGTCTATCGCCCAGATCCAGATTCTTCAGTGTTAAGTTCTTTAGTTGTGTACACTGGCATAGGCAAGTAAGTCCCACTGCTAAAGCTGAGAAGTGCATCACACAAATCCAAATTCTTTATTGATAATCTCTAGAGCTGTACCGATGTCACTTTTTGCCGATTATGCCGATACCACGTATAGCCGATTATCAAAATTGCCGATACCGATTACGAGACCGATTATTTTGCATGTGCATATGTTCTGATTTCCACAACACGAAATTACATAAAGGTAAAATACAGCCTTCATAATTCGCGGGTCGGTCGAGTTTACCAGGGAGACCATATACTATAATGTACAGTACTTACGCAGTGCAAAGTGTGCATAGCGTCACTTAAATCCTTTTTTATTCCCAAATATATTAGTTGCAGATTTTGCTTTATTCGTTGTTTCGACCAAAGTGTATTCTTTCGGATAAAATTTCAGCTAATCTGTAATAGTTGTTTCATTTACTACGAATCACCTCTCACGAGTTACTCATTTTCAATATATAAGTGATATTCACAAACTGGAAAGTTTCGCTGTACAATAAATATGTTCTAAATTGAGGCAATGCTTTTGAGTTTATTGCCAACTTTCTATGAGCAAAGGTCGTCGGCTTGCTTTGACAACAACAAATACTCGTTATTGCTGCGGCAACATCAGATAATTGTAAAACATTGATATAGAATTGTTTTATTTGTTTAGCATATGTCGGTGCTTCAAAGGTACAGTAAAACCTGATATGACTTATGAGAGACCGCCCCTTCTGCCAGATGGTGGCTTGGTGAAACACTAACAAAAGAAATAAAAAATAATTTTAAAAAATCCGGAAATGATTCTCACTTTCTAGTATTAAAGACAATGAGTTCGTTCACCCTCCAGGCATTACGGATTAACTGAAAGACAGACGACGTACTCAAACCTACACTGAAGCCCTTTCAAACAATTTCTCACTGGGACATAAGGACTATCGGTGTTTTGTGAGTTTTCATAAAGATAAAAAAAAAAAAAAACCTCAAAATTGACTGTGTATATATCCATCATTACTCCCTTTGATGTTAATCTTACTGGATATTCACATGACTTTGGCACTACAATGGCGGTTAGCGACATGTACTTTAGTCTGGTTTACTGCAGCTTACAAATGTTACCGGACGCTGAAGTTGAAAATTTCGCACAACTGGCAGCAATATAAATTCTTTTTAAATACTTTAATAGAGCAATCTCTTTGTTACAAAAGATTAATTGATGGTTCGATGTGTTTATCTCGATATATGGTTATTCGACTATACAGTAGTGTTAGTTAATGAGCAACTTGTTTGCATACTGCATATATCCCGAGCTCTAGTGTTACAAAGGATTAAGTAACGGTCAGTCAAAACGCGACTGTATATACAACTTTTATCAGGAAAAATTGGTTATTTAAAAAAATTATTTGCATCGGCACCGATTATTTTTGCCGATACCCGATTATACCGATTGTGCTAATAATCGGCCCGATTACGCGTACGGGCGATTAATCGGTACAGCTCTAATAATCTCCCTAGTTGTTTTGCACTGGGATAAGCTGTTACAAAACACCTCCTTGCACTCTTTGCTCATGGTTACATTATCAAGGTTGACATAATTCACACATACAAGGCTGAGAAGTGCATCACACAAATCCAAATTCTTTATTGATAATCTGTTCAGTTCTTTACACTGGGAAAGGCTGTTACAAAACACCTTCTTGCAGTCTTTGCTCACGATTACATTATCAAGTTTGAGTTCATGAAAGCAATTAACACTGTCAAGACTGAGTAGTGCAACAAACAAATCCATATTCTTTATTGATAAACCCTCTAGCTTTTTACACTGGGACTGGCTCTTACAAAACACCTCCTTGCACTCTTTGCTCATGGTTACATTTTTAAGGGTGAATTGAATACAGTTATCTACACTGTCTAGGCTCAGAAGTCCATCATTCAGATCTGCATTCTCCATTGATGTGTTCTGCAGTTGGGGGATTAGTTTGATTGGACAAGTTGACATGACCACGATAACTTCACCCAGGTTAAAATTTACAAGTATCAGCTGTTTTACCCGAGTACACAGTAGTCTACCTCTACCTGTCAGGGTCACTCTGTTACACAAAAAACGTTCCACACAGGTACACTCTGACAAGTCAAATACAGCCAATTCTATGATACAAGAAGCCATTTCAAAATACTTTACCCTTCATGGTCACATTTTCAATGCTGAGATGTTCTAGATGGATACACTCTGACAAATCCAATACATCATCATCTAAGTTACAATTATTCAGGTCCAAATACGTGAGCTCAGTACACTTTGATAACAACAGTTTACCCTTCATGGTCACATTTTTAAGTCTGAGATGTTCTAGATGGATACACTCTGACAAATCCAATACATCATCATCTAAGGTACAATTATTCAGGTCCAAATACTTGGGCTCAGTACACTTTGATAGCAACAGTTTACCCTTCATGGTCACATTTTTAATGCTGAGCTCATCTAGACGGATACACTCTGACAAATCCAATACATCATCATCTAAGGTACAATTATTCACTTTCAAACGCTTGAGCTCAGTACACTTTGATAGCAACAGTTTACCCTTCATGGTCACATTTTTAAGGCTGAGATCTTCTAGACAGATAGAATCTGACAAATCTAATACATCATCATCTAAGGTACAATAAAACAATTCCAAATCTTTGAGCTCAGTACACTTTGATAGCAATGGTTTACCCTTGACAGTCACATGTTTGAGCTTGAGCTTCGTCAGACATTGAAACTCAAAAAAATCAAATTCGGCATCATTTAAGATACATGATTCCAGATGCAGATATTTGAGGTGAATTCTGACTTTCAATGTGTTTTTCAGAGCAGATTGTAATTCATTCCAGATCTGATATTCGGCATAAATACCATACAATTTCAGACTAAGAGTCTCATTACGGGCTTCCCTTACACAGTCTATACAAATTCTACTTAGAGAACCCATTTCATCGATGGATAGTGTATCTTCTTTCTCAAATACTTCATATATCTTTTCATATATCTTTTGACATCGAGTTGTGGAAATGCCTGCAGCAAACTTTATGATCTGTTCATTTTGAAGCATATCATCAAATGTTTTTAATGAATCAAGAAATATGTTACATCTGTCCTCTCTACAACATATGTTAATGGCTGCAAGAAATTCCTGTACTGTTTTGTGGAGAAAAGTCACACGTATTTTCTCACGAAATGTACTTCGTGATTCTGACTTGGATAGGATACCCAAGTCTAGAGCTGTCTGCAACTTTGAGGTCCCTTCTTTTCCGAGTAATTCCAAAAGAACTTCTTCATCAAAAACCAGGGAAGTTTCTCTACAGGCATTGATAAGGAAATGATTTGCTACTTCACAAAGAGCAGCCAGAAAATCTGCACCAAAGTGTTTAACAAGTAACAGTTTCCTTAGCTTCAGATTTGCATTGAAAGTTGTACTTTCTAGTGGCCATTTCTGATCTTGCTTTCTCTGACTTTTTTCTATCCTCTTTTTACCCTTCATGTATCTATTAACTATTACATCTAACAATTCCAGGTAAAGTTCATGAATTGTTTGTGGAAAGGATTTCCTTTCATACCAAACTTGAACAATGAACAGCAGGAGAAGTGGTACATGGATGAGACTTCTGATCACATCATTTTTCAAGATGTCCTCTTGAAACTGTGCTATGGCAGATTCATCCTTATAGTAGTTGTCAAAAAGTTTCTTGGCAAACAACATACTGTTGTCAAAACTGAACCCCTGAAGATCCAGCAACAGGTCAAAATGAGCTGATCTGATTAACCCTAACTCACCAATCTTCCAGGATCGAGCTGTGGCCAGAACTGTAAGGTTTGGATACAGTTCCCTTCGCATTATTTTACCAATGAAAGATAATGAAATGTCCATTTCATCTAGGCCATCCATGATAAGTAAAACCTTGTTGTTCTCTGCTTGCCGAATCAATTCTTCAATATGAGACATGTGACACAGTGTTTCAACAAGTGGGAACTGTGCGTGTACCACATGCATCAATGTTTTCGCATCAGAAATGTCTCTAAGACATATATACAATAAAACATCAAACCTGAGCATCTCATCTTCATGTTTTAAACCACTTGTTTCAGATATGTCAGAAGTTCCATCATTAATGGGATTATTTAACCGTTTGTTTTGAACAGAGCACCAGGTATGTACAACTTTCCGACAAAAAGTAGATTTTCCTTGACCATCAGGTGCCTGAAGAATAATGCGTGTTACTTTCCTGTCACATTTCTCAAAAATCTGTCTAAAACTTGTGACTGCCTTCTTTAACTGTTGTTCATTCTTTATCCTTTGGGTAGACTCTTCTTCTTCTTCTATGAAAATGTCTGTGTAGAAGTCTTCTAGGTCTTCATTGTCCAATACTGCGTGTACTGAAATGATCTGGACATCTTTATATGCTTTGATGAACAACAGCTGTATATCTCGAACATCTGAAAAAAAATATTGTAGTTGTTGGGTTTCACAGCACTGGTAGCAGCAACATGAGAGTATCAATCATCAAGATGAACAACAAAACTAATAATAGTGATAACTGTCAACATTTTCATTATCATCATCACTTCACTCTCAAGTAGAAAAAAGAATGCTAGCTGCTGAATTAAGGGACTGAATAAGAAAATATGAAATATACTGTAATAATGGAGTGTAGGGGAAATACATTTACAGCGTTATGGGACTGCAGGGAAAATGTATGCTATCTAATGAATTGGGGAGTGCATACAGAAGGCATGGGGGGGAAGAAGAACAGAACTTTCTTTTCTTAGTACTCATAATGTTTTCAATAGTTTGATCCGTATTATTGCTATATTAGATTACTTATTTATTACATCTTCCTCATAAATCACCACAAGAGCTTGTAACATACCTCAGTCCATTAAATTATAATAAATTTAAAAAAACAAGCCTAACTGGACCTGATATCACAAGCTTGGGTAGATTACATATCACAGTTTAGTAAATGTTTAAACACAGGCCTGTGTGGCCCTGATATCACAAGTTTGGGTAGTTTACATATCACAGTTTACTAAATGTTTAAACACAGGCCTGCATGGCCCTGATATCACAAGTTTGGATAGTTTACATATCACAGTTTAATAAATGTTTAAACACAGGCCTGAGTGGCCTGATATCACAAGTTTGGGTAGTTTACATATCATAGTTTACTAAAGGTTTAAACACAGGCCTGAGTGTCCCTGATATCACAAGTTTGGTAGTTTATATATCACAGTTTACTAAATGTTTAAACACAGGCCCGCATATCACAAGTTTGGGTAGATTACATATCACAGTTTACTAAATGTTTAAACACAGGCCTGAGTGTCCCTGATATCACAAGTTTGGTAGTTTATATATCACAGTGTACTAAATGTTTAAACACAGGCCCGCATATCACAAGTTTGGGTAGATTATATATCAGTTTACTAAATGTTTAAACACAGGCCTGAGTGGCTCTGATGTCACAAACCTGTATAGCTTACATGCATATTCACACAAGTGTTAAAATTCTTGAGAGGAAACAAAAGCTTGAATCACACATACTTGCAATGCTATTCAATGTTTTATCCCCTTGCACTCAAAATATACATGAATACATTAATCAGAACAAAAAAAATAAGTTATTTATACAACCAGCTATTTACCCTGGCTCTCTCCAATTCTCCTGGAATTAGACCAGGATTTAAAACTTAGAAACTATTTATAAGCCAATTTATTAACAAATATATGGTAGTATAAGGGGAGTTAATTGTTGCAATCATAATGTATAGATCTGTCGTTACTTCTGAGGCCATTGCACCTGACGTCATAACTAGAAAACCAGAGATTCCCACCCAAAGGTACTCAGTAGTTTAATGATTACAACATGGAAGTTCTGAAAAGAATATTTGTTGGTTTAATTCCCATAGTAGGATCAGTCTGATTCATTATAAGATATATTTAAGGTCAAGTCTTTCTATGAGAGCTATAAATAAAAATGTTATGTTTAAAACAATGGTTATAAATATATCAAATGCTTTATATATTGCAAATTACATGTAAAAATATATAAACAACAAATGATTTTAATTTAATATGGCAAATTATACTATCCACTGTAAAACATTATTCAGGTGTCACATGTCTTATTTCAACAAACATATCGATGTTTCTTCAAAATTTTAAAGTATATCAAATATGGAATATGTAAACAATATTATAAATCCAGTTTCCACAAAAAAATATATATTATAGTATATCATTTTTCTTAAAGTACATAAAATATGTAAAGAAATTAACATATTTAGATATATTTATAGCTTTGCAACAAATAAACATTGAGCTCTTCAGGTTTCATAACACATTACATCATTAGTAATTTTTATAAAAATACACATAAATATATAGTTTCTTTTAACAATTAAATACTTTGCTATTACATGATTGTAATAATTTCATTGTATTTCACAAATGATTTTTATAAGTATAATTATATTATGAAATTATTATCATTATTTCCTTATTTTCTAAAACATTTTCGTTTGGGATTCATGCACCTTGTGTTCTACAATTAATGTTTTTATGTTTTAATATTTCTTTAAAAAAGGGGAAGAACTCTGCATTAACCCACACCTTTTTCTCTAAACAGTCCTTATCACAGATTACTTTCTTAACTTTGGCAAAATTCTGTAAAAGTCTTTTCTATGTTTCATTACCATGATTGTATCTTATGGCAGTTTAGATTCATGTTAACAAATTTGCACAACATGCATTCAGGATAATTTCTGTTAAATTGCATGACAAATCTATATCATTTTAATGAACATCAGAGGCTTTCATTCTTATTGTCAAATCTGCTGATTTTATTTTTCTATTGAAAGTATTTTGAGAAAACAAATTTAGATTATTTTGTTTTAGTAACTGTAACCACATACGATAACAGATTGGCATACAGACTAATGAGGTGATATTATGATTCTGGAGGCCAAAATCTGATCCAGTTCTTATTATTCTTGGAATTTATGCTTCTATCATTAGGGTCTTGGATGATTCCATAACCAGAAACATCCATTCATACTAATTATGTTATCTTGCAGCTGATTGGCATTCGATTTCTCCATTTATACTAATTACATAAGCTTGCATCTGATTGCCTGTGGTTTTAATTTTTTTTAAAAGCCATATTTCTGATCTGATTTAGATTTTAAAAGATTTAAAATGGGCTTATACAGGCTCGCATGGTTACTGTCAATTTACTCATTTTACTATTTGACTATGGGGCTTTTGAGAAATCAAGTTAGGATTTGTCTATCTTTAGCAACAATATATCTGATATATCTAATGACAGATTGGTGTGTGAGTGTGTGTAATTTGGATTTTTAATATAGCTTTAACAAGTTTTGAGTCATATCACTACAATGTCTGCAGTGTGACAGTTTATAGTGATGTCTAGCACTGGGGAATCATGCCAAATACATGCAGCATAATGTCCCACCTAGTCACATTATCCTTACACGAGGCCAACCTATCGTAATACTAACTTCTTAATGCTGTGCACCAAGTGAGGCAGCTGTTAGTACCACTTTTTGAAGTCTTTGGTATGACTCTGCTGGGGACCGAACCCACGACTTACTGCATTTCAGGTGGATGCTCTAACCACAAGACCACCGGAGCAGTGATGACAGATTGGTATAATTTGTATAAAATTTTAATCCATTTATGCCTTCACACTGTCAAATTCAATCAAATTCTGTTTAGCAGTTTTGAGAAGATTAAAGTTTTATCTATTTTTAGTCACAGATGAGTGGAAATAAAGGTTTATATGTCTTTATTATATATGGGCACATGAGGGTGGATTGCCACAAACTGAATAAATATGAATGACCTTCTTTGCAAGCTACTTCTCTCAAATTTGGTTCAATTCTGACATTTGGTTTTAGCTTATATAGCTGTTAAGACCCAGTGAGTTTATGGCATGGCCAAGCATCCAATCTATATATTAATTAGATTATCTTGAATGTGATTAGCTGTGGTTTTTACCCTTTTAGAAGAAATATTTCAGATCTAATTTGGATCAGAAACCTTTAAAATGGTCTTGTATAGTCGTCCCCCTTTATATAAGGTCACCCCTTCTGTAGCATGAAAGTGAATATGTATGTTGGGTGTTGTTTTTTGAGGGCATCAGACATACACGAGTAATATTTATATATGAAGTAGAAAACGAGTAATTAATTTCTAAGTATTAATTACTTTCATATAACAATCATGGGGATGTCATGGAATCAAGGTAACACATAATGCTATTCTGATAATTATAAATATATAATATAATCATGAGTCATGGTGCAAACCACCTTGTCAAAAAATCAAGGTTTAAACATCTGACTGTAATTGTAATTGTCCACTGATTTCATTGAGAATGTCTGATGCCATGTTGGGCTTTATGCAACAATTTATACCTTCATTGGCAAGTTGTAGTTGTAACACAAGATACTCTATATTTACAAAGGAACAAGTATATTTTGTAATCTATTTGAGAAGACACATCAGCCAACAAACTAATTTACTAATTGCCCTAAATGTCACAGAGACTTGAGCTAAAACAATAATTTGCTTCTTTGTGGTTAGCTTTTGTCACCTTCATACTTTTTGGTTGTAATAATAGAAATTATCAAAATGACAAAACTTTCTAAGTACTTGGCGGTATAAGGATAATCTGATTACTTAGCCCTTTGAATGGATTAAAGTTAATTTACTGGCATGTTGGAATGAATGTTGATGTATTAATTGTAGAAATCAATAAATATTAAAGAGATTTCTATTTGTACAGCCTAGTATGTGGTTACTCATGTGGGGTAAATTTGACATTTTTTCACTAATATACCAACTACTGGCCACATCTGATGTCCATCTGTCACAGAGGGGTACTTTAAGACAAAAAAGTCTTACCATGGGATTCTGGCTGAATAATCTGGTTGGGAGAGGGGAATTTAAGGAGACCAATGTATAATCATGATCTTCTATGGATTCAATAATGAGTGAGATGCATCAATATCAATAAGGTAATATTACATTAGATTGGTTTACCTTGCAGCAAAAGTAACAGCTGACATATTAAATAAAGTAAAGAGATCAGGTCTTTAGAGAATCACATGTTTTGAGTTCCAAAGAGAGTTCTCCCCTTTGGAAAACAATATCCAACTTTAAAATTATAATTTTGCTATAAAGGATGTATGACTCTTTATATAACACTTTATATAAATTAGCAAAAATGAAAAACCTTAAGGAGTTCATTGAATAATTATTCAAAATAAACAAATTAAGAATAGAACATTAAATCAGCAAAGAAAAATTTTGAAGTACTTGTAATATTTTATATCCAATGTTGGGCACACATTTTCTGTCTTGTGCTTAAAAACAAGATAAGTATTGTTTGTTGTTTCTGATGCATTCCAGTAAACTCATTGCACAAAATAAAAAATAAAAACCACTGAACACCTTGGTATTGCCTGAATAAATTGTTGCTTTATGCTTTTTTTTTTTTTTTACAGCTTTTCATATGATAAATGTCATTTAATTTTGTCCTCTTATAATAATAGAGAATATTTTTATTTTTTTTAAAAAAAATGATTTTCTCCTGAACCAAATTATTATCTTGATTGCTGGTTCATAATGACCCTTCATTTTCCAGACCACAATTAAGTTGTATCAAATGAAAAATTATTTAAGTCACTGTAACAAATCTACTCTGTTTCCGAGTAATATCTGTAATTACCTTTACTGCTCCAGTGGCCTAGTGGTTAGAGCATCAGCCACTGGAGCGGGAGGTCGTGGGTTCGATCCTGGGCCGAGTCATACCAAAGACTTACAAAAATGGTACTAACAGCTTCCTTGCTTGGTGCTCAACATTAAGAAGTTAGTGTTAGGACTGGGTGGGACAACATGCTAAATGTCTGTGGCATGATGCCGCAGTGCTAGACATCACTATAAACTACAGTGTTTCCCTTTACCCTCATTTGTGCTTCAGAGACCCCCAACGTTTTAATTTGACCCACAGTTTTGATACCGAAGTTTGTTTTTTTACTCAGTCTGACCCCCATTTTTGACACCAAGGAGATTTTTGACTCTCAGTCTTGCACCCCTTGGGGATTCACTGAAACTGCCTCACTGCAGACATCGTAGCGATATGACTGAAAACTTGTTAAAGCTACATTAAAAATCCTAATCAAACAAACAAACAAAGAAATTACCTTATCAGAATTGGAATTGCCTTATCAGAATTATCACTTACCTACTCTCCTAAGTAGTAAGATGTAGTAACATATTTGAAAAAGAAACTAGTTTCTGGCTAAAATGTTTATTTGATAATACTTGCCCTATTATAATATGGATTCAACCTTCCAACCTCCGAACAGTTACACAATAGTGGCAGAGTATCTATTCTGTTCCAGTTGTAATTCAAGTATAAATGGGATTTAGGACCAATTTCATTATCCAAGGAGAGATCACTCGATTCGCTCATTTCCACCAATGTTGGCAGAGAACTTATTTTTTTTAAATCTAAACATTAGCTTAGAAGGGCTGGATTTGCTAGGTGGTAATTGTACATTGAAGATATTATGATCACATAAACATAAATGAAGAAGCATGTTTTACTCATTCAAGTAAACATGATTAGACATATTCATTTCTTAAAGCAATTGAAATGGTGTTTGAAAAATACAACTCAATTATGCCTGGATTTTCTTTGATAAAAATAAATGCATCAAATTGTCAATCACATAAAAAAATGCAGTCAGTCTCCAAACTGAGCAAGAGTGTAAATATGTGCTGCCAACTAGGGGAGATATTCTTGAAAATGTGATCTTCAACACCCCTGCTGATGCAGTCAGAATAGACTTAAACGGCACTGATTTTAAGGCAGTAATGTGTGTGTGTGTGCGCGGTACATCTTTTGTGGAAATGGCAATGGTCAGTTAGACCTATAGGGGGTTTCACGGTTGCACCGGAGTTATTGATCGTAGCGCCTAAAATTACCTCCCTTAGCTCCAATGCGCATGCCCACAAAAAATCTCCAGTTCCGGATAGTTTACTATTCTACATTTGATTAGCGAAACATAAAGTCAACAAAGGAAAATCAAGGAATCAATTATATACGTCAAACTTATTTTGTTGATACTAGGAGAATAATTGTAGACAATAAATCAGATAATTAGATTCGGTGCCCATACTTACATTATATCAGATAATTAAATATTTCCTTTCCATACTTTAAGAATGTCAATTAATTAAATAAAAATACACTGTCCATATTTATATTATACCCGACAATATAGATTCACTATCCATAATTTCAGACACATTTGTAGGAACGTTTCACCTTGCTTACCGATTTGAAACATTTATTGCACTATTTGGCTACATAACTTTAAAGAAAAATAATCTCAACAATTTGCATTTTTGATATGTTGATATATCCTTCTTTCTCAGTTACTTTCGCGAGGCTAATAGTTCGTTTATAACACGAGTTAAGAAAGTTATAACACAAGTTCCATAAGAAAATTATAATACAAATTCAATCCAGCAGCTGATATGTAATGCTAAATATTTTAATTCAGAAATGTTGTTGTTGTTTTTTTTTAATTTTAAAAATGGAACAGTATATTGATGTATTCAGATGAATTTGACAAAACAATAATTACATTAGCTATCGATAAAGGAGTGTAATTAATGCTGATGGAATATTGTTTCATATTTGGGTGATAAAATTGTACAATTTTCAGATTAATGACGTTTTATCTTGTTTCATTTTCGTTTAGAATTTTGAACATCAAGTATCGGACGGTACATGCAATAACTTTCATATCTGCTAGGGTCTTTAACAAGATTTCTGATTGACACCTGCAAAGTCATTTAAAACAGCCTTATTAAAATTAGCTTAATTCTGTTTAACTTTCCTTGCATTAAAGATATAAGTTTTTAAAATACATTTATTTCATATATTTCGTCCTACTACTTTGGTTCGTCTTTTAAATCAATATTAATCCACGTGACAGGATGTAAATTGCAAACAGTATTATTTTTAAGAAAGAGACTGTTTGTAAGAAAAAGCCCTATAAGTCAATAATAAATAAATACTCACAAATATTCATCTTTGTTGGTTTTTTTTCTATCGGTCACTCGTTCTTTCTTAGCATCAAATTATACTCATTTTTCACCTGAAGTATGTTTTATGTAATATGCGAACACATTAATTTGAGGATATACATACCCAATGCACCAGATGAAATGTGACAGACACACATACAGACAGACAGGCAGATAGGTGAGAACCATCAATGTCCTTTACATGCATAGTGTCTCTAACATAGATATTTCTCCACATTATATATTCTAAAATTTCCATCCGTTCCAGGAAATAAAATTAGAATAATCATCAAGGAGACTCGTACGTGCAACATTTATGCATTTTGAAAAAAACTCAAGTTATTTCATTTAAAATATAATTAACATTAATAGAAATGCAACAGTCTAAATCAATAATAAAGGAACTTTAAAAAGTTAGAATTTTT
This sequence comes from Unio pictorum, assembly GCA_030141615.1. Classification (NCBI taxonomy): domain Eukaryota; kingdom Metazoa; phylum Mollusca; class Bivalvia; order Unionida; family Unionidae; genus Unio; species Unio pictorum. The sequence goes on along the minus strand of JARLTB010000047.1, from coordinate 4,764,994 downwards.
TTGTTGTCGTTCAACATAAATTTACTGCTATGATTAAAACTGTAAAAAGAACTAAACATCTTTTCAATATTCTTCAAGCGAGATAAATTGCAAGAACTTTTTACGCAGCGATACACTTTGCACAATCAAATAACACAAACTAGTACATAATGTAGTAATGGAAAGATAATGAGGATCTGAAACGGGCAGAAAACATTTATTTAAAAGCTGGCTGCAGGGCAAGTTAGTGAAAAAAATTAAAGATGTAACAACAATTTATCAAATATTGATATCATTTCATTTTAAGATAGTGAGATATCGATCATGTTTGCAAAATATGAGCGGTTTGTCAAATTGTCTTGATCAACGTCTGCCATCTCTAATTATTGAACTATCCGGAAGTGAGCTGCACCGATGCGCCCTCTGGTGAGCTAGTAACCGTGAAACCCCCTATAAGACACTTCATATACAATACTGTATTTATCTCACCTGACCAAGAATGGTCATTCATCTTTCATTTTTTATCACCTCTATGAAATGGCTATTTGCCAAATCTGCAGACTGGATGATGCAATAGCAACTTGTTTGGCTGGCACAAATGGGTTTAATATGTAAATACATACAATCATAGCTCAAAAGGTAGATCAAGGAGAAACACTAGCGAAACTGACTTCATGACATCAACAAGGGAAGAATAAGAAAGTCTAACTTTATGGGTTTGACAATAGAAAGGTCTTGGATAGAGACTGATTTGCTCTTTTGATAAAATAATAACCAGAAAATGGCAGCTGCCCCAATGTAAGCTGTACCTTTAAAAGTACGGAAAGAAACACTGTTGCCATTTGTTTTTCCTTCTATGTTGAATGAAATAATGTCCGGTCCTAACTGGACAAACTAGAAAACAACATGTCTTGAATCTTATAGCATTCCTGACTCAGGTGGATGTTTCCATCTTAAATTGCTCTTGCTGAAGAAACTTGTTCAATGTGGAAAGAGTTATGAGGAGTCAAAACTGCCTCTGTTTGTATAAACTAGAATGATCTAGGAATTAAATCTTGGATGACAGATGTTCGTCATCCTCTCTTGTCAACCCTTATGTATACTTAGAAGGGGTGTACATCAATTCTCTTTGAGACATCAGTTGGACTGAGGAATTAGGTCCTTGATAAAATAAATCTGTAATCATCTTCATTGTATCAAGGGCCTTTGAACTGTCTGTATTGTCTGACAAATCCTCTGAAAAAGAACCAGTCTGGCATCTACATTATATAATGAAGTAGTAGACTTGGCATGGGAGGTTACAAATCCCTTTTGCCAACTGCTTACATCCTTCTGGTCTTTTTAACCAACTTTTTGATTGAAGGATTGCTAGTAGGGGGTGATAAAATGTATCTGACAGTTATAATGGGACACTGTTCAAAATATTTGGAAAGGGAGCTATCTTCCTTTCAGGATTGAGTTTTTCTTTGTCCGTTTACCAGGTCACTAGGCCACCATAGGAATTAACCCTTATAACAGAATATCCACATCAAGCAGAGCAGCCCTTTAAATGTTTTAGTCAAACATCAGCAAAACCTTGTGATGTTTCCAATGCAGCATTACTATTGAGATTGAGAAACTTGGTAAAGAGTGCCATAGTTGTCAAAAAATGTCTCGGTGTCTTGGCAACATACTGGAATAATTTTTAGAAAGTGGCAATATACAGTGATCCTCCCAAACTAGACTATTAAATGCAGCCAAAACTTAGGACGCTAGAGTAACAAACGTGCAGCAGACATAATAGAGAGTTTGGCCCAAAACCCAGTTAATGTCCGGACCTGGAAAGCACCTTAGTTCAAGATAAACGATTAAGAGATCAATTGTCCCCAGTAAGAAACCATGTACTGAATCATATAAGAGGGAGCAACCAACTCCTTCAGCTACATGGACATGCCACTGTTTCAATATAATTTTCGAGTTAGATTCCAAACCACTGCAAACGGAGGAAGCAGCCTGGCTTAGAATGCGTCTTAAAAAGCCTCATTTCCTTCAGGAGATGGTCCTAATGCCTCCGATCCAAAGGATTTTGGAAGCAGATCTGTTGATAGAAGGCAGTAAACCTGGTTTACAGCCTTGTCAAAGGTCTAGATTTCCTCCTCCTCCTTTTGTCACCTGACCGACACGGTGAGAGGAAGTAGGATATCCCAAGAAAGAAGGTCTCTGATGCAACCAAGTCTCTGGAAACTCATCTGCATCCACCAAAATGGAGAGGTTGTTCTCCTGTCTCCACTCATGGTGTGAAACAGGACCATCTGTCTTTATCTCCCCCTTGGAGTAAAGGACTCTATTATCATGTGTTCATCATCACATCTCCTCATGGCTAAAGGGCTGGTAAAAAAACTACTGTTAATCTGCCTGCAGAAAGGGATTGATTTAACACAGAAGATGAGCAGCAGTCCTACATAGTGAAGCTAGTGGATTTATGTCCTGGGAAAGTCATCCATGGTGTCATCCAAGGAAATGGAAACATGGCCAGCTCACTTGCAGATAGTGCGTGTCCTTCAAAAACTCCATAGGGACTGAACTGGGGACTGGATTAGGGGGTTGAGTGGAGGGGTAAAAATGTGATCCCTTTTATGATGGGGATAAAAGCATCAAGTCCATTCTCATTGGGATTGAATGGTAACATAAAGAATGGAGAAAGGGGGAATCAGCCTGATCCTTTTCCCTAAAGTGATGGTCAAGACTTAATGCCCAATCCAATCGCTGACACATGGAATACTGTACTCACCAACAGTAACTGGGACAAAAGTCCCACTCACCATTCCTGGCTACTTGTGCTAGGTGTCCAGCAACCAATTACAGTCACTAGATCAATATACCCTGACATATTAACCAGTGCCTGGTGACTGTTGACTGACACTCAGGCCCTCTCTCAAGTGGAGCTGGTGACCTCCCCAAATAAGGAGGTGTTCTAGACCCATCATGAAAATGGAAGAAGTGTTTTTGTGAAGAAAAGGAGGATGCAGGTTCATTCCTTCTGTTCTTATAAACACAGTAATATTTTGTTTTGTCCCACCCCTCATCACACCAAGGGTTACAAAGGAGACATGCATATGTGTGTACATCTGAAGTATAGATATGGTGCATATCCCAGGCAACCTTTTCGTGGCTGCCTTTACACACCTCTTAAGGCAAGAACAATAACTGGGTGGCTAATAGTTACAATAACACCTATTTGTTAGACAGGGTTAAAAGTGAATAAGCACTGCATCACCTGTGAAGTTCTCAAAACACTCAAAATTACTGAAATAAAGATATAAATGCCAAATTTACTCCTTACATCATCAAAATATGTTACACATCCTGTGACAATTAAAGAAAAGACAATATTCTGAATGAATCAAAATATCTCGGGAATCAGACCTGGATCATGTCTCATTTATATAATACCTACAAAGAATAACTGATGGGAATATTAACCTTGGACTGGGTACATAGCAATGCAATAATAGAAAATGTATTACTGCTTTTAAACTAAGCAAGTTTTACACTTTTTAGCTCTACTGTCATGTCTTCAAGGTTATACAAGTTACATTGCATTGGATTCTCATTACACCGTTCAAGGATAATTCATTGCCAATTCTTCTGACTAAGAAGAGTTTTGCTTCCCTGTCATTGGCTGAATTTATTTCCAATCCACTGACGTAAGAGGCAGGCCCTGGCGTTTTCAAATTCCTCTTATATATTCTATCAGTTATGTCCAATGTTTGGCAGCCAGATCTTTCCTCTACTCAACTACCAGGATACTCTCCACTATTAACATAGGAGGCAGGCCCAAAGGTTTCATGGTAACCTCATATAGGATTGAGGCTCCAGTTTATTTTATCATGGACTCCAATGTCACCAGGATGGAAGTCCTTGACCTAATATTTTCAAATTCCTCTTACATATTCTATCAGTTATGTCCAATGTTTTAAAATCAGTAATAGCACATTCCATTATGTGTATAGTTTCTATAGGTGGTGAATCATATCTGAATGTTTGAAGTATTAGTACAATTGCTATACATTCCATCAATTACTTACACAAAAACAAGTTCTTTAAAATCAGCACTGGCACATTTCATACTGCCAATAGCATGTATATTTCATACCTGATTCTGATACTTGACCGGCTGTAGCTCCTGATGCTTGAGAGTCGCCACCCTTTATTAGTTGCATTTCCTTTTCAAGTTTTCTCACCTTTTTATTTTGCTGGCTAAGACCTGTGAGAGCTTTTCTCTTAATCAAGTTAACAGTTTTCTTCACCACTGAACAACTAGCACTTTGCGTTCTGACCTCTCTTTTCACATCTTTCAAATCTGATGTCACAGTACTTGAGAACTGCTTAAATTCTGTACCCATCTTTTCAAGTTTTCTAACTTTTTTCTTTTGCTGGCTAAGAATCATACGATTTTTTCTCATAAGTAAGTTAACAGTTTTCTGCATGTTTTCCAATTGCTTCTGATAATCCTTTAGTTCTTCTTTCAAAGACTCCACCGTTTTCTCAGTTTCCACCATATTTACTCCTAGCTCTTGTCCAAGATCTTTCACACATGCACTTAAAGCCTTCATCTCCATCTCCATGTCAGTATTGAAGAAGACTTCCAAAGAATCAGTATTTATCTGAAAATGAGATGGCATCATGTGTAGCTGCGAATAGACAATCTACTTTCGAATAATATAAAAAAATGTTTAAATAAAGTTGAAAAAAGACACATGCACACAAAAAATGGAGGTTAAATGTTTCCTTGAGAAAAACTTATTTCATTAAAGAAAAAGCATCATATCGTGAGAAACACAGAAGGCCTGAAGACCCAAATAATCAACCCTGCGTAAACCTCAATCACTCAAAGTCGATTCTGCAATCTTTTACAGTGAAATATTTTAAAACTGTCTTGAGATATACAAAGATGGCAGCATTACCTGACCTAAGAACAATATATCTTAAGTCTTACTGGCTTACTCCTTTTCCTTATCACATAATAAATTTATCATGGAGAATAGTTATTAGTGATGGGAATCGGTCAGAAATTCATAATTGATAATCGGTTCCCCTTAACCAACTGATCATCGATTAAAATCGGTTACTAAGAGCAAATTTTATTTTTTGTTAAACATTTATATCTTTGATCAAGAGTTCAGTATGTTTATAAATGTGCAGGATTAATCTCTTTTACATTAATGACATGTATATTTTAACCTGACAATACTATTACATTGTGTGTTATATTTGTTTTACAACTTTGTTAAATAAACACAACTTTTTATGGCTGATCAGGCAAATGTAACAGAAATACTGCTACAATCATCCAAAATTCTTTCGTTCATATGTGATGTGTCTATAATATAAAGTACAGAAGGACATGCTTTTCTTGTTTGTCATTGTTTATAAATACTACAAAAGATGTTTCAATTTAACTGAAACAAATCAACAAAATGTGTTTAAATTTTTTAACTCAACAATTTAACAATGTAATAATGTCTATATGTTCCTAATTATGAATCATAAGGTTTCATATTTGTATTTGTGAAGGGAATTAATAAATTTCAAGTCATCTTTAGTGGCTGGGAGTTTTACTAACCTTTTTGCTTTGCATACACCTAAAAAGTAGTCTCCCTTTACACACAATCGATTATGGAGTTCACAATCGATTAGATGCTCAACCAACTGATGATCGATTATAATCGATAATCGGAACAACACTAATGGAGAAAACTAGTAATTTCTGAGTAGCGTAGGGTGGATTCAATAAGATATTTCATACTTGCTTCAGAAATTCACTATTCTATTTATAGCTGGTGTAGTCTGGGGTTTAACACCATTTCTCAATATAAGGCAGGCTGCTATACATGTACGTGTCCATATGTTCATAACGAAAAAGAATAGTGGAAGACAAGACTGATCAAAGATATATAAAATAATTTATGTCCATTTTGGGATATCATAAACTGGCTTTCTAATTATGAGTTACTTCTGCCTAATCTGTATCACCAACAGCAGAAAGAGTGGACAAGATAAACAGATGCAACTGGCGAGATTTTGGAATTAAAGCACTTACAGAATATTAAATTTAAATATGCATTTTTGAATTAACTATTTTAACCTTATATTGCTTTTTTTGGTTGATATAAAAATAACTTTATAGTCTTAAAAACAATGACCATTTTTTGGAAACAATAAAAACAAGAGCCTCTCCACATGGCACAAATCTTTATGCAAGTACATCACAAACTGGCATTTTTTGCAAAACGATGAAAATTCATACCAATAAAGATAAATGAATAAATGTTTTCTGAAAAGTCAATTAATTGCTAGTGCAGGAATTTATGTATGCATCATGTTTGATTTCAATAGGGTGAAAGGGTAATTTATTGTAAGACATCTTTCCTAAATTCAACAGAAAGCACAAGTGATTCAGTTTGAGTACATAACCAGGGCTCAAGAAAACTGCTTGTCCACTCATCCTGACCTGGTAAAATTTGGCTGTGCTAAGTAAAAATTTACTATGTAATTATCCCTGGGCTAAATATATGCAGATTCAAAATCTTGAGAATAAATCTGCATTTATTACACTTATTCTTTAAAATTAAAGTTAAAGACATGTTTTTGCTCAAGTTGCACATGAAGCATACATTTGATGTCAATAGGCTTAAAAGTATATTGCATATGGCTTAACCAGGAAGGACACGACTTTAACTGATTACTTTTTAAACATCCTATACAGAAGGTCACAGTGACTTAGTTTTGGTGCAAAATATGATATCACTATAATTTTGTTACCAATAAGTGAAAATGTATTGGACAAATAGCTTGAAAATAAATTTGAAACAAATCTTTCTGGGGAGCATAGAACTGCTGATTTTATCAGGGTAGGGTTCTTAGCCAACCACTACCACATGGACTTATCCCAAACTTTAACTATTTGGGACTAGCCCCCTCGGGTAGGGGCTGCTACCAAGCCGGGATTCCTAGCTTTTTTCTGTCCCACCTACCCAAACACAAATATTGCGTTGATCCAAAAGCACTCATTACACAGCCAAAAATGTCCCCTATGAGGCCAACTCAAACAGGCAGGTATGTTGAATGTAGAGCACAAGATAATTTGCTGGCTGGCATGGGAGAAAGCACCTGGTTTTAATTGAAAAAAACAGATAGGCATAATGCTTTGTGTTGATGGTAAAAACAGATACACATGAAACTGGATAAACAGGAGCTGGGTGTATAATGCTTCATGCATTCTCCATGTAACTGAAAAGGATATGTGATCTCACCATATCTGAAATGCTTGGTCAGTGCTTGTATTTCTATTGTGGTGGTAACACCATGGCAAGATATCTACAATTAACAGAAGACAAAGCAAAGATATAGCTTAATGAGGTTTTCTGAAAATTGCAGACATCTGAACAACACAATTAGATGGTTTAATAAATGATTATAAGCTTTAATAATAGGTATGAATGAGGCTTTCTTGCAACAAACCTTTTAATAAAGGAGTGCAGTATTTGGTCAAAAAACACTACTGCTCTGAAGAAGACAGATAATTCACATGATGTGCAGTATGAACTTCTAGCAGTCAATATTAATCTGCCAATTCCAGTCCCATGGCACCAGGCTGTACCTACTGCAAAATGACCGATTCCAGCTCCAAAGCACAAAGGTTGAGCCTTCAGTTCTTTCTAGTTCAAGTTCCAAGGCACATGGTTTAGCCTCTAGACAATTGGTTAATTCTGGTTTCCATACAAAGGCTTTAATTTCTGACATTGCCAGCTTTTTTAGAGTAACCAAGCAGATATCACATGGTTGTAAAAGAATACAATGTCAAGATGCCTGAAAAGCAGAGGTTCAAAGTAAATACCTTGACATTAATTGATGTCATGTCAACTTGTGCACGGGACATCTTCGATAGGGAGTGATGGTTACCAATGAGGTCAAGCAGCTGGTTTCCCAAAACATTGAATTAGTTCAACAGCACATTGAAGAATATATGCATTAGGGATCAACATTGTACTTTGTGATTTGCTGAGAGCTCAATCTGCATGTGCCACAATACCAACCATTCAAGACTGAAGCAAAACTCTAACACCGAAGTGTGTTCTGACATGATTAGCAAAAGAAAACCACTAACAACCACTGTATCAAGTGGGAAATTTTATGAACCTAATACCCAGCAGTCAATCACAACGATTGGTCAGGCAGTATGTAGATGAGCTAGATTGTCAGAACCTTGATGAGAATGTCATGCTGGTCTTTTCATGAGATGTTTTGTGAATGTCTTAGTCTACTTGACACCAAACACTGGATTATGACAGATGGTATGCAAGCATTTGGCCACTGTTATGAATCTAAGGTCTTAACGTATTTGAAAAGAGCAAAAGCAACAAGTTTTGGAAAAAATTTCACACAAGTCATTTACCATGAATACAAAAAGAAAATTTAAAGAACTAGGTGAATTAAATCCCAAAAGTAAAGCATTCCAAATGAATTATAGTCCTGATCCAAATAGAAATAGGCGTCCTCTATGTGGGAACCACTACCTGAATGATGGCAAATAGATCGCTGGCCTGAGACATAAAAAAATCAAAGAGGGTAAACACATTTAGCAACCATGATGACATCAACAGCCATGATGTTATTTTGCACTTGCACAGCCTGTCATGTATATTTAATTTGCATTGATTATTTTAAAGCTTTTTTTAATTTTATATTTCATTATATGTTATTGTAATGTAACATTGTAGGTTTCACTTACCCATATCCAAATTCATTTTCAACCTGACCTGATTCACTATAGATTTTGGTTTTGTAGTATATATGTACTACATAATCAGCATTACATGGGTCACCACAGGCACAAAAACACCTTCAGCACTGGATTTAATTTGGATTTTCATTAACGTTTATTCAGAACTTTATTAGGACATGTGTCTGTAGTTCTAGGATTGTTGAAATTTAATTTGCATAACCTTATGTTTTATTTGTTGTTTTCACTTTGTCTTCTATAGAAGTTGTTGTTGTTGTAGGGTTTAACGCCATTTTTCAGCACACGATAGGCTATACATGGCGGCCAGTATTATTGGTGGAGGAAGAACCTGGGAAAACCCCGGAAAAAACCACCGACCCACGAGAAGCTATTGGCAAGTTTTCTCACATAACTACATCAACCAAATCTTAGACTCGAACACACGCAGACAGAGGTGAGATGGCAGTGATCCGTAAAGGAGAGCGCTTTAGACCACTCAGCCACTTGGGGCCCCATATTCTATAGAAGTAAATTATTTGTTAACTTTTACAAATCTTGTTGCTTCTCACTCGGTTCTAGTACTACTTTAAAGATAATAAGAGTCATAATAAGCAATCATTGCACTTGACTGACTGGACTAGTGTAACTAAATGCTTTCATTTTCTAAGCCAAACATTATTCATTTTAACAGCAATTCTACTTAGGCTTTTAACCTTTGATACCTGGATCATTTGCTGAGATGCTGCTGTTCACAATGGTGAGATTAGGATGGTCTGTGTCCTTGTGACAGATGCCAGAAAGAAAGGCACGATCATCAAGCCGAAATGGAGTGGTAGTTATCTGTAATCATTGACGATTATCCCGTCATTTTCAGGTTGAAAACATTATAGTGCTTGTCATCACGACAGCTGTTGTATTACTTTCTGTTCCCCACTCTCACATGACTGAAAATGCTAGGTACACGTCAATGAAATCAAAGGGTCAATGCTCAATTGCAAAGCCACCAACAACTAGCACCATTTGATTGGCTTCATGGTCTTCAGCTTCTAGCCACATCTGAACTTTTCTTGAGGTGCTGACATAACCAACTGTTGTGTGTGCAAGATGTAACGCTGTGCAGGCAATGTAGCTTATTTCCTGGCCATTTGTTGTGACATCTGTTGCAATAGGTCAATACTGGGGCATCCTTTCTAGCATCAAAGCGAATGCCTGGCTCATTAGCATTAACTGGAGTGGACAAGATAAACCGATGCAACTTACACATGGCTACAATTACAATGACCTTGATCTTGTACAAAATGTATGGACTAGAACAACAACATTAATTAAAGTCACATCTACTTTAACACACATTGGCTAAATCTCACATTTTCCATGATCTTACAGCCAACGGCACTCGTACATGAAACTAGTATATATGCAATGGCTCACCAAATCAAATCCCAATACCTTTTATTTTATATCCAATATCAACATATCCCTATATCAATCCTGTACCTTACTCACCGCATAACAATAGTGACCTATTAATCATAAAGCAAAATATGTACGTGTGTTTGGGATTTTTAATTTTCCGTCATATCTCAAGGATGACTGCAGTGTGGCTACTAATAGTGATCTCTAGTACTAGGGCATCAGTTCACAGACATGGGGCATTCTGTCCCACCCAGTCACATTATCCTGACACCAGGCAGACAAGTCATATTACTAACAGCTTAAAGCTGAGTGCCTAGTAAGACAGCTGTAATAGTACCATTTTTATAAGTCTTTGATTTAATTTGGCCAGGGTTCAAACCTGTGACCCTCAGCATCTGGGGCAGATGATCTAACAACTAGGCCACCGGAGTGGTGCAAAATGTGTCCTCCTGCTATAGATGCATGCATACAGATGGTTACCCCAAAGGTACATAGTTATATATTTTTTTGTCAAACATTTGACCCTTTGCAGGAACCCCAGACCCAAAATATCATATTATACCCCTACTAATATTAAGCAGTGTCCACAAAGTCATGTTCTGCCTCTCACTTACTTTAGTCATAGCTTGATTACTTTGTGTTGATGGTCAAACAGATGGATATATGAACAAATGGAAAATATCCCCCACCAAAACATGAAAGTAAGCAGTTAGTGTAGACCAGATCATGTTCAAATCTAGCTTGTTTACAGAGAGAGGGACATGTGATGACAGATGGACAGAGAGAGGGTATCACAATATCCCCTATTAAATACGAGGAAAATAATTAGTGCATAGAAACATGTTCTTTACCTTGTTTATATCAGCTACAGCCTATATACCTAGAGGCATGTTGTGACAGATGGATATACAAACAGGGTGATGAATGAAGGGTATTACAATATCCCCAACTAAATTCATGGGAAGCAAGACATATTTAGAACCCTGAGTGGCCAAGTAGTCTAATGCGCTCTCCATTATGAATCACTGCCACCTCACCCCTGTCTGCATGGATTCGAGTCTCGGATTCGGCCAATGTGGGTATGTGAGAAAGCTTGTCAGTAGCTTTTCATGGCTTGGTGGTTCTTTCTCCACCAAACATCTACAACAACAAGACACATCTAGTCATGACAAAAGCATATTTTTTACCTTGTTTATCTCAAGCACAGCCTTCTTACATTCATCTAGTGATTTGAGATGACAGGGGTCCTCTAAGAATTTAATGATATCTGTTATGAAACTTGTCCTCTCATTATCTGATAACGTCATGTCTCCAGAATGCATCACCGTGTTCCTTATTTTAGACACCTGAAAGTAAATTAAACAATTGATATCATTGCAGGCAAATTGATACAGTACTAATATTTATTCATTCTTTGATTATATTCCTAACATGTTAAGGCATATTATGTTGATGGTACCCGTATGTGTATATCTGCACTTCAGGTATTCGATAGTGATTTGTTTCTTGATACCGAGGGACAAAATATGTACCAGTAAAACAACATACTAGAGTGTGCGTGTGTCTGTGTGAGTCTGTGTGTGAGTCTGAGTGTCTCTGTGTGTCTGTGTGTGAGTCTGTGTCTGTATGTATGTGAGTTTGTGTGTGAGTCTCTGTGTCTGTGTGTGAGTCTGTGTGTCTGTCTCTGTGAGTGTGTTTCAGTCTGTATGTGAGTCTATGTTAGTCTGTGAGTCTGTGTGAGTCTGTGTTTGAGTCTGTATGTTAGTCTGTGTCTGTGTGTGAGTCTGTGTGTGTCTGTGTCTGTCTGTGTGAGTCTGTGTGTGAGTCTGTGCATGATTTAGATTTTAAAAAATTTGAAGATATGTGTAACAATAAAGCACTTTGAATACACAATTTGTTTTTGGAGTTATATCAGCTGAACATCCCTGTTTTTCATTGTTAACCCCCTGGCAGATTTTTCTCCCCATGGCTTATTGTTTTTAAATAATATGGGTTATGTAAGTCAGAGAGATGTCCGGTCCCCCACCTTCTTATAAATTTAGTGACATATGGTGGTGGGATAGGGAGGCTCATTATTTAAGGGTTGAAACTACTTCAACTTAATGGTAGAAAGCATCTTAAATATGTGGATGTTCTGAAGTATTTTTGCCCGCTCCTAGTTTACAAAAGTTACTTGAAATTCTGTGAAAAATAATATCCTATGTGCTTTAATTACTTGATGTTGTTCATCCTTTTTCCAGTGCCTCATGCCCATTCTGGATTGGCATGTTGTCTCTGTACCATGTTACTATCGTTGAACAATCAGGAATCAACTTTAGTATGCGTCAATATAGTGGAGCAAGTTACTGAGTTCAAAACCATTAATGAATAGAAATGTCTGCAGATAACACTTCAACTTAATTTATCAAGACTGGAATAACAGGATTGAGGAACATAATAAGATTTAAAATCAAATGATCATTTATATGTGTTTGTGGTCAACAAAATGTTTTCAAATGGCAGGTAGTGGCAGATGAGACTGGCCATCAAGTGTTTCATGCCAAAGACAAATTAGATGGAAACCATTGTAAAACTTTTGGATCATCTATTTGAATAAAGTAAGAACTGGGCCAGATGTTTAGAATGAGGAGTCCCCATATAAGATTTCAAAGCAAAGCTTTGAGACCCAATTTTTAGTCAAACAAAACCACTTTTCGGTGTTAACGTCTAATATTTATACTATTTTGCCAGAGATCAAAATAAGACTGCTCCAAACTGCACACAGACATGTGAAAATTTGTAAACTGTTGGATACGTTTGGATCTGGAGTAAAAAGTAGCAGGGACATGAAAATCAGTTTGTATCTTTCATGGTTGTTGGGATCTCTGTCTCACATTTTTACAAGAGTGCAAAGACTCAATCAAATTTCAAGAATTTGAATCTAAGAAACAAACAATAAAAATAAATATAAATGACTTATATCAAATATACACTGTGTACTAAATTCAATGAAAGTAGTTTTCACACATTCGTCATGAACGAACAGTGCCTGAAAGTAGGTATTCCAAACTGCCTAAGTTCAGCTGACTAGACATGGAAAACCACTGATTTTAGCTACTTTTCTTTTTCTTACCGTGATTTTATTTTTTGTCCAATCAATAAAATATTTACATGACATTAAAATGTGTTCTTTCTTCTTTTGAATGATATTTTTTGTTTTTACCTGTGTTAATTCTGACCATTTTAGCGAAGTTTTTAAAAACACGTGTTTAAGCACAAACAAAATCCCGTGGTTAGAATTTTATCGGTCTGGAAAAACGGTGACCTTTTTTAATCGGATGGTGCTATGCGCCTATCAAAGCTATTTCCACATATTATATACCGACGAATAGAGATATGAAAGCGGGTTTTACTAGTGCAAACATCATAAATCAACAACTATATTTTCAACCAATTTTCTTAAGATAAAGTGATAACAAAATGTTTAATGCAGTTTTTGCGGACTTTCTGTTAATGTTTTCATTAAAAAAAAACATTGGAAATAAAATATTGTTTATTTTTCTCTATAATTTGAAAGAGTCAAAAATATTGTGCAATAGGTGCGTAGCCCCATGTGTCTAAAAATAGCATACGATTCTGCGCATCATGGCTACTGCTATTATGCAAATGGCGTCCAATATGATTGACTCATCGCGATTGGTGGTTGCGAATCTATTTGATATGGGAGCCACAGACATTCCATGGAATGATTTAAAGATGCTTGTCAGTAAGTATTATTGATGATAAATTTAATTTTAGTTATATTTGCTCATTTTTCTTCAAATTTATCCAACAGTTACATGTAGAAATAGACGTAAATTAACATATTTACAATTGGTGACCTAGATTTTCACATGGCCTTCTTTGACTTCTTTTTTTATTTAATTTTTGCCTATAATTACTTGTCTAAGCAAGATATTGTGGTCAACCAATATGATTATATCGCTTTATCGTTGATTCAGTTTATAGCTTAACTCTTTGTTTCATATAGTATATGTATTTTAAAAGTTACTGACACTTCTGGTTTGATACGGTGTTTTTGTTTACATTGACAACTTCTTCATGGCACTGACCGGCCTTCTTGTTTTTAGTCCCCGATCTTGATGAATGTGCATGTAAAGAAATATTTCCATACGAAGCTTGCTAGATCTATGTATCTGGAAAAACTAGAATGAGTATCTGATATACTATCTTTATCATGGACTCAGAGTATAGATCGGGTTCTTGCATCACTTCGAAAGTTCGAGATGTCTTAGAATTTATTATTTATATAAATTTATATATGGAATCTCCAAAACCTTGATCAGAATCTTTAAGTCTGAATTGTTTTAAGTCATTGTTAAATAATCATGTTTTATCATATTAAAATACTTATAAAAATCAGGTACTACCCAATATTTTTTATTTAATTAAAACATTTTTATGGTTATCAATCACATTGGGCATTGCAGTACCCTTAAATGAATGACATTTTAAAGTTTATTTCAGTTTTGGTTCAAAATAATTAGAATAATTTGCAAACAAACTGCTAGAACTTGGCTTTTAAAAGTAGATTAATATTTTCCATTGCAGATGATGCCGCAGAAGTCATGTTAAAAGCCAAAGAGAAAGCTCAGGTCTACAGACAACACCATAAGAAACAAGAAAAGATTGTCATGCTGAAAGTTCGAGAAAAATTGATTGAAAATGAAAGGACTAAAAAGGAGAAAGAATTCAATGAGGCAAAGAAACAAATAGACGTTGTTGTAGAGATATCCAAAAATGGAGGTCTATGTGTGAATTTACATGATGTTGACAAGCTCTTAACTACCTCCTCCAATGTGGTTTCTGCAGTTAAAGCACAAATTCGCTACCTTAAAGTTATTCTTGGAGCAAAGCATTTGGCAATAAATGGGTCTAAAGAAGAGCTTATCTTCAGATTAAGAGCACATTTTGTAGGCACAGACAAAAATGATGAACAGCTTTGTAAAGGCAAAGATTGAATGAAGAGTTGGATAGGTCAGTGTCAAATGACAGTTTTGAAAACAATGATGATGACAGTATTTTTCAATTTGAGAATCAATGTCAATATGTTGCTGTCTTTTATGACAACCATTTTTACTTGGGAGAGGTTTAACCACTCCGGTGGCCTAGTGGTTAGAGCGTCCGCCCCAGAAGCGGGAGGTCGTCGGTTCGATCCCCCGCCGAGTCATACTAAAGACTTACAAATTTGGTACTAACAGCTGCCTCGCTTGACGCTCCGCATAAAGAGGTTAGTGTTAGGACTGGTCGGCCTGGTGTCAGGATAATGTGACTGGGTGAGACATCATGCTACATGTCTGCAGCATGATATCTCATTGCTAGACATCACTATAAACTGCCTCACTGCAGACATCGTAGCGATATGACTGAAAAATTGTTAAAGCTATGTTAAAAGTCCTAATCAAACAAACAAACAAACATGGGAGAGGTTATCTCTGTAATAAGTAAAGAAAAAGCTTTGGTGAAGTTTATGGAGAAATCTAAAGGGAGAAAGGACTATTTTAAGTGGCCTTTGATTGACGATCTTGCAGAAATTGATGCATGTTATGTATTTAGATGGGCATTTGATGTAACACCAGTATCAAATGACAGAAGAGTGTGGTCGGTCCCAAGCATAAAGCATCTCCAAATGAATTATGATGAAATAAAGGCTAAATGCATTTAAATTTTGCTTGCTTTTTTGTATATGTTGAAATGATGGCTAAATTTTGTCTTTTCATTGAAGTATAGGGCTGATATGTGGGCAGTTATCTCTATTTTATTTCCGTATAATTCTTTATATCTTTTTTCATTTTACATCTTCTGGGATGAATGTAGTTTATTTGGATTGTGCTTAAAAATACACAAATTTTGATATATAATTTGTCGATGTAGCTTTAAAATTGTAAAAGTTGTGAACATTTTTAAAACATGTGTCTGTCTAATTGGGACCAAAAGTGGCCCGCGGCCAAAACGTGATGTTTATCCAAATTTGTAATGTTATAATTTTTTAACCGTTGAAATTGTTGCCTTGAAAAAAATTGAGTATAATCTGTAGATATATCTTGGCCTTTAAATATCAGTAACTGCTATGAATCTTCAAAATTATTGTTATTGTGTGCCATGAAATGTGACCTTCCAGAGCATTTGCTTCGGCAATTGAGAATGAAGGATGAGTTTTTTTTGCAAAATTGAAGCTGTGCGGCTTCCTCATTTTGTACTTTACATACTATAATTTCTATTTATACATGTTACTGGGGTAGTAGCTGTGATTTATATTGTTTCTTTGTATGTAGGTGAAACACTAGCTTGATTATCATATCACAAAGTAGGTTGTCGGCCACGATTTTGTACAGATGTGGAAGTCCAAATTTATGTTTTGTTTTGTAATTTCTCACCTAATTGACCAAAACAAATAAATTTGGTATCATTGTTTTCAATAAAACAAGCTCTATCTCTGTATATGCCTTGTTTTTGTCTGTTAATTATTGTTAAAAATGCCTTGGAATACCTACTGAAAGGAGATAGCTAGAAGTTTAATCGTTGGCAGAGATATGAAGCAATAAAATGAATAATGGAAAATGACTCTGCCAAGCAAATTATCATACCGTGTGTGTCAGCTGGATACCTCCTGGAGACAATTTACTGTGGAAGTGTTTACAGTTGGCCATCAGAGTCAACAAGGCCTGGGAATCACTTTGGGCTGGACCAGTATTGTTGACTGTCTGACCCCGAGGCATATAAAACTTTGCACATTCCCATGGACTTTTTGGCCAGGCAGTCACATCACAGTTTTCACAGTAGAGTTTACTAGATGTGGGATTTGTGCACAAAGCAAGCAGTTCTGTCAACCAGGTGTCACAGAGACTGATTGGGCAGGGACTTTTAAACTTCCAGGTGTATCCATTTCTGTTCTGCTTTACATCCTTGGCGTTACAGCTGTAACAAAGTGGAGCTGACACTGTTGAGGCATTATACAGTTTTTGTAAGATGAATTTGTGCATTGCATCCACCTCATCCTGTATAAAGGAACTGAGTCCATCCTTGAGATAGTACAAAGCCAAGCCAACCTTGAGCCAATTACAATACTCAGGGTCCTTGACCTTGGCAGTAGCACCTGTGGGTGGCATCTGAACATCTGGGTAATCAGCTGAGTTTAGTATGTTTCATATCAATCAACACTATCTGGAAAGAACAATAAAAAACATGAAATATATTTTAATCATACAGGGCACTGTTATCCTGTTCAGATGTTTGTATAATTAATTTATGCATATAAGTTGGCATAATTACTGTATGCATGTTGTGTTGGCATAATTACTGTTTGCATATATGTTGGCTGGCATATTTATTGGAATCATGTATGTTAGCATATTACTGTATGCATTTATGTTCACATAATTACTGTTTCCATATATGTTGGAATAATTACTGTAAGCATGTATGTTGGTATATTACTGTATGCATGTTATGTTACCATAACTAATGTTTGCATATTTGTTGGCATATTTACTGTATGCATCTATGTTGGCATATTACTGCATGAATGTTATCTTAGCATAATTATGGTATATATTGATGTTACCATAACTAATGTTTGCATATATGTTGGCATATTACTGTTCACATATATGTTGGAATAATTATTGTATACATGCATACTGTATGTCAGCATAATTATTGTATGCATTTATGTTATCATAACTAATGTTTGCATATATGTTGGCATATTACTGTATGCATGTTATGCTAGCATAATTATTGTATGCATTTATGTTGGCATATTTAGTGGATGCATTGTATGTTGACATAATTACTGTTTGCATATATGTTGGAATAATTACTGTATGAATGCATGTTGGCATTATCTGATAATTACTGGATGCATGTCTGTTGGCATAATTGCTATATGCATGTTATGTTGGCATAATTACTGTATGCATGTATGTTATAGATTTCTTCCCATATTATTGACATTTAATGTGTATTTAAAACACTAAAACCTGTCAAGATGCAAGTCAAAGTTGAACAATTAAAAAAAAATCAAGTAAAATATGTACAATTTTTAAAATGGTTTTGTTTTTTAATCCAGCCAGACACCGAGAAAACCAAAATAATTATGTTACTTAGCTAACAATTAAGTTTTTCAAAATAGTTATTACTGTCCCTGTGCATTTTCATAAAACATTAGTTACATTGTCATATTCTTTATTGTCTGTCCTTCTGGATGTTATCATATATCAATATCCAATACTGCTTCATAGAAATTTTTCAAACTTTCGTAATTAATGTTGCTCCTACAGTAACCAACGCTGAAAAGAGTTTCATTTTTTTTTCTTACTATTGACCAAATGCAACAGGTTCATGGATTTGGTTCAAAATCAATTACAAAACCTAGTTATGAGTACTTTTCAAGCTGTCTTATAAAACCTCATAAATAAATACATAAGCACATCATAATGTACATAATATGTGACAGATACAAAATAGAACTACGGTATGCATCATACAGTACAATATGTGTGACAGATACAACAGCATAAATATCCATCATACTGTACAGAATATGTGACTTATACAACAGTAGAACTATGCATCATACTGTACAGTATTTGTGACAAATACAACAGTATAAATATCCATCATACTGTACAGTATGACAGATACAATAGTAGAAATATGCATCATACGATACAGTAGTCGAGCCTACGCACGTAACACTTGTAAAACCTCAGAAATACATATATACGTACATCATAATGTACATAATATGTGACAGATACAAAGTAGAACTATGCATCATACAGTACAATATGTGTGACAGATACAACATTAGAAATATGCATCACATTCTACGGTACTTGTGACAGATACAACTGTTACAGTAGAAATATGCATCATACTATACAGTATTTGTGATAGATACAACAGAATAAATATGTATCATACTGTACAGTATTTGCGATAGATACAACAGAATAAATATGCATCATATGGTACAGTATGTGTGACAGTTAAAACAGTAGAAATAACCATCATACTGTACAGTATGTGTGACAGATACAAGAGTAGAAATATGCATCACACTTTACAATACTTGTGATCGATACAACAATATAAATGTGCATCATACTGTACAGCATGTGTGACATAGGAAAGCAATGGTAGTAGTAGTAATAGTAGCAGTAATACTACTACTAATACAACACTGCCAGAGAACCCTCCTCCATAAAACATTCAAAAAGCATGTCCTTCAAAACAGTTATACCAAGTTTGACCAAACTGGCTTTCTGCCATTCTGAAGAAGTTCAAATAGATTTTCTGCAAGACACACCAGACAGTACAAAGGAATATACATTTGACAAAGTTTTGATGACATTTAATAATTTATTAAGAAATGCTCTTATCAACTTTACTCAAAATTGGCTGAGCTCTTAAAATGAAGAATAAAAATGACCTAGCTTTAGCTGTTATAAAGCAATGCTGTTGTTAGGGAAGCACCTAACCAAAAGTTTGATAGTATCCTTTTAAAGAAATATTAAAGTCTGATAAAAATGTTTCATCTTTTCTGGAGAAGTCAAACATCTTTATTGTGTGGATGATTTGAAAGTCAGAGAATTATTAGATAAGAAAGGCAAAGACCAGGTTTTTTAAAGGATGTCTTCAGAAATGCTCAAATAATTACATAAAAACTAGTTTTGTTCTTTAGAAGTTAAAATAAAGTTTCCACCTAGAAAACCACTCCACTGATGTGAAAGTGATCACAGATATATTTGTGATTCTCAAGGAACATTCCTGTCAAGTTTTATTAAAACTGAATTAAGTTTGTTTCTTGAGTAGAAGTTGAAAATACTTTTTCCAAACGGCTGATATGGAACTTGCACCACTAGGGGACGAGAATTGCCAAGATTGGACATTTAAGTTGAAAAGAGATTTAGCATACTGTTGATATGCCAAACAACCACAATTTTTCAAAATCATGTACTTAAACACTTCTAACAAGTTTTATTAAAATGGACTAAATCATTTCTGAGCACAAATCATAAGGTGGCGCTCTACAGTTTCATACTTTGCATAGGGTTAGAATTTTAAAGAAAAATAATTTTCTGGGATTTCTTCACTGGTTATACTGGCAATATAATAAAGACTTTGTATATCTTAGGTTTTGGGAGAAGAACTTTCAATTCCCTTTATTTTGATGTATGATTGATGGGTGTACTTTAGGTTCTAGAGTATACAGCTTGGGCTAACATAAGATCTGCTCATGTAAACAAACTGCTAGCTCCGCATGGTCATTTTCACTCCCTGGACTTCAGAGGTAAATTGTAGAAAAATGGTACGATAACTTTTTTTACTTTTCAGATATTTTGTAATTTGTTCATTGCACTTTCAGAAGCTGCTATTGCCTACTTCAGCAAAATTCGTTTTCCCTAGTTTAATAACTGCTAAAGTTAGTGTACTTTTGATTAATTCTGGCTAATTTTTCAAGCACATGGGAGCATCCATTTTGTTATACCATGTGCTTAGATCATTTACAATTTCCACAAGTGCAGTATCCAAAGAAATATCAGCCACATTACATCAAAGTAGCATTGAGATATGCCAACATTATCTCCATTGTGCATGTTACAAATGCAAACAACTTCACCTCACATACATCACTATCTGAAAAGTACATATTAACTGGTGAGCGCCCCCATAAAGAGCATTCGGGTGTATACCCATGGAGTTATATTTATTGCTGTTTGTATTAATATTGGCTCATTTAGTTTAAATTCACTGCAGGTTAGAACTTAAATGTCTTTACATTCCAAATTCTGCTTTAATTAAGCGGCTGCAGGTGGGCTTGAGAAGAGTTATGTCCCTTGCTATTGTACACAATACAACATAGACTAGTGGCAATTAGAAACCTCTGTGTGTCATTGTTTTTAAAAATGTTTCATTAATTTCACATTTCTCAAGGAAGATGCTATCAGTTCTTCTTTGAACTGGTAATAATTTGGATATTTTTCCCTGTTTTTTCATTGTCAAATTAAACTATTAACAAAATGTATTTTCTTGGTATTAAATAATTTTGTATTGAAATATATAAAAAAAATTCTATAGTATCATATGGTCATGGTTTATTAAGCTAAGTCAGAAATATTTCAAACTAAATTAACAATTCAAGATATAATGACATATAAAAGAGCTTCAACTCAACATACACAAGTCTGCAGCAAGTGTCACTTTTGGACAGGCTCACATGAACAACATGGTTATGGAATAATTTATGTAACCTTTCGTGGGAAAAGAAAGATTGCTTGGACTCACCGACTAAGGTTCTATGTTGAAACTATGGTAAATTCACTACCATATCAGTGTGACGTATCACATAGATGCCATACAAAAACATGATCATTTATCACTTGAACCAAAAAAGAGAAAATTTGGCTAGAAAATCATGTAAAGCCTATGGTGAATGCCAAGGCAATATGGGCTAGGGGGAGTGGTGTATACTGTGATAGTTAGGTACATTTAATAATTGTTACATGCATTCATTTAAAGGATTTAAAGTGTATGGATGTTCATTGGGTACAAAATTATTTATTGAATTAGCAAACATTGAATTTTGTACAAGTTTTCTGTTGCTTTTTTGTTTGCGTTTGATGGATGTAGCATATGTACTTGTATTGAAGACTTGATTTCCTCTCCCTATCTTTTACTGTTCTCTGATCTCATTCTGCTATGAGCTGAAATACTGGATCAGACTGAGTAGAACAATTCCATGAGACTTGGTCAGTGGGAGTGTAAAGTTTCCTGTACCATACTCAGAGCTATGAGGGAATGAATGACATAATGCATCAAAATTTCTGCTCCATACTGATATTTTAGGTGCATAGGTAAAAATGATATTGTGCAAGCTCTCGCACTTATTTGTGTTTAGAAAGTGTGAAATTTTACTTAGCTTGACATCTAAGACAAAATTTCTTAGTAAATATTCAAGCTTTTTAATATAAGAAAGATTTAAATGTTTCCCACATGGCAGAAATTTTGAGTAATAGGATGCTAAATGGGCAAGTCAGTCACTCCAACTTTGGCCTTGTAACAAGAAAGTGCCAACATCGCATTTAAATTTCCTGTGCCTGGGCCTCACTTTCTATGTCCTTGGCACTTTTCTGGACAGGCAGCCTGTTCTGCTTCCTGCAGATTGCAGTTTGTACATTTAACTGTTAAAAAGGCACACAGTCCTTGACTTTTGCTTTTATACATCGGTGGATTATATCGCTTGCAATTTCCAGCTCAGTCATACATTATGCACAATGTTCCCAATATCCTAGTTAGTTTTGGTATGTTCATAATTACATTTCCATTGATGTTGACAACACGCTGCAACATGTGACCCAACAATTAGGTTTTCTTCATTTCTTTCTTTCTCCAATTCAGGGCAAAACTTGGGTGCACTTTATTTGGGCCACAGGAAGATAGTGATTCTTCATATACATCAATTCTTGGGCGCTTTATTTGTGGAGATGTAGAACCAGATTGCAACCTGAATAGGTTGGTCACTCTTGGATACTCGTAATCCATAGTCCTATGGTTGACTGTGTTGTATGAACTCTTGTGGACAAATAGCTATTTTCTTAGCTCTTCCTTTAGCCATGTTTTCTTAGATAGTGGCTAATGTGGGTTGATGTAGTATTAGTGACATCATGGTTACCAGTTGTTCCTGGTTGTGATGGATCTTAGACAGTATGTAACATCATAATCAGGCTGGGGCTTGAAATTGTTGGGAAACACACCTACCCCCTTTTTTGGCATACAAGTCTGCATGTTTTGGTTTTATAATTAATGTTACCATATAAA
The DNA here is from genome assembly GCA_030141615.1 of Unio pictorum. Classification (NCBI taxonomy): domain Eukaryota; kingdom Metazoa; phylum Mollusca; class Bivalvia; order Unionida; family Unionidae; genus Unio; species Unio pictorum. Next base: position 4,741,971 of record JARLTB010000047.1, on the reverse strand, counting down.
GCAGTCAACATATTTGATTTTCATTGTAATCAATTATGTATGTAATCATCAATCACATTCCTGGTAAATGGAATGGTCTCACCAGGAGTTAATTCCCCTTGACTTTTCATTTCAATTCTTTGACATACAAGCATTAGTGCAGATTCAAATTAGATTACTAGTGCCGGGGACAAAAGTAATTATTTACAAACAAAATATATATTTATGTCTACTGTTATGAATTTATAGCATCAAGGACTTTTTTTCTTAATCCAATGCCAGACAATTTTTGCACTATTACCTCAAACTTTTATGGAATTTTCCTCACTTTTCTCACTTGATTTACATGTATACATGACCCAAGTATAGTTTGCAACTTTGGAAATGATCTAAATACATTATTTGATGTTTGGATTGAAAAATAAAACAAATACTTCATATGCATTTATTCTTGAATGTCTTTCTTTAATGTCAAAATAATAGCATTTCCCAGTGACGTTAAAATACAGTTTTGACGTCATGAAGCTACATTTAAGTTACTTCAGAGGGGTATAGTAAATTAACTATGTGTTTTTAATTTTGGAAGTAAATACCATGTATGATATATCAATATGTTTGAAATTGACTGCAGAATATGACAAGTTTTTCAATAAGTTGAAAACACATCTTCAGTGGTTCTTTAAGGTGGCGCTCTACAGTTTCATACTTTGCATAGGGTTAGAATTTTAAAGAAAAATAATTTTCTGAGATTTCTTCACTGGTTATACTGGCAATATAATAAAGACTTTGTATATCTTAGGTGTTGGGAGAAGAACTTTCAATTCCCTTTATTTTGATGTATGATTGATGGGTGTACTTTAGGTTCTAGAGTATACAGCTTAGGCTAACATAAGATCTGCTCATGTAAACAAACTGCTAGCTCCGCATGGTCATTTTCACTCCCTAGACTTCAGAGGTAAATTGTAGAAAAATGGTACGATAACTTTTTTTACTTTTCAGATATTTTGTAATTTGTTCATTGCACTTTCAGAAGCTGCTATTGCCTACTTCAGCAAAATTCGTTTTCCCTAGTTTAATAACTGCTAAAGTTAGTGTACTTTTGATTAATTCTGGCTAATTTTTCAAGCACATGGGAGCATCCATTTTGTTATACCATGTGCTTAGATCATTTACAATTTCCACAAGTGCAGTATCCAAAGAAATATCAGCCACATTACATCAAAGTAGCATTGAGATATGCCAACATTATCTCCATTGTGCATGTTACAAATGCAAACAACTTCACCTCACATACGTCACTATCTGAAAAGTACATATTAACTGGTGAGCGTCCCCTAATAGGTTTCCCAAAGAAGCAGCACTCTTACCTAGTTTGTCAAATACAAGTAAAAACAATACTTTCCAATGAGTTGCGAATGAGGCAGGCCAGTGATAGGGTACCAGTAGTCACACCTGAAACAGTTTTAATAATGCCTGTATTAAGCAATAAGTTGGATGGAATTTACCTCCACAAAAAATAAAAAAATACACTTTCAATTAGGTTGCTGACAAAGCAACATTACTTTCAATGTTGTTGTAGACATGTGGTCAAAAATATTTTGAGCCATTTGATTGCTATGAACCAATATTTATGCTCAAGACCAGACCAAAACATCATTTTAGCACAGAATGTCCTTAAGATTAGTAGCAGCAGAGAGGGTGAACAGACCACGTTTTCAAGCAAAATTAAGGCTTACAGATCATGTTTTCGAGCAAAATATGGCCTACAGATCATGTTTTCAAGCAAATATAAGACTTCCAACGAAATCTCATTTAACCAAAAAAAAGTCTCCATTTTTGCAAAAACGGAGATTTTACGATTTTTTAATCAATTTTGCTCGCAACGATGTGGTCATCCACCCTCTCTGCTGCTACAGGTTAACAAAAAATAATAAATGATTTGATCAAGTCTTTAGGATCTCACAAACAGACTAATCGCTAACACCTCTTCTTGTAGATCAATTAGATTATTGGACTGATCTGTGAGTTTGAAATTAATTCTCGTTAACGAATTATTATGGCATCGCATGTAGACAGGATTAATTGGGTTTTCAATAATTAGGAATCCTGGAGGAGCTGTTGGTGCAAATGAATAAAGAATATATCCCTGCTGAGCTTGATTTGATCGTTGTAAATTTATTTGATAACTTCCCTCGATAACATCACATACTAAATTGAGCGCAATCACCGATGAAATATTCACGTTGAACGGAGCGATATGCCTACCGCCACCATCTGGATCATTATTATGTTTGAGGATAGTTGAATCTGATTTTTGTAGCGCCTTGATATCGGTTTTAACAATTTTTGCTAGTTCATCAGCGTTGTATTTCGGAAACTTGAAATTACGCAGATTGTCTTTTGTGATATTGTAGTCGGTTAGGAATCTTTGTTTATTGTCGCTGTTGTCATTAATTATTGTTTGAATAATTAGTTCATAGATATATTCCATGTCCGATATAAGCTGATTTATTATTTCAACGTGTTTTTGCGATCTTGTTTTCCGTAGTTGTTCTAGTTGTGTGTCATATAATTGTTTAATCTCATTAAAATAACCACGGACGTCAGTTAGCGTAAATGAAATAGTAACAGATGAGTCGGTTGTTCTTTTAATGATAAAATCCCATTGCAATGTGTCTTTGTTGGTGAATATAAATCTATCGGCTATTTTTCCTTTTCTTATATCAGATAAATTATCTCGATAACTGGGATTGATTTCATGATATGATTGTACATCCGTGGTTAAGTCGGTGGTGGATTTTTCCGGTGGTTTTTCAGGCCATCCTAATACGGTTCTAATAGAACTCTGATATATATCTACGACGTATCCTTCTGTGCTTATCTCAATTGCGGATGATAGCGTCGGCTCATGAACTGTTATAGCTATTTTTGACTCTACTCCAGTAATCGATTTTATTCTACGCGCGAATTCATTATTGATTTGTTCGATTTGGTATGACCCTGTTGGTATCGAAACAACTTTCCAGTCTGGGGTTCCGTCGGGTTTATTCTTATTTGCAAACACTAAAGAATTATTGGGTTGTTGACCACCAAATGATTTTGATCTGATATTAGGCCAACTGTGATACACTCGTAGTTTTGCTAGCGCTATCTCCTTCACGGGGACTGGGCTAGGGAAATTCACACTGAATTCAGGATTCGTTGATGTTATTGATATCATGCTTGTTTGTACTGGGTTCGTGTTCTCCACTATTTGTTGAAGTAATTCCATCGGTGTCGTCATTGTTATTATACTCATGTTGTATTTCTAATTTTGACACTGCGGAATCATAAATACTGACCATCACTGAGAACTCACAATCTGGTATGGTTGAGATTATTGAGATCATTTTGGTTTTTGGGTTTGTTTTTGGGTTCGTGTTTTCTGATTCCATCGGTGTTGTCATTGTTATTATATTCATGTTGTTGCTCTAATTTCGATATCGCGGAATCAAAAATACTGACCATCGCTGAGAATTCACTATCTGATATAATCGTATTATCGAGTGACGATGATATCATCAGGGATAACTGCGAATATGCGGTTGATGCAATATGAAATTGAATTAAGTAATTCTGCAGTTTACTCTGGCTGCATGATGATATCTTTTTTGCTATCCCGGTTGATATACCCCCGATTGTAGCCACCGCAGAAATGCAAATTGGAACTACGACCGGGGCAATCATTGTAACCGATGCAAGTATTATTCCGGCGCCAGCGAGAACGCTTGACACCGAGTACATAATAACATCAATTGCGGTGATTCTTCGTCGGTATTTTTTTATTTTTATTTGATACTCCTCAGTGAGGGTTTTGAGTCTATTTTGAAATTCTCTGACCTGATCATAGCGACATTGAGTTGATGAAATCATTGTTATTTTAAAAACGCTAGCGTTTTCAATTATTTGTCATCGTTAGCGGGAATTGCTAGTACTTCAGCCGGAAAAATCATCTAAAAATTCTAAACACCAAATTATTTTTGTTCTAATGGTGGAGCTATTAACCGCGACGACATTAAAGTCTAGTTTGCGACCATTAAAAATAAACGTCGCGGTGCCACCAGAGTAGGTTTTACCGTCCGCGATCATATTAAATTGATCTACAGAGATCCACGTTAGCCTGTAGATACCATCGATCCACGTATGCCCGATGATATCATCGAAACTTGATCCGCCCAAGAGACCGATGGACAGCGTAGTATAAACGTCTCTTGTCCAATCCATGGTTCCATGCTCGACCGTATACACGATATTTTTAACTTCAGTGTCTAGATGCGGAATCTTTATCCTTTCAAAATTTTCTTTTAGTTTAAGAAGATCGTCGGAAATATCGAGATAATTTACCCTGATTTTGGTAGGATCTATTGTTTTTCCACTCTCCTCCTTGTTAGAAAAGAATGAAACCAGAAGTTTGTTGATTCTAATCCGTGCTTGGGTTTTAATATGGTTGTCGATGTTAGAAAATTTCGTCGTGATATCTTGGAGGCTACTCCCCTCAAAGAACTTATTAACAATATCGCTGGTGTGCTTTTGTTTGTCAATAGCGCTTTTAATTTCCGCGAGAGTCATGCCTGTCAACGATGTGGTTTCAGACACAGGTGTTCTCCCCAAAAATCTATCAACGATGGTATTAAGTGTTGTTTGTCTCACCATAAACATATTTATATCTTTGAGAGTCATCGTAGATGTAGCCGGGACACCAAAGAAACTATTAGCGATGTAGACATTGTGAGTGTGCTTACCAATAAACTCGCTGATTTCAGCGAGAGTCATGCTAATTACAGCCGGGTTTCCAAAAAACTCAACAACAACGTCGTTAGTGGGTTTTCGATCTTCTATTAGTTTAGAAATCTCGAGATAAGTTGCCATGATTTCTGAAGCAGTCATCATCCTTCCAGCTTCCTTGTTAGCGAAGAATGAATTCAACAAGTCTTTAATTTCAGCGAGAGTCATGCCAACCACAAGCGGGGTTCCAAAGAATTTATGTACGACATTTTTGCGAAAAGAATTGTAACCTCGTATAAGATCATTCAGCTCACGTTCGTTGGTAGCAATAATGTTGTTTTGGGTGGTAATCTTGCTGTTTTGGGTATCAATAATGCTGTTTTGGGTATCAATAATGTCGATTTGGGTGGTAATCATGACGTCGTGGGCGGCAATCTTATTAGTGATTGTAGACATAAGTTCACCTGGTTTAAGTCGTCCATCGCTGGAATACAACGCAATAGAGTTTTCAATGACATCTTTCTGCCGTATTAAAATATCATTCAATGACACATCACTGCTTTTCAATTTACCCTGTTTGTCTTGAAATACAACTATTTCGTTCGGGTCAACATTTACTAAATTTAACGTCTCAGCGATTTCATCTTTAATTAATTTTTTTATATCCTTGACAGAATCAGGGGGTGCAGTGCCATCGGGTTTGGGTTTCAAAGATCTCCCCCAAATATCAATCATGTTATTTTATACACCTCTCTCTAAAATCGTTTCGATTTCCAGCGATTACTAGTGTATTCATTTACGACAATGTGTGGTGGTTTTCCCCTTGGGTTACTCAAGGAGTTAGAAATAGCGTCAAGGACATTTAATACTTCGCTGCCACATATTGGTGGGTCATTCATTTGTTGTGTTGGTAGCGTAGAATACCATGTCTTCATTGGAAGGGTTTTTATATAACGCATAAACTCTTTTGGTGGGGCTAATCCATATGAATCGAAATAAACAATTCCACGTGGATCAATAGCGTATGCAACCCAGTGAGTTCCAGGTCCGGTGCTGTTATCTAAATTAATAATACCGGTTTCAACGCTGTTTGGTTGATGTGGTAATTGATCTTTCATAAAGACACCTCTGAAGTTTTTAATCACTAGTTTTTTAGCAGCATCCATTAAATCAAAATTGGACATGGGAACTATCGAAGATTTCTGAATTAATAAACCGGTCCTAGTCTTAGACCCTTTCCGCTGTACCACGAATACGGGGTTCCTGGTAGTCTTAGACCCTTTCCCTTTTTTTTATATCCTTTCCCAGTTGCCTTTTTTAGTGCCATTCCTGCTGCAGTACCAACGGCTCCTAACGCTGCCGCTTTAGCCACCGCTGGGGCTGCGGCTGCTATCAAGGCCGGAATCGCAGCTAACAATGGAAATATACCACCTGATTTTATCATATTTTTTATAGCAGCCGCAGAAAGAGTAATCTGAACACCTTTTTTTGCTACAAGTGCATCATTGAAATGTTTCACCTGACGAGTTGTCAACGACAACTTATTCTGACCACCAGTCATTTGATTAGGTTTCAACGTGATTGTGGTTCCACATTTTTTAGCCGATTCTGATTGTAGTTTTTTTAATTGACCGGGAGTTAACGCAACACTAATATTACTATATGACATTATACATAATTGATTGATTCTAAATCGTTTACATGTTTTCCACTGGTGCATCTACCACTCTCATTCTTCCACCAACACCTTCAAGTAGCATTGATTTATCACTGAGAATGACAGCAACCGCTCTGTAATTAGCAATACCACCAGGACGGGTTACACGGGCTCTAAAGTGTATATCAACGACAGATTGTCTCATCAAATCGAGATGTTCCAGTGAGAAGTAATAGATCGGATAGAGGCTTTTAAAATCCAATTGTGATATTTGCAAACCAGTATCCACATTTTGATCACGTGCCATAAACGACAATAGGTTATGATAGACACGTGCAATATGGTTGTGAGTGTAATCGAGTTGTATATCCTCGGATGGTTCCTGTTGGCCGTTTATTCTCAGTGAGACCTCTCTAACACCTAACTGATCAAATATCATATGACTTCGTTGTTGATTACCAACTCGTGCATTATTCTGTAATGCCACAAATATATGACGTGGAGCTGAAACACCTTGTTTTGATGCCAGATGCCAAGTAAATATATCATCAACATTATCTAGTTTAATATCAGTGGTCACTGATAACCAACTCAACAATGATTTTCCTCCTTGTTCCATAAATGATAATAATTTTTCTTCTGCTGTGATTGATGGAGTTAACACTGGCATCCATAATGCCAGTTTTGTTAAAATGAATTTACCATCAGCAACACCAGCATCATGCCATATTGCATCATTATCAGTACCCTTTCGTACAAGCGCTACTGTGTGTTTAGCTCCATAAATAACTTTTCGGACATTTCTACAGAATCCAAATATATGATGCAGTGGGATCGCACATGAAAATTGTCGACGCTGTCCATGCAACGTTAATACGCGTGTTGCAAACCCTAGGTTATAGTTAGTAATATTATTTATGACATCAAAAGTACCAGCTGGTCTTGTATATCCGGCTGGTGCTGGATCAACTGCGGTAGCTTGTGTTGCCTTGACTCTAGAATACTGGACGTGTTCAGGGTGATCAGTGATATCCTTAGAAAACATCATAGATGGACCCGCTGATCTTGTATAATCATCAGAATATCTCGCTAACCCGATTATTGTTGTTGCAACATCAACTTCACGGTCAATGGATTCAATTTCTTTTCCATCAATGAGATATCTAGCGCTTTCAAATAACGCCATTATGCCGTTATTAACAAAACCAACTTTGATAGTTGGGTTATTGTCATATGGTGGATCATCATGAGCAGCATCATTTGTTACAAGTTCTCCTTCGATTTCAATAAATGCCTCACACGGTAGGAAGTATTTACTGGTATCATGAACTTGAAGTTCAATTCGCGATCGGAGATCTGGTTGTACTGCGTGATAAGAATAAAATTGAAAATTGCGTACAGAATCATCTTTACGCACTGGGGCATCCATATCAAATGCTGGATCAGGTGACCTTTTGAACATTTTATTCTATTTATCAGAGTCTAAATCGCGATTTTCCATTTCATCGTCGTGTTTTTTTAAAGCCACTTCCTGCTATCATGTTTGCTATCATGTTATTTTGGTCCCCTTGATTTATCAAGGGAGTCACCATCGACGCTAATTTTTCATCTACTGCGTTATTTATAATTCTACTAACACTTGCAGGCATTTCTGCTGTAGATGGCAATGGTACCGGTTTCTTTTTTCGTCTCACTAATGATGTTAATTTATTCTTCGCAGTTGAAAACGCTTTTCCAGCAAGATCTCCAACAGCACCAATACCCTTATCACGAATAACATCAATGGCTTTCATTCCTAGTTGTTTAGCTAACGGCATCACTTTTGGAGCCATTCTCGCAAATAACCCTGCAATGGTATTACCTAAACCATCTCCGTAGTATGCTCTATAAACTGGAAACCGTGAATTAACTACGTAGACGGGGGTTGGTTTATCATGATTGTAGTGTATGATCATTATTTGAAATCAGAAACAATTTTTCAATTGTTATTTATCTAATCGCAAAAATCCAAGGGATTTTCGACTTCGTCATCAGATTTTTCAATTCAGTCACTATGATACCCACTTTCCACTAACTCGCCAATGAAATCTCGATATGTGCTGATATCCATGATACCACCCTGAAATAATCGTCTACAGATATCAGCTGCTTCATTAATTATTTCCGGTGAGTTATTTCCGGCTCGTTTTCCTCCGATGAGAACTTCTAATCGTGATATATCACTGAGAACACTACCAGGACATGTCATGGTAGAGTCAAAGACTCCAGCGTTGAAATCCTTTGGATTTTTAATCGAATATCCTATTCCGCTTGTTTCCTCAGTTGTACCAGTTGCGCCCTCACTATCATCAAGTAATTGCCTTTGTCGGCCTCGACCTTGTTGTTTTTGTATACCATAACTATCAGCTCCTACTTTAAAAGATCTATACTCAATTGTATCCTTTTTCAAATTACCAGTAATCACCTTGTTTATTTTATACAACCAATCTACCCAGTCATCTCGGCTTATTCTACTGTTTTTATACTCGTCTTTTAAAAACTCTCTCCTTGAATAATGTTTTTGGGCAGCGAAAACGCCAAAGTCCACATAATCTTTGGGTTTCTCCAATTGATGTTGTTTGATTTCTGTTATAGCTTCTTCGGTGAATTTGTCTATAAAGGGAATACCTCTTGGGGTGATGACATCAACAGGTTGTGGTTCAGGTGTAGAAACTCTTTGAGTTTCAGGCGCAGAATCATCAATATCAGCTAATCGTTCATACTCGCGCTGAGGTTTTATATCACTGGATAACTGTTGTATCCCTGCGCGTGTTTGTCCGGTCTCTGCTGCTATCTTTTCAAGCGTATCAAGCAGCGGCGCCTTCTTTACTCGTTCTCGCTCAGGAATATCTCCGTATATCGCTGCTTCAGTTAACTTTTTCACATCTTTGGTCGCACTTGTTATCGGAGTAAACAGTTGTTCACTTGACACAGAAAAGTCAGTCTGCGCTTGTTGTCGTTGTTGCAGTTTATTCCGTACAGAATCACGAATTGGTACAAATCTCCTGATTGCATCCAGTCGTTCACGAGCCAATCGGGTTGTTAATGCTTCATTGACCATTATTTGAAATCAGAAACAATTTTTCAATTGCAAAACAATTTTTCAATCCGACCTAACACCATCATGGAAGTGTTATTTCATCGTGATACACCTTCGTTCATCGATGTTGAAAGTGTCATAATTGCTATATAAAATAATTAATAATGACACTTTCAACATTCTAGTTTTGATCAATCTGAACCCGTCCATCAATTTTTATTCAGTGTGAAATATTTTTTATTCACTGATTTTGACATTGTCAATCAAAAAATGCTAAAAAAAATGAAAATCTCTATGAGGGACGGTCACAATCAAAAAATGATAAATGATCGTGCAATCAAAAAATGATAAATGGTCGGGCAATCAAAATTATTTATTTTCTTGAATTAACGCCCGTAGGTTTCTAACTTTAGAATTAACCTCCTTTTTCAATTCGTATTCGTACCCCAATTCTTTTCGTATTTGTTCTACGATGGTATACAACGGAGCGAACACACTTACGTCACTGGAAAATGCGAGAGAGTCCTTAATAGAATTCTGAATTCTCTTGATGAGCGCATACTTCTTTGGTAGCATATACTTGTTAGTGCTAACTCCGTATTCTATATCCTGAAAATCAGACATGATTTGATCAGGATTTAACCCATCTGATAGTTCAATATCCCAACTTTTCAATTTTGAAATCTCGGATAAAATGCTATTCATGTTTTCAGAATTCATTATTCTATAATAATGATATATTTCTAAATGAAAAATATGACGCATTAGACATAACTAAATTGAACTTTTTGTCCCGTCCTTTTTGAAATAGCCGATCGATAAATCCCCTCTGCAACTTTTCGTACTGAGGCTCTACAAATATCGAAATACTTGCCGGCTTCATATATTGATTGAAATATTTTTTCTTCGTTAGTTATTGTATTCAAAGATTTTATTGGTCTCGCTTTTTTTGAGCATTTTCCAGTCTCTCCTCGTTTGGTATTCTCACTTTGTGTGATAGCCTGCAGATTTGATAAAGAATTGTTCTTTGGATTAGAATCGATATGATCAATAACAAAATCATCCTCGATCAATCCATAAAAGCATTCATACACGAAACGATGATTGAGATAAAATTTCTTTCCAGCGCCAAACTTCAAATACCCCATACCATTATCAGAACCAACTGGTTTCTTCAGTCTGCGGTTTCTGACAGTACCATCACTAGATGCTTCATAATTTGTGATCACAGGGTGTTGTCTGAATTCTTGGTTCATTCGTATACATAATACTATTGTTTGTCTAATTCATTGTTTGGTTTAATGATAAATCTTTCGATGTAGTCTTGAGGAGTTCTTATGATTTTGTCAAGGACGTTGTCGCTGACAGTGTCAGGGTCAGAGACTTTTTCAGGGTCATAATTTCTGATTGATTGTCCATTTTTTATTCTTTTATCATAATAACGCTTCAATTCCCTGTATCGCTTACCACCGCAATTAAGACACAACTGAGATTTTCCCCTAACCCCAACCCCACATAGAATACAGGGTAACGGACCAAGGCTTCCACGACGAAAGCTTTGCATATGATACCCACAAAACTCATTTCTGCATGATTTGTTACACGGGGTTACTGATCCAATCATAAGCCACTTGCAGTGATTCATTATATATAAATTCTTCATTTAAATGCTTGTTTTAATTATAGCATGAAGGAATTAAGGAGAACGCCTTCGAAAAATGCTGAATTCAATGCTGATAAAGAGTTTAAAAGATTATTAAAAATTAGTCCTAAATTTAATATCGATAGACCCAAAAAACGTCCAAGAGACGGAAACATGAAAGAGTTTAAGAGATTATTAAAAATTAGTCCTAAATTTAATCTCGATAAACCAAAAAAACGTAACAAAATTAATCTCAAACGTCCAAGAGACGGAAACATGAAAGAGTTTAAGAGATTATTAAAAATTAGTCCTAAATTTAATCTCGATAAACCAAAAAAACGTAACAAAATTAATCTCAAACGTCCAAGAGACGGAAACATGAAAGAGTTTAAGAGATTATTAAAAATTAGTCCTAAATTTAATCTCGATAAACCAAAAAAAACGTCCAAGAGATTACCCTGGAAGGATGCTCAATTCAATCTCGATATAGTTTCTAATACACCAAAGAATACAATTCTTGATAAAGCCATGATTAGTAAAATCAGAGACTGTTTTAATGAATTTAAGCGTGATGGAGCATCTTATTGTTGGTCAACATTTCGAATTGATGGTGTTGTTGATGCTACCATGACTGATGAAAAAGCAGCAGTGATAATTTCACGTGTTGGGGAAAAACGGTATTTTTTCCGAATCAAATTCATTATTGAAGTCGATGGCAAATGGATTATTAGGGATAAATTTGAACCAATTCTCAAGAATAAAAAAGCTGTCATTGTGAGTAGAGATTCCAAACCAGGAATTCTAACCGGCATTGACAAACCATACTACGAAAGATCTTATCCCGTAACAGCAATGGTTTATGGGATATATCCGTTAAATGATAAACCCGATATCGCAAAACTAGCTCCTATGAAATATTCTAGTTCACTGAATTGTGTAGCAGAACGAATAATAGAACACTTCACAAATGCATCCCGAGGAAATAAACTAACTGATCTGCGACGTAGGAAAATAACCGAATGGGAACTGACAGTGAAACAGCACGGTGCAAAGATTTCTGATATAGCTAAATTAGAAGCATCATTAAAATTCCCAATATCAGTAACAACAATAACCGGAGAAGTATTATACGAACCGAAATATCAATCGCGAGGGGCTCCAATACAAATTATTGATCATAACAAACACGCGTGGACACCTGCGGTAACAGTATTTCCACGAGAACGAACCGTGAAATATATCTCTAAGGAGTTCGTCGGGGATGTTTTCTATGAAGAGAGATTATTTGATGCTATTCATGCGTTATGTAAAAATGATCCTGTGTCAGTGTGGTTACTTAGAAGTGATGAAGATCCCGAAATAGGATTTGATCAATTTGTACGACCTAATGGTGAATTATATCGCGTTGAAGAATTAGATAATAGAATGAGAAAAATCGCTAGTGATTTTTCACCGGAGAATTCCCATGAAAAACTACTCACGGATAGTTTTACTATTCCATCAGTGGTAGCTCACTTCGCAAGAGAAAAAAACTCATGGCGTCCAACACGAAGTGATTTTCTCGAGGATGTTAAATTGAGTTGCGTCGAATTTGGTCATGGAGGACTGTGGAATACGAAATACTCACGTGATGGAATGATTTCAATTGATATAGCCGCGTGTTATCCCGGAAGTTTTCTAGGATATGGGGAATGTGCTGAGTACTTCAAACGATTTGGACACCCCACGCATGAAATGACTCGTGTTGCGATTAATGGTCCATTGCCTGATTTTGATTTAACCGGATTCGCTCGTGTGATATCATTCGAATTAGCGTCAGGATTACATCCGTGTAGTTATGTTTGGCTCGGTAGACACCTATCTGAAAAGGCCTGGATGCCAATAGTGTTACTACGATATATGATTGATTGTGGTATGCTAATATCGTTGATTGTTTCCGAGGCTATTATATGCTATCGAGCTCAGAAAGAAGTTTGGCTACCACAACCCGATCTAGATCGTATAATCAGCGAACTACGAAAACAGTGTCCAGATTTCAGTGAAGAAGAAATCATAAATTGGTCTAAGAAGTTATTTGAAATTAAAAAAGAACAAGCAAAAGATTTTGGACGAAGAATAATCGGTAAATTTACCCAGGGTGGACGATATGACAACGCAAAATATTCTTCGCGGTTGATCATAGACGTCGCTGAATACGATTTTATTGTAGCGGATTTAATGAAACAGGGAAAACTTGTATCCCGTAAGGATGCTTTTCTATCCAATGGTGAGAAATTAGGTACGGTTGTTACCTACTGTGATGGACATAATTCCCAGTATACACATTTGAGAAGTTCAATGCTAGCCTATGCTTCTATTAATCTATTTTCGATGATAAATAGATTTCCTAATACCGCGGTTAGAGTGGCCACTGATTCGATGTATATACACAATAAGTACAAATCAGCTGTAGCTAAATTCACAGATCCCGAAGAAAATTGGGGGCGTTGGCGATTTAAAAAGGAGATGCTACACGAGTATTGTGAATCCGCAGACGTTGCCATGGACGATAAATATCTTTGTTGTAACCGTATTGAAATTCAATCAGAATTTTCTAATGCACCACAGGTATCTGATCCAGTATGTAGATACAAGACAATTTATTTAAACGGTTGTGGTGGGTCAGGAAAGACAACTCGTGCAATTGAATTATTTCGTCGGTCAACCATGATTGTGCTAACACCGACTCACAGACTCGCCAGAGAGATGATACAGCGAGGGGTAAATGCCTGTACTTACCATAGTTTCTTTCGATGGAAGGGTGACAAATGGACTCCTGAGCGTATGGGTGATAAATTCATTCCTGAAATCATCATTTGGGATGAAGTATGCACAGTGTCATTAGATGTATTACAAACATTTCTCGAGTGGTTGTTAAACAAAAACACAAAAGTCGTCATGTGCGGTGATCACGGCCAACAACCACCATTTGTCGGTGCATCTCCACATGAATGGCTAAGGGGTTTTGTAGACTATTATGAAGAAATTACCACTGATTATAGATCACTTGATGAACGAATACGAGAATTCAAAACGCTAATTAGATTACAACCGGATAGAATCCAATGCGAAATAGCGCGTGAAGTGATTTCAGAAACTCCAATGAATGATTTCTGGGAAACATGGAGACCAAATGATTTGATAATTGCAAGTAGAAAAATAGTCAGGGACACACTTCAAATGAAGTTATTTGAATTGCATAAAGAAAAATTTGCAACGCTTCCAGTACCCCTTTGTTATAGGCCATCGGATACACGAAAACAGAATATTGAAGTTGATATTCCAGGACAGAGTGAAAAACAAATTCTCGTATTAAATGATATTGTGCTGGTTGATATCAATGTCGTTGAAGATGCATAGCGTGCTAATAAATCCCCGTGGACGCTAGGATACGCAGCAACAATACACTCTTCACAGGGATTGACTATATCGGATGCAATTGTTTGGATGGTGGATAATCACATCGAATGGTCAAATTTAGTCTATCTCGCAGTATCCAGAGTACGAAAAATAAATCAGCTTCGAAGAATTGTTTTCGATGATAATGACACAACAATGGATGATATTGATGTTAAAATTATTGATAAAAAACTCTCCGGTTACAAACAACAGGACAAAAAAAAACAACGAGAATTTGATATTGATGCTGAATTAATAATTACGCTGAAGAAACAACAGAATAATCACTGCGCGAGTTGCAATTGTATAATGCGTTGGCAGTATTCGGATAAAGATCCTCGCCAATTTACCGTAGACAGAAAAAATAACAGTCTCGGTCATGTCAGAAACAATGTGATGTTGACTTGTCTTGAGTGCAATAGACGCAACGGCGCTAGTTAAGACCATGCGGTGGTAATTGAGTATCGTCAGGAATTACCTGTAGTTGTTGTCTAGTAAATCCTCGTTGAGGGGCAGTTGAATCCAGTTTATAGATTGCTGGTCTACCAGTTGATCGTGTTATAGTAGATATCTTGTGTGCAGTAACACTCCAAATAGGATCAGTAGCCCATTTTGTGCCACCCTCAAGCTCTCCTGGTTTGTATAAGTACCTCACAATGACATTACTACCAAGAATTGGTTCTTTGAAATCTTTTTGTGGTTGTACGGGTATTGACTTCTTTTTAATAGCGTTGCTAGGTTTCATGTTGATTGTTCTAGTAATCTCGTTATTCAGTGCAGTAATCACAGATGGTAATCTTTTAACCCATTCACGGGATCTTTTTTCTTGGATGAATTCTTTTGCGTATTGATATCCAAATAACCGCTCAGCAATCGTCCGATTAAATCGTTCTACAATGGCCTGATCGCGATGTAGCGCAGTATGCCCTCGTCGTATGGTGACATTATGATGTTTCATTGTAGATAACACTGCACCCTGAAATTCCTTGCCAGGATCAACCTGCAATAGATTTGGCCAGTGCAGAGGACCTCGTCGATAAATCCTCTCAAATGCAGAAGCAACTTCAGTAGCTGATTTTGTTTTGAACGGTTCTGCTTCTTTGTATCGACTTGCAATATCAACAACGGTTAAAGCGTATTTGTAACCACGATCATGTGGCAGAAATAATATATCAGCCTGATGAACTTCATTAGGAGCGGTCACATCAAAATGCGAGAATTGAATTTGTTTAGGCGGTGGTAGATAAATTTGCCATAGTGCCTGTTTGGATAACCAATTAGCCGCAGTGGTTTTTTTCACTTTTGCAGCGCTAGCGAGTTTATGGACTGCTGATTTACCCCTCCAGTATCCTCTTGGGGAATAATAAATTGATTCCATATTATTAATTACCGGCACCTAACATCAATTTGCTTTTCATAGCCGATTTTATCAAAAATGAAGCCAATTTTTCTTTGAAGGATTTATCAGGAATAGCATTTAACGCATGAATTAATTTCACATCTGCTAGATGCCTGTGTTGCAGATTGCTGCTTTTATAAGCAACATCATGAAGGTGACAGGCCTTATCAATGGCGTTTATTGGTTCTTCACCGGGTCGGGACTGATTTTGATCATTGAGTCTGATATCAAGTCTGGTTCCCGGTCCACAGTAGCTATATCCTGGAAGGTGTTTTTCTCCGGGGTACTTTGCCCATGGGGTTCCAGGGAGCTTTGCCAATTTGGCTGCGATATCACCTCCTCGTTTTTTTTTAAAACATCTCCGAATTGTAAAATCTTTGATTTTGTAGAAACAAATCTAAATTTTTTTGTACCACATGTTGCACATCTACCAGTAAGTGCTGATCTGTTATTTTTAGTTGCAACCGTCGTCACATCATTTGTGCTAGTACGCGTTTTACACTTCACACAATATAGATCCATAATTTATGTATAGAGATATGGATATAATTGATTTTTCGGCGACTAAAACAAGAGAACCAATTAAGCATCATGCAGCGCTACCAAACTCTATCCGGATGATTATAATCGGGCCATCTGGATCCGGTAAAACGCAATTGTTGCTCAATTTAATAATGAGATGGATGAAGTGGGATAAGTTGTATTTAGTTGCCCCTAGCGTAGATGATCAGCGTTGTTATGAAGTGTTAAAGGATTTTAACGAGAATGCATCAGAAATTAAGGGTGAGAACGCCATTGAATTTATAACCGATATCGATGAAGCACCGAGTATTGATGATATTGATGGAGATATTAACAATTTAGTCGTATACGACGATATAATGTTGGATAAACAAAAAAATCCTGCTAGGATCTTTTCCCGGGGGCGTCACAAAAATACTGACGTGATATATGTCACTCAACGCTACACTCAGGTTCCAAAAGTCATCAGAGATAACTGCAATATTCTTGCTGTATTCAACGGAGTTGATACTCATACGCTAAGAAATATTTGGCAAACATGGTGTGCCGATATGGATTTCAATCAATTTCGAGATTTCTTTAGTCATGCTCAGTCGACTCCGCACGGATTCGCAACAATAAATCTACATGATCCTCGGACACGATATCGTATCGGACTTGATCAAATATTCGGTTAAAATCATTTATTATTTTTTGTTAACCCATAGCAGCAGAGAGGGTGGATGACCACATCGTTGCGAGCAAAATTGATTAAAAAATCGTAAAATCTCCGTTTTTGCAAAATGGAGACTTTTTTTTGGGTTAAATGAGATTTGTTGGAAGTCTTATATTTGCTTGAAAACATGATCTGTAGGCCATATTTTGCTCGAAAACATGATCTGTAAGCCTTAATTTTGCTTGAAAACGTAGTCTGTTCACCCTCTCTGCTGCTTTAGTACTTCTAAGGTAGATAAAATTTACCCTGTGGTTGTCCACAAGCTGAAAATATCACTGTGGGTGGACAATGTATAAGGACATACCATAACTAATTAACTCAATTTAATTTACATATCAGATATATCATGACATTATTCTATTAAGAACTGTGCAATAATGAAGGCTGTTAAAACATTGGAGATCTTTATCTTGAAGCAGTTGTAGGCAAGATACTATGATAACCTATATTAAAATATAAATAACTTCATCACCAAAACTGAACTGTCAAATTATTTTCATTTCCATTATGCAACATTATTAATAATAATAATAATGAGGACTTTATATAGTGCCTAATCTTCAGAAGCTATAAGGGCTTCACAACATCTATGATAGAACTACACTACAGAAAAACAAATAACAAAAAGCACTAAATTGGAAAACATAAAAACATGCTGAAAACATATAAGATACAAAACATTATAAGGTCTCTAAGTTTGTTCCTGCAATCGAGAAAGGTGAGTTTTAAGAGCTCTCTTAAAAGGGACCACTGTGTATTTGTGTCTAATTTCAATAGGCCATTCATTCCACATTGCGAGGCCTTGGTATGCAAAAGAACGTTGCCCATATGATTTCGTTTTCATAGTGGGAACAATGACTATACGATTGTCAGAAGAGGAGCGTAAGTTTCTTGCTGGTGTATACACATGGGTGAGGCCGGTTAGGTATGTTGGACTGGAGTCTGTCAGTGAAACATAGCACAGAGAACAACTTTTGTGTTTCATTCTGCATCGAATGGTTAGCCAGTGTAGGGTACAGACAGAATTGAGTTACAATAGTCCAGTCTTGAAAGCACTAATGAACACACAAGTGTTTTAGTGGCATCAACTGAAAGATATTTGCGAATAGGACTCGTGTGTTCAAGATATGCAGCCTTGCATATGTTCATGACATATTGGTGCAATGCGTGAGTAGTCTAGAGTAACACCTAGGTTTCATACTGACTCTGTGAATTTAATGTTGGTGTTGCTGATATTTATTGCCTGAGATAAAGGATGTGAGAAAGTCTTTATTAATCAGAATAGCCTCAGTTTTATCATCATTCATCTGCAGCTTCTTACATGTCATCCATGATTTCACATCAAATATACACCTCTCTACTCAATGGATGGTAGCATCAACTTCAGTTGGGTGGCTAGACTTGTATATTTGGGTGTCATCAGCGTACAATTGGTGGGACACTGGGTGATGATTGATGACACTTGAGAGCGGCAGAGTGTATAGAATCAGGAGAACAGGTCCAAGAACAGATCCTTATGGAACACCACAAAATAGATCAACTGGGCTGGAATGTATTCCATGTGCA
The DNA here is from genome assembly GCA_030141615.1 of Unio pictorum. Classification (NCBI taxonomy): domain Eukaryota; kingdom Metazoa; phylum Mollusca; class Bivalvia; order Unionida; family Unionidae; genus Unio; species Unio pictorum. The sequence goes on along the minus strand of JARLTB010000047.1, from coordinate 4,723,210 downwards.
GATACAATTTCTGTCCCGCTGACTAAGTAGGACTTGAACCACATTAAGGCTATATTCTGAGTGCCAAATAAATACCTTTTGTTTTTATGGTTTAACGCCATATTTCAGTACAATATATTCTATACATGGCGGCCAGTATTTATGGTGGAGGAAGAACCCGGACAACCCCCGGAAAGAACCACCGACCCACCAGAAGCTACTGGCAAGCTTTCTCACATAACTACATTTGCCGAATCTTAGACTCGATCACACGCAAATAGAGGAGAGATGGCAGTGGTCCGTAACGGACAGCGCTTTAGACCACTCGGCCACTCGGGGCCACAAGACGGTGAAGTAATATATCATGGTCTATTGTGTCAATTCCAAATGCTGCAGACAAATCAAGGAGGGTGAGGACTAATCTTTCCACTATCCAAAGCAGAGAGACTGTCATTAAATACTTTAAGAAGAGTAGTTTCAGTACTGTGGCAAGGGCGATATGCAGACTGTACATTGCTAAAAAGACTGTTTGAATTCAAATGAGATACAAGTTGGGTTAGAACAACTTTTTCAAAGAATTTGATATGAATGAGAGATTAGAAACTGGGCGGTAGTTCTTTAAATCGTTATGGTCAAGTGTTGGTTTCTTCAGCAGAGGCTTTACGATGGCAGTTTTGAAATATGATGGGAATTCCCCTGATGAGAGAGAGATATTAATAACATCAGTTAGTGAAGGCAATATTGGGTCTAAGCACTCAAGTAGAAGTGATGTCGGAATTGGATCAAGTTCAGAAGACTTTGGTGCACTCTTCATCATGATTGTCTGTACTAAATCAACAGAGACAGGTTCATATGCTTCTAATGGTTGTCACTGAAATTCTGTATCATAACTGTATTGTGAAGAGTCAAATGAAAGTGTGCTGTCAAGTGAATCACTAATGGTTTGTACTTTGTCATGAAAGAAATTCGCAAATAGGTTCGGAAGGGCTACTGGAGAGAAGGTAGTTGGAATTTGTGTACATATGTTATTTGACATTAGCTTCTTAGTTATCTCGAACAGCTGATTGCAGCTGAAACTCTTTGTGATCTTTGTATTGTAGTGGGGCAATTGTGCTAAATGGACTATGTGATGTTCTTCTTGGTGGCTTCATATATATTTGTTTATGAATAGTTTGTCTGGTGGAAATCCAAAGCCTCTCTGCTTTTTGGCGATGTCTTTTAACAGTGTGAAGATGGTCGCTAATACTGCTATACCATGGAGAACACTTTTTTTATTGATACTCTGCATTTGGTGGCTGGGGCATGTTTTTCAAGCAATGAATGCAGACAGTTATTGAGTTGATCTGCTGTATGATGTAAGTTGTTAGGTTTTCTTGGATGTCATGCATCAGTTTGATTATATTTATCATACAGAGGTTTCTCTTAGTAGCAAATAGAGGTGGACGGTTAGGGACTGATACGTCGAGATGGCAATTAATGCAGAGGTGATCTGATGCAAGTTCGTGGGATACAAGGGTGGATTGCAGAATACTATTATCAGGTCTATAAAGAAACCAGTCTAAATTGTGACCAAGTTTATGGGTGGGATGGTTAACTGACTGTTTAAGATTGAAAACATGCATGAAATCTAGGAGTTTTGACATGTATGGGTTTCCAGGACAGTCAAAGTAAAAGTTGAAACCTCAAAGAATAATTAGGTTGCCACCTGTCCAATTTCCATGCTCAGAAGATTCAGAAACTGCTCAAAAAGAGAGATTCAGTAAGCTTGTTTTTTTTACTAGGAAGAGGGCAGTAGAGACATAAAAAATTGACTGACCTTTGTTCCAGTGTGAGTGTTGTTTCGACTAGCTCAAACAATGTGCGGCAGATATTGAAGGTTGTGTTGTAATTAAGGCATTTTACCATGGAATTCTTTGTGATGACATCAATTCCACCTCCGTGAGAGTTGCAGCGCGAACAACTTGATGGAGTAATTGGTGGGTATTAAATCCGCGCACTTGGGCTCATCGCCTGATGCTTTTAGTCATGTTTCTGTCCGGAGGAAGACATCGATATTCTGGTATGAGTGTTGAATAATGCATTACATAGTGTTGTCTCTGGGACAGTTGACACAACAGCTGACGATTTGAGATGAATTTGAAGCAGGTTATCACAATTAATGGCCGATTCTTTCAACTGTTTATCTAATACAGGCAAAAGGGAGATAACTTCAATTCTTCTTCCTGTTCTACGCCGGTCAGCTTTGAAACAACGTTTACTTTTTTGCTTCTGTTTACATTTAAGTAATGATGAATGTAGTCCTAGTTTGTCTAGTCTTCAGCACAATGTAGTGTCAAGAGCCAAGTTGTGGTCATTTAATGCCATTAATAAGGCTCCATCATAGTGTAAGCGGGTTGACTGCTGATTATGTGATGGCGGTTTATTAAGAAGATGAAGAAACACATATGAACTGAACAGAGAATGCATGATGAAACACAATTACATATTACAACATTACATTGTACAATATAAAAAAGATATTTCTTTTTCAACGTGATGGCAGTCAACAAAGACAAAAGGGGTACAGATATTAATAAAAACACAGTGTTTAAACATTTGCATGTATGTACAAATTGATGGATTCTCTTTGTAATCACAAGGCAGAAATCCTCATTCAAGATTGCAAAACTTCATACCTGACATTATCTGTCTGTACAGCAAATATACAGGAAATCAGTCTATAAAGCCCCATTCCCTCTAAGCATTTGTATCTTCTCTGTCATGCTGGTCTGTACAGCAAATACACAGGATACCAGTCTATAAAGCCCCATTCCCTCTAAGCATTTGTATCTTCTCTGTCATGCTGGTCTGACAATAAGGTGTTCTTTGTGTCTCACCAAACCTTAACAAATAAAAAAACAATTCAGTCATGCAGGCTACAAAATAACTAAAGTTTCACTTTGGGCAACATTCTAAAACTGAAAAGAAATTTTTTCTTCTTTCTTTGTAGTCGTGTCTATTGGAATTCATGAAATGATTGGTGTCATTAAAGTTCACTACTGCCCTCCTTATTTTTTGTACCATCTGCTGATTATTCAATCAGATAACCAATTTAATCACAAGTTAGATCATAATGTTCCATTATGGAGTTCATTTCAAATAATGTGACTGAGCTATTGTATGGTTTAACAACTACTATGACCTGTTGTTATCAATTCCCTTTCACATCATGTCAGAAATTAATAGACAGTATCGATCATTTGATATATTACAATGACACTTATATGGCCGCTATGGAACACATGAAAATGTCACTTATCTTGACCCAGTGGAAAAAAATTAAATGAAACTCTTAGAATGCCGCTTATAAATATCCAGTGGAAAACATGAAAATAAAACCATTAGAATAATACATATCTAGACCCATGGGAAAACATGAAAATAAAAAGATTAGAAATCCACTTATCTGGCCTAATTAGAATTAAAGGTTAAAACATTACTATGGAAAAATATCAATGAGCTTTTCTGAGTAATACTGCACAACATCCTGCCTGGTGAATATGCATGGTTATCACTTAACTGATCACACATTAGCTCATGAATATGTATGGTTCTCAGTCATGATAAAAACGATCCAGATCTTATTAATTAACTCATTAGATACCTTGACAAGCATGATCAAAATCATATCAGAAATATGACCTCCACAGAGGTAAAAATGTTAACCAATTCTGACCAATCATGGCAAAATCCAATATACATGTAGTATGCACAGATCTCTCCCATTATTCAGCTTGTCTCTACATTTTAATGATATAAACCAAAGCCTGTCTGAAATGAGATCAGAAAAATTGACTTCAGATCGATAACATGCAATTGTCGACACATGGAAGCCTTGAATTCACTTGAATGAATGGTCGTATGAGTTAATCAGTGATAGACTCAGATTAAGATTAGACATCACAGTGACTGTCCAATAGATAGGGATAATTATTTTCATTTCCTTCAAATTTTATAAACATATAACATGTGGAATGATTACAATTATAAAAAAAACAGTTTAATCTGTATAAACCTTTATGACAATGACAAACTTGTGACAAACTTCAAAGATTATGAGATTTGATGAAAGAAAATATTCAAAGACAATGTGGGACTTTCTGTGGTCTGTTGTTTCCCAGTTGTATTCACCTCCACTGATGTGAAAAAACCAATAAATATCATTTGTTTTTTAAATATTAACTTATTGCCAGTGTTAGTAAAATAAAAATAGGGTGCAATACAATAATTATTGGAATTGTCACAATCTGCATTCGATCTAACTATTTAGTTTGTAATATAGTCACAGTGATCAATGGAAATGTCACAATGCTTATTCCATCTAATGATTTAGTGTGTAATATAGACACAGTCATCGATGGAATTGTCACAATGCTTAGTCAGTCTAATGTTTTAGTGTGTAATATAGACACAGTCATCACTGGAATTGTCACTGCTTATTCCATCTAACTATTTTTAGTATGTAATATAGACACAGCCATCACTGTAATTGTCACTGCTTATTCCATCTAATGATTTAGTGTGTAATATAGACACAGTCATCGATGGAATTGTCACAATGCTTATTCCATCTAATGATTTAGTGTGTAATATAGACACAGTTATCAATGGAACTGTAAAAATTCGATCCAACTATTTAGTATATAATATAGACAGTGATCAATGGAAATGTCACAATGCTTTTTCCATTTAATACTTTAGTGTGTAATATAGACACAGTCATCAACGGAAATGTCACAATGCTTATTCCATCTAATGCTTTAGTGTGTAATATAGACACAGTCATCAATGGAAATTGTCACAATGCTTATTCCATCTTGTAGTCTTTTCTGCAGACAAGCAATTTGGAAAGATGGAAATTCCAAAACGACGTAAATGTAACATTGATTTACATTCACAAATTAAATGTAATCGACTGGTTTACATTCACAAATTAAATCTAATAGACTGACATACAGTCAGAAATTAAATGTAATAGATTGGTTTACATACACAAATTAAATGTAATAGGCTGGCTTACCGTCAGAAATTAAATGTAACAGACTGGTTTACATTCACAAATTAAAGGTAATGGACTGGTTTGCATTCACAAATTAGGTGACTTTCTATAGTTCCGTATTTTGCAGTTTTAAAGAAAAAGAATTGTATACTGGTTATTTTAGAAAGATCTTGTATATCTTAGGTATAGTTCAAAAGAACTTGAATTCCCTTTATTTTGGTATGTGATTGATGGGTGTAATATGGGTTATAGAGTATACAGCTTGGCCTGATTAAAGATGTGCACCTTCCAAAAAAGTGCTAGCTCCGCTTGGTCATTTTCACTTACTTCCTGAACTTCATAGGTAAATCGTAAAAAAAGAGCCAATAATATTTTTACATTTTATATATTAGTTAATTCATTCATTGCACTTTCGGGGCACCAAGTGGCTGAGTGGTCTAAAGCGCTGTACGTTAAGGATCACTGCCATCTTACTTCTATCTGCTTCGGTTCGAGTCTCAGATTCGGCCAATGTGGGTATGTGAGAAAGATTGCCAGTAGCTCTCATGGATCAGTGGTTCTTTCCTGGATTTTCCGGGTTCTTCCTCCACCATTAATACTGGCCGCCATGTATAGCCTATATTGCGCTGAAAAATGGCATCAAACCATAAAAAAAAACATTTCACTTTCAAAAGCTGGTATTGTCTAGTATGGCAAAATTCATTTTCCCTATTTTAAGAGCTGCTAAGGATAGAAGTATACTTTACTCTTTAGACTAATTCAGGCTGATTTTTTTTTAAGCACAAGGGATCAGTCGTTTTGGTTAGCAGTGTGCATAGATAGTGATGGGAATCGGTCAGAAATTCATAATCGATAATCGGCTCCCCTTAACTAACTGATCATCGATTATAATCGGTTTGTAAGAGCAAATTTTAAATTTTGTTACACAGTTGTATCTTTGATCAAGAGTTCAATATGTTTATAAATGTACAGGAGTAATCTCTTTTAATGACATGTATACTTTAAAATGACAATAATATTACATCGTGTATTACTTTTGTTCTACAACTTTGTTAAATGATCACAACTTTTTATGTCTGATCAGTTATATTTAACTGAAACACAATCTCCTGAAATTCTTTTGTTTATATGTGATGTGTTTATAATTTAAAGTATAGAAGGACATGTTTTCTTGTTTATCATTGTTTATAAATACTACAAAAGATGTTGCAATTTAACTGAAACAAATAATGACTATATGTTGCTAATTATGAATCGTAAGGTTTTTTATTTGTAGTTGTGAAGAGATTAATAAATTTCAGGTCAACTTTAGTGGCTGAGAGTTTTACTAACCTTTGTGCTTTGCATACACCTAAAAAGTAGTCTCTTTTTACACACAATCGATTATGGAGTTTCACAATCGATTATCTTATTGGTTTGCTCAACTAAGTGATGAATGATTATAATCGATAATCGAAACAACACTATGCTTAGATAATGAATAATTTCCCAAAGTTAGCAGTGTGCTTAGATAATGAATAATTTCCAAAAGTACAATATCCAATGAAATGACAGTCATATTACCTTACAGTAGCGTAGAGGTATATCAATCAAAATTCTCTCCACTGTGCATGTTTTAAATGGAAACAACTTCACCCTACATAGGTCACTCTCTCAAAAGAACATAATAACTGGCAAGTGCCCCCTTAAAACATAATACATGTAGACTGGTTAACATTCACAAATTAAATGTAATGGACTGATTTACATCGAATGCAATGAAATGTAATAGATTAGTTGAAATTCATAAATAAAATGTAATAGACAGGTTTACATTGAATGCAATCAAATGTAATAGATTACTTGAAATTCATAAATAAAATGTAATAGACTTGTTTACGTTCACAAATTAAATATAATAGACTGGTTTACATTTGAGGTGTTTCACTTTACCCTTGTTTGTACTTCAGAGACCCCCAAATTTTTATTTCACCTACAGCTTAAATACCAAAGTTTGTTTTTCACTGCCTGACCTCAGGTTTCAACATCAAGGAGATTTATGAGTCTCAGTCTTGCACCCCATGGATATACACTGTACATGTAATAAACTGGTTTACATTCACATCTTAAATGTAATTAACTGGTCTATTATCAGACATTAAGTGCAAAAAACTGGTTTACATTCATAAATTAAATGTAATAGACTGGTTTACATTCACAAATGAAATGCAATAGACTGGTTTACAGTCACAAATTAAATGGTAACCTTCAGAAAATGTCTTCATTCCCAAAATATTACTCCATTGATATTTTCAAACATTTGCCAAAATTAAAAAGTGAAAGATTATATATCAATTAAGATTAAGAAGTCACATACCCAACACAGTCCATACCAAGGCTGTCCAGTTACCCGAAATAATAAGAAAAAAAGTATATGCCACTTTTCAAAATACTATATTTTAATATTATTATCATTATTTGTTAAGTGTTATGTATATTTTATTTAATTTATATCTTTGATTTAATTTACATTTGATTTAATTTGCTCTTTGTTTGTTAGTTTTAAAAGAATTTTACATGCTATTGTAATGTTATTTTATTAACTGGATTTGACATTTTCCAGACATTCAGTTCCGTTTTTCGTAAACACTAAGAATATAAACTTTGTATCTAAGAGTTAAAGTAAACATAGTTTATTATTTTTTTTTATTCTTTATTAGAATAGGTTGGGTCGGGAATCCGGGCACTTTTTCACATCCGGTCATTTTCAGTGCATGGTTACGACCGCGGAGGTGAAAACAACTGCCATTGTTCTAGTTAATTGAGTAACGTGTGCCCTGTGGGGAACATTTACACATTTTAAGAGATGCCTAAGATTTGCATTGGTGTTGTTTGCACAAGCCATCATATGCAAAAGAAAAATTTAAATAATTATAAACTACTAAATTACCAAATATGTCTTCTCTCTCTCTCTCGCCAAAAACTACATAAATATACAAGTGTCTATTATAGGTTTAAAATAAACAAATAAGCTACAAATTCTACCTTTAACCGCTCAGCTTTTCCGTTGTTTATATATTCCCCAGATTATAAATCATACCGAACCAAGCTTAAAACCATCGTTCATATTTGCCATTATAATGCAAAATCCAAACTAAATATATGGCATATGAGCCAACTATATGTGTCCACCCTGAATTGTTCTTTTAAATGATTGAGTACTCTGATTGTATGCCATTTCTTTAATCTTTTTAATCATGAGAACGACCAGGATACTGCAGTAATTAGCAGGTTTTAATTAAATTCACATACACATAAAAACGGAAATTTAAAAACAAAAAACTGTCTTTTTTTTAAACAGTCCTATGTTGACAACTTTTAGATGTGGATGGGGTATTTGAATGATAAATTAAGCAATAACAGCATATTAAATGACAATCAGTTCATTTCACAAACCTACTGTATGTTAAAAAAATAATCTACATTACTGATTCTCACTGAAGGTCAAAACACTGTCTATGGTTGTCTGTATGTCCATCCGTCCATCCATCTATCCAACGAACCAAGAACTTTAAAAATAAACAGCACGCAAAACTTCAAAGGTTTTTTTAGTGCTTAGACATTTTGTAAAAGAAAGCATTGGACCCGCAATATTAGCTGAAGCAAGAAAAGGGGATTCAATAATTATCGCCTTGAAAGCTTAACAACATAATATGCTAATTCAATATTTAATACAGAAGTATTTTGGCGCATGTTAAATTTCAGTCTACAGGCAAGCAGGACAAGGAATTGATTTGGCAAGTTTGTAAGGGTCGAAAAGCAGATTCTTGAGAGTTTGGAGAATCTAAGGTGATGGAGTCAAGTTTAAAAAATAATCGACATTCATTTTATATTGAAATGAAAAGAAACAAATTGCCGTCCTTCTTTACATTGTCCTATGTACGTTTTACATGTTTATGTAAAGGTAACAAAAATATAGAAGTATTTTTTTTTCATGTGTAAAGACAGGAAATATGGGAATATTTACAAGGTCATTCGTAAAGCATTTCAAAATGAACGCAAGCATTAACGTTTGGGTACTTGAGTGGGTTTACCCCCCCCCCCCCATTATAGCGTAGGACTAGGAATAGACCTAGCAAAATGAGAGGTTGATGGCAAAGTTTAGTTAATTATTGGATACGGATACTTACTATGCTTTTCTTTTTTGTTCTTTTCTTCTAAGTTGATTGTCATTAAAATTCCCAAATATGCAAAAGGAGAAATACCAAAACAAATCCTACAAACTAACACCGTTTTTCTCTTGGTAAGACAAATCCGACGTCAAATATCATTTTCGTAACTATATATAGAGTCTTTGGCATATAACATCTGCCGAAAGAACTGACAGCTTTTCTTTAAAGATGTGACCTGCTAACTCGTAGTAGTCTACGAATTTATAATCAGGACCTTGACGGTTAACATCTTATTAAAGTAATAGAATCTGGTCAACGATGTTGACCATGTATAGTACAGTAACATATAAAATATAAATCAGATTCTGTAGTTTTGTCGCACTTCTTGGGGTGAAGGATTATTGATAAGCGGACAGATGATGAATGTAGTCTGCACTATATGGTGGTATCATTTTCCGAGTGAGATTTCCTTCCTGCCTTATCAACCTAAAATATATTACGTCTAAAAAATATTCGACAAACACACATATATGGTTTTAAATCCTGCTTGTACAGAAGACCATGTAACATTTCTGAACAGAAAACAGAAATAAGAAACAAAATATAGGTAAACAAAAACGGTTTGCAATGTCGAACATAACTAACGCTACCGTTCTGTTACTATGCAATTGTTTTCCCCTCCGCAATATGGCGGAAAGTAGCTAGCTAAGCTCGTGACGTCATGCCGACCCAACCTATAAAGATTAATAAATTCTGATCGAAAAATCTAGATTAGTCATGCATAAAAGTACGAATAATTTCAAGCTACTAGGTTTTAATAACATCAAAGCTTTGATAATTAATTTCATTGTTGCTGACAAAACAGTACCCGAGTTATTCATCGACGATGAAATGAATCATTCAAGTCCATCCTTGCATTAAATAAAGTCATATATCCTTAATTTTTTTTTTTTTTTTTGGGGGGGGAGGGCACCAGACAGATGCCCCCTCTCCCTATTGAAAAAACTAAAAAAAAGGTTTTATGTGTATGTGTGTTCCCCCGATATGTAGTTTGGTATGTTTTTTTATGAATTTCCATTTAATTTAAACTAACCTTAATTTTTTCCCATCGGGATTATATAATAATAGGAAGATATTTTTATCCTTAGTGTTTCTCTATGACATTCCACCCGAACTCAAAGGTCCATCATGGGTGTCTGTCTCAGTTTCTCAAAGTTAACCCTGGCTAGGGGTTTCCTACATCCTGTGTATGCTATTTGTGCTGTGCTATATGTGTGTTGCTATATGTATTCATATGAATACTGTATATTTTGTAAGGATAGCCATTCTTGTCAAATTTTTCCAGTTTTTCTAACCATATAAATACCTCTAAACGGTATTTATCTTAGTATATATGTTTTAGTTTCATTTAATTAATATGTTTTAATAATTTTGAATTTGGTACAAATCATGGTGTCTTAATTTTAAATTATATTGGTTGATACCAATCTATTGTTTTACTGTTTGCTATATTATGTTCCATGTTTTGTAATTTCCTTATTTATATACTAGATCACTTTGATCGAAATGGGATTCGTACAATTTCTTTATTATTGTTTGCACTTCACCCCTCTCGATACTATTTTGTGATCTTTATTTATTTATAATTAAATCCTTATTTTATTCCAAAAGATTATTTTATATTTCCCTTTAAACGGGCTTTCTGTGTAGATTTTCGCAAATCTCCACAGAGTAAAAATCATTTCTCACCAGTGATTTTGTATGATAGCATGCTTATTTTCAAGAAAAAGAAAGAACGAGAAAAGGAAACAGATCTTAACTATAGAGCCTATCTAATCCGTGAGTTGTTTTGTAATGTGTATGTCTCTAGGTGAGCTTTATTCCAAACTCTTTCACGGGCCTGTCCACTTCGCGTAGCGCCATGTGATATAGCCCCGTGCTCTCATTGCTCGTACTTTTCTCCTCCTGAGTTCCCTGAACCCTCCTTATCTAAAATTTTCCCCATAGTTTTTAATTGGACCGCATGCTATCATATACTTAATAATAAAGGCTGATATTTCTTCTAAAATTGTCTTTGTAAATTTTCCATCTAGATATAAGAGTTGTATGTTGTCATATAATTGTTTTTTTAAAATATTAGTGACAATTTTGTTTCTATCAATTTGAGTTATAAGACATTCCGTTATAATATGTTTTTTTGTAAAAGAGAAATTTTTGCATAGTGGACATTTTGGCGACACTGCGATCATACGCCGTCGCACTGCTATTTCCCCTGTCAACCATGCATCATGCATGTATTTGAACAAGGTACTTTTGATTTTAATGGATCTGAGTTTGACCCAATTTCCCCATGCCCTATCCCAGTTAATATTCATGTGTTTTTGTTCTACCTTATTTTTGTCCTTATTTATTGTGTTTTGTGCTAGCCATCTGTATGTGCATTTTGTATCAGTGTCCCAAAATTCCTTTACATCTCTGTATTTGAATAGTAAATCTTTTATTGATCTTAATTTTCTTGGCACCTCTATTTATTATTCCTATATATGTCGTTTCTATGCTTCATAGAGAAACCAAAATAATATATGTAGAGCCCATGCCAAGGTATTTTTGGCTCCACTTTAATCTCCTTAAATCGATTTAAAATGTTGGTGCATTTAATTAGGGTGGGGTGGGGGAGACCTAGACCTCCCCTCACCCCCTCCCTATATAGTGTATCTTTGGTTGTGTAATGTATTTTAAAAGCCCATAAGTAGTTAATAATCTCGTTATCTATATTTTTTAGTGTTGCATTTTTTATGTCTACTGTTTTTAATTTGTAATTTAAGTGCACATACATATAGTTTTTTGCAACTTGTGCTCGTTCCATTAAGCATATTGGCAATGGTGCCCAGATTGTCAAATTTTTCTTAATACTTTCTTTTATTTCTTTTAAATTGTCTTCCAGTTCATCTTTTCCAAAATTTACGCCTAATGTTTTTATATTATCTTTAATAAGAAGAGCAGGCAGACCATGTTTCTTACCTCTCCAGTCTCCTATTAATAAGATTTCAGTTTTATCAGGATTTATCTTAGATCCTGAAACTTTTCCAAATTTGTCAAATTCCTTTATTAGTTCATTATAGGATTTTCCATCTTGAATAAAGTTTGTGCAATCATCAGCATGTTGTAACATCTTAACTTCTTCTTTAATGTTTGGAACTTTGATTCCTACAATATTTGGGTTATTCCTTACTTTGGTACTTAAGATTTCTATTGCTATTACATATAATAGCATAGATAGTGGGCAGCCTTGCCTCACTGATCTTTGAATTTCAAATTTTTCCGTTTTTGCTCCATTTACCTGTACAATCGAGTTTATATCATTATACAGAATTTTGGTCCAATTTTGGAAATTTTCTCCAAATCCAAATTTTTCTAGTGTCTTATATATATAGTTTTGCTCAAGTCGATCAAAGGCTTTTTCTTGGTCAATTAGTACCATAGCACTAGTAGTACCATTTATATTTATATGATCAATTATAGTTTTAATGTTTAAGATGTTATTTTGTATATTTCTTCCTTTTGGCCCACTTGTTTGATTTATATTTATAATTGGGTCAAGACACTTTTTGACCCTTTCCGTTAAAATTTTACTCAAAATTTTATAATCAACATTAAGGAGTGAGATGGGTCTCCAGTTTTTTATTTCATCCCTATTTCCCTTTCCCTTATATATTATTGTTATCATACCCTCCCTCATTGTGTTAGTCATTTTGCTATTTCTAAGTGCAATATTATTGTATAACCATTCTAAAATTGGCGACAACTCTCTGCAGAATTTTTTATAGAATTCCGCGGAAAGTCCATCTCTCCCTGGTGATTTATTTTTACCTAATTTTCCTATTGTCTCTACTATTTCGTCTTGTGATATAAATTCCTCACATTTGTCTCTATGTTCTGAGGTAATTTTCTCACAATTTGTCTCTCGTAAGTATGTTTCTATATCTTCGTCTGCTATTCTCTGTGAAGTATATAGGTCCTTATAGTAGTTCCGTATGTAATTTAATATTTGAGTTTTGTCTTCTAGTATTTCCCTTCCCGTATTTAATCTTTCTAATGTTTTTTCTCCCCCCCTTCTTAATACTTCCCTTTTATATAATCCCCTTGCATTTTCATATAGGTCTGTAAATATACCTGCTTTTATTTCCCTCCCTTTATAGTAATCTTTCTTTAATTTTTCTAATCTTAATACTAGTGTAGTTTTTGTGTTCTGTGTTGTTGTTGTTGTTATTAAATTTTCTATAGCTTCTATTTCTAATTTAAAATTCCTAACCCTTAATTTTGAATGTTTTATTGCTATTTTCTTAAATTTAACTTTTAATTTATCCCATTCTTCTATAATGTCTTTATTCCCTTTATTTTTAAAATCTTCTATTTCCCTTTTTATTTCTTCTATAAATTCTTCGGTATTTAATATTTTGGCATTTAATTTCCATGATCCGCGACCCCATTTAGTTCTTTTAGATATCCCTACTTCTAAATAAATTAATTTATGGTCCGAAACTTGATAATCTGATATCCCTGATTTTATATATTTATTTGTTCCAAAACATGTGCCCCAAAATGTATCTAATCTACTTGATGTATTCCCTCGTGTATAAATGTATTCCACCCTTAGTAAATTTAATCGTCTATATATGTCAACCAAATCTAATGATTCCATTATAAGTTTCATTACCTTCATAATCCCTAAGTCGCAAGGTGTTATATTTGTGTTTCTGTCTATGTCGTCCCCAACCCAATTAAAATCCCCACCTATTATCAAATTGTTTCCTATATAGTTGTCTAAGTCTCCTTAAGTTGTATTGCAAAAGCTCGTTTCATATCATAAGATGCTGGCATATATATGTTTAAAAAATGACAATTCTCTATTTTTAAATGAATTAGTCTACCCCTAAAAAACGCACCCTCCTCTATTCTTTCCCATTTACTTCCTACTTTATTTTTGATCATAATTGCAACCCCTCCCCCTTTATCCCTCCCTATATAGTCATTTTGAATTATAATGCAATCCAGCTTTCTTTCAAGTTGTTCTTTTAATTCATCTGTTAGTCCGTTATGTGTCTCTTGAATAAACAGTAAATCAAAATCCCCTATTTGTATTAACTTATTAACCTTTTCTTGGTTTAATCCATTAACATTTAAGGACAGTACACGGAAGTTTTGTTCTTCCATTTCTGGTTTGTCTCCAGGTAGCCGCTCATTTTAGTGGTTATAAATTTATTGACTATTGTTTAAATTTAAGCGCTTGTATCTTCCCCCTTTTGAGGGGAGCCTGGGTCATTGTTCTCAAATTGGGTATCACTTATAGGTATTTCAAAATCACTGGTGATATTTGAAAAGAACAAAGTGTTAATGTATGTATCTATTTCGGTGTCATTGCCAATTGTCGTATTAAGTGTATCCATGTTGCAGTTTTTTTCATTTCCATTTGTAGAATATAACTCAGTTTGTGCTTGACTCATTTCTGATTCTTTTTCTTGGGGGATTTTTTCCATCTCCCCAGGGGAGGGAAGTGGTTTTTCAACCTCCCCCGAAGACGGAAGCACCTCCTCAGAAGAGGAAGACAGGCTCTCCGCCTTCCTCTTCTTGTTTGGTTTTTTGTTCTGAGTTTTTTTGGGCGTTGAGGTTCCTTTTGGTATTGGTTCTATCCCCTGAGGAAAAGAACTCTCAACTGCTTCAGCTATTAACACCTCAAAAGGATTCGTGTGCGAAAACGTTGGAATACTCACCCCCGCCCTAGGTTCCTTCCTCATTCCCACCTGAACCCACCCTTCATTGGGGTTATTGTTAACTTGGGGCTCCGACTGTAGTACATCTGAATAAGAGGGTCCTTGTTTTTGCGTCACCCCCTTACAATCCCAAGGCCCGTGCCCTAGTTGTCCACACTTACTGCACTTGCGGTCTCTCTCGCAATCTCTGTACCATGATCGGATTCTAAAGCCCAATACATAGAAAAAAGGGGGTATCTTGGATTCTTGCCCCTTTTCAACCCTAATCATTCTCACGGCTGAAGTAATACCATTAAATCCCCATGAGTCCGCTAGTTTATTTCCCTTACTGGCGACATGAAACCTTTCGTACATTTTCCTTTCTATCTCGACTGTATCGATATAAAAAGGAAGCCCATGAAAATGAATTTCAGTCATTTTTGGCCCTAGCTCTCTTTCAATAGGCGGGGCCTCATGCACATGCATTGTGATGCCTTTCACCATAAAAGATTCAACATCTAAAATTGCTGTTTCTTTGTCTTTGGGATAGAGCATATATCTCTTCTGTCCAGCATTCTGGAGCGCCGCTATTTTCCCCATATCTACGGACATGGCCTTAAGGGCCGCTAGAATCTCCACTTGTTTGGGAGTTGCATCATCACCTGATATCAAGAGCTGGCAACCCTTAGGGTGATGTGCAATTAGCACATTGTCAACTACGGTACAATCATAATACAAATTTAGTCTAGACCTGCTTCCCCTAGGGAATCCAGAACCCTCTCCCGCATGTTCAGCCATTGTGATAATTGGAGTACAAAATGTATCAATGTATAATGAAAAAGTGATTCAACTTAAAGTATAAAGTAAAAAAGTGCAGTGAAACTAATTAAACAATTGTGATATAAGCAAAAATAGAAACCTACCCCAGCTGGAATCAGCTAAGAGCCACGTTGCAGCTAGTTTTCACAAATCTAAGGGTATGTTTAAAGAAACTTCTGTCCCTCTAAAGATGCAGTTCAAGTCATATATGGTATCACGGTACCAATTGTTTTTCCATAGACCTCAATGCTAATATTTGGAGAGATAAATATATTTTCTATCCTAATTTAGCGTGCATCTCACACACTGTTATAGAGAACAATGTTAGATTGTCAATTTGACGATGACAAAACCAGGTACTCCATTGCATTTAAGAGAGATAACTCTGCTGGAACTAGACAGGGGTATGAGTTATCTAGTCACAACATACCTATTTTCAGTCATGTGTATTACATTTTCAAAAAATCATAAAAAATACAAAATTTGATCTATTTAGGAATTAGCATAAATTCACATGTTGCCAAGAGGCTAAACTTTTTTTTAAGCCTAACAGAAAGTACAACTCTTACATAATCCACCAATCAAAGCTCGTGTTGTTGTTTACTTTGGACTGCAATGGACCCTACACCTTATGCACCGCCCACCTGGTCATGCGCAATTGGTACCGTTATACCTATAGCAAACCTTGATTTTTCCAATAATCTGTGAAATAGCTCGGGACTATATAACTAACAAGTGTACTTAGTCTCGCTTGTCAAAAACAATTCTATGAAGTACTAAGCTATGTTTTATATGATTGTGTATAGAAATGTTATTCAGCTGTTTTAACTCCTGTTTTCATACTTTTGTTTCACTATTAAACTCATCTTTTGAAATAAAATGAATTCTTTTAACTATGATTTGTGTTTTATTCATATTAGCACTTATCATACTTCACTTTGGTGATATGGGATAAATCACATTATGTCATACTATGTAATAGTAAGGTCAAAGGTCAACACACTAGTTAGCATGTACCAGTTCCACTCTTAAAGAGACATTTTGATCTAAAATAAAGGACTTATAATTGTTTCATTAACACAGAAAGTAACAACAAGGACAGGTGGACATGGCCCAATCTAATTATAAAGTATTAGCTTTGAACACTTTACACTGTCTGCATATGCAAGAGGTCACTAACCTCTAGTCCTCACACAAAGGTCAAGCTACCCAGCCTCTTTGTCATACAAATAGAAAGCTTCCCTCCTTTCTGTAGTGCATACAATTGATGCAATAAGCCAATCTGACACCAAATAAAGTAGATAACAGCTTTTCTAAGTGGTTATCATGGATTTGGGGTTGATAATGTGGACCAATTTTCAGAAAAAGGCAAAAGTATAACAATGAGTATAATGAGTCCAATGGATTTAAAAACAGGAGAAAAGTGTATATCTAAATGGGAGATGTAGCTAATGATACTGGAATTAAAGGAGACACAAGCAGCAATTAGAAAAATGAGAAGCGAGAGCTTGATGATGTTACCTTGGACAATATTTGGAGGCAGTAGACCATATGTACAGGGACAATAAAAAAGGTACCTGTGCTATAACATCCCTTACAGGCACCAAATATCAGGTGATATGGTGTTCATTCCCAGCTAATATAAAAGGGTGAATAATGTAGATAATATAGATGCGTATAAGTTATATTTCTTCTAAATAAGCAATTAACAATAATGGGCTTTTTTTAGACAGGAAAAATACTTAAACCAAACAAAGCATGTTTGATCAGTTTTCAAACTTGTAAACATTACTGGGAGAAATTATTAAAGTACTTTTAGTTCAATGTGCATCAAGACCAAGGGTTAATATGATAATTCACAAATCGTCTCTTGATTTTCATACAAACTCTCTTAAATTGTGGGTATTTATCTATTGAAATTTTAGGTCTGGTGTAAGGGAGATAACTTAATGATATACATAAGGTGTGGTCTTTTGTTTCCTTTGAGATATTTTCCGAATAATATAGATAAGTTCAGGAACACATCTATTAACTTCAATGCAATTAAATTATCCAAAAATGCATTACTGATAAAGTCAGAACCTAAAATCCAGGCTTCTATATGTAGTAGAGACCTCAAGAATGATTATCTAACTAAGGAATCGCATGTTCATTTTTCAAGGCACAAAAGTTTACAACAAAAACAAAGACATTTAGAGCAGGACAATTCAAATCAAAATAGGAAGGAATACCATATCTTTAATAAATTACCTAAAATACTCATACCAGAATATTCTTTATGATACAAATGAACTATCTACAAGAGGACCATTAGTGTCCTCTATCACTGGTCTATAACATGCTTTAGAAGAACAAGAGAGTTGTTTTTTATCCATGATTTTTCATCTTTTGCGCATAAAATAGTCAATACTTTGGCTAAAATTAACTATATTAACTTTACATAACCTTTTTTTGCCTGTATGCTAATATTGGAGCTGACTACACAGTCACAAAGCCATCAGTCTATATATGCTATAAATATAGTTACAAAAACCCCATTCCAAAGCTAATGTGTGTTATTTTCTACATTTTCTTTGTAAAAGTCTGTCAATATTAGACCAAAACATCGCAATATCCATTGTTTAACCAAATGACACTATGACAGTTTAGAAGTGGTGGATATGTATACTCGTTACTATGGATACACTGTGAAGCTGGTATTATCTTTTAGGTATCACGGTACCAATTGTTTTTCCATAGACCTCAATGCTAATATTTGGAGAGATAAATATATTTTCTATCCTAATTTAGCGTGCATCTCACACACTGTTATAGAGAACAATGTTAGATTGTCAATTTGACGATGACAAAACCAGGTACTCCATTGCATTTAAGAGAGATAACTCTGCTGGAACTAGACAGGGGTATGAGTTATCTAGTCACAACATACCTATTTTCAGTCATGTGTATTACATTTTCAAAAAATCATAAAAAATACAAAATTTGATCTATTTAGGAATTAGCATAAATTCACATGTTGCCAAGAGGCTAAACTTTTTTTTAAGCCTAACAGAAAGTACAACTCTTACATAATCCACCAATCAAAGCTCGTGTTGTTGTTTACTTTGGACTGCAATGGACCCTACACCTTATGCACCGCCCACCTGGTCATGCGCAATTGGTACCGTTATACCTATAGCAAACCTTGATTTTTCCAATAATCTGTGAAATAGCTCGGGACTATATAACTAACAAGTGTACTTAGTCTCGCTTGTCAAAAACAATTCTATGAAGTACTAAGCTATGTTTTATATGATTGTGTATAGAAATGTTATTCAGCTGTTTTAACTCCTGTTTTCATACTTTTGTTTCACTATTAAACTCATCTTTTGAAATAAAATGAATTCTTTTAACTATGATTTGTGTTTTATTCATATTAGCACTTATCATACTTCACTTTGGTGATATGGGATAAATCACATTATGTCATACTATGTAATAGTAAGGTCAAAGGTCAACACACTAGTTAGCATGTACCAGTTCCACTCTTAAAGAGACATTTTGATCTAAAATAAAGGACTTATAATTGTTTCATTAACACAGAAAGTAACAACAAGGACAGGTGGACATGGCCCAATCTAATTATAAAGTATTAGCTTTGAACACTTTACACTGTCTGCATATGCAAGAGGTCACTAACCTCTAGTCCTCACACAAAGGTCAAGCTACCCAGCCTCTTTGTCATACAAATAGAAAGCTTCCCTCCTTTCTGTAGTGCATACAATTGATGCAATAAGCCAATCTGACACCAAATAAAGTAGATAACAGCTTTTCTAAGTGGTTATCATGGATTTGGGGTTGATAATGTGGACCAATATGCAGAAAAAGGCAAAAGTTTAACAATGAGTATAATGAGTCCAATGGATTTAAAAACAGGAGAAAAGTGTATATCTAAATGGGAGATGTAGCTAATGATACTGGAATTAAAGGAGACACAAGCAGCAATTAGAAAAATGAGAAGCGAGAGCTTGATGATGTTACCTTGGACAATATTTGGAGGCAGTAGACCATATGTACAGGGACAATAAAAAAGGTACCTGTGCTATAACATCCCTTACAGGCACCAAATATCAGGTGATATGGTGTTCATTCCCAGCTAATATAAAAGGGTGAATAATGTAGATAATATAGATGCGTATAAGTTATATTTCTTCTAAATAAGCAATTAACAATAATGGGCTTTTTTTAGACAGGAAAAATACTTAAACCAAACAAAGCATGTTTGATCAGTTTTCAAACTTGTAAACATTACTGGGAGAAATTATTAAAGTACTTTTAGTTCAATGTGCATCAAGACCAAGGGTTAATATGATAATTCACAAATCGTCTCTTGATTTTCATACAAACTCTCTTAAATTGTGGGTATTTATCTATTGAAATTTTAGGTCTGGTGTAAGGGAGATAACTTAATGATATACATAAGGTGTGGTCTTTTGTTTCCTTTGAGATATTTTCCGAATAATATAGATAAGTTCAGGAACACATCTATTAACTTCAATGCAATTAAATTATCCAAAAATGCATTACTGATAAAGTCAGAACCTAAAATCCAGGCTTCTATATGTAGTAGAGACCTCAAGAATGATTATCTAACTAAGGAATCGCATGTTCATTTTTCAAGGCACAAAAGTTTACAACAAAAACAAAGACATTTAGAGCAGGACAATTCAAATCAAAATAGGAAGGAATACCATATCTTTAATAAATTACCTAAAATACTCATACCAGAATATTCTTTATGATACAAATGAACTATCTACAAGAGGACCATTAGTGTCCTCTATCACTGGTCTATAACATGCTTTAGAAGAACAAGAGAGTTGTTTTTTATCCATGATTTTTCATCTTTTGCGCATAAAATAGTCAATACTTTGGCTAAAATTAACTATATTAACTTTACATAACCTTTTTTTGCCTGTATGCTAATATTGGAGCTGACTACACAGTCACAAAGCCATCAGTCTATATATGCTATAAATATAGTTACAAAAACCCCATTCCAAAGCTAATGTGTGTTATTTTCTACATTTTCTTTGTAAAAGTCTGTCAATATTAGACCAAAACATCGCAATATCCATTGTTTAACCAAATGACACTATGACAGTTTAGAAGTGGTGGATATGTATACTCGTTACTATGGATACACTGTGAAGCTGGTATTATCTTTTAGGTATCACGGTACCAATTGTTTTTCCATAGACCTCAATGCTAATATTTGGAGAGATAAATATATTTTCTATCCTAATTTAGCGTGCATCTCACACACTGTTATAGAGAACAATGTTAGATTGTCAATTTGACGATGACAAAACCAGGTACTCCATTGCATTTAAGAGAGATAACTCTGCTGGAACTAGACAGGGGTATGAGTTATCTAGTCACAACATACCTATTTTCAGTCATGTGTATTACATTTTCAAAAAATCATAAAAAATACAAAATTTGATCTATTTAGGAATTAGCATAAATTCACATGTTGCCAAGAGGCTAAACTTTTTTTTAAGCCTAACAGAAAGTACAACTCTTACATAATCCACCAATCAAAGCTCGTGTTGTTGTTTACTTTGGACTGCAATGGACCCTACACCTTATGCACCGCCCACCTGGTCATGCGCAATTGGTACCGTTATACCTATAGCAAACCTTGATTTTTCCAATAATCTGTGAAATAGCTCGGGACTATATAACTAACAAGTGTACTTAGTCTCGCTTGTCAAAAACAATTCTATGAAGTACTAAGCTATGTTTTATATGATTGTGTATAGAAATGTTATTCAGCTGTTTTAACTCCTGTTTTCATACTTTTGTTTCACTATTAAACTCATCTTTTGAAATAAAATGAATTCTTTTAACTATGATTTGTGTTTTATTCATATTAGCACTTATCATACTTCACTTTGGTGATATGGGATAAATCACATTATGTCATACTATGTAATAGTAAGGTCAAAGGTCAACACACTAGTTAGCATGTACCAGTTCCACTCTTAAAGAGACATTTTGATCTAAAATAAAGGACTTATAATTGTTTCATTAACACAGAAAGTAACAACAAGGACAGGTGGACATGGCCCAATCTAATTATAAAGTATTAGCTTTGAACACTTTACACTGTCTGCATATGCAAGAGGTCACTAACCTCTAGTCCTCACACAAAGGTCAAGCTACCCAGCCTCTTTGTCATACAAATAGAAAGCTTCCCTCCTTTCTGTAGTGCATACAATTGATGCAATAAGCCAATCTGACACCAAATAAAGTAGATAACAGCTTTTCTAAGTGGTTATCATGGATTTGGGGTTGATAATGTGGACCAATTTTCAGAAAAAGGCAAAAGTTTAACAATGAGTATAATGAGTCCAATGGATTTAAAAACAGGAGAAAAGTGTATATCTAAATGGGAGATGTAGCTAATGATACTGGAATTAAAGGAGACACAAGCAGCAATTAGAAAAATGAGAAGCGAGAGCTTGATGATGTTACCTTGGACAATATTTGGAGGCAGTAGACCATATGTACAGGGACAATAAAAAAGGTACCTGTGCTATAACATCCCTTACAGGCACCAAATATCAGGTGATATGGTGTTCATTCCCAGCTAATATAAAAGGGTGAATAATGTAGATAATATAGATGCGTATAAGTTATATTTCTTCTAAATAAGCAATTAACAATAATGGGCTTTTTTTAGACAGGAAAAATACTTAAACCAAACAAAGCATGTTTGATCAGTTTTCAAACTTGTAAACATTACTGGGAGAAATTATTAAAGTACTTTTAGTTCAATGTGCATCAAGACCAAGGGTTAATATGATAATTCACAAATCGTCTCTTGATTTTCATACAAACTCTCTTAAATTGTGGGTATTTATCTATTGAAATTTTAGGTCTGGTGTAAGGGAGATAACTTAATGATATACATAAGGTGTGGTCTTTTGTTTCCTTTGAGATATTTTCCGAATAATATAGATAAGTTCAGGAACACATCTATTAACTTCAATGCAATTAAATTATCCAAAAATGCATTACTGATAAAGTCAGAACCTAAAATCCAGGCTTCTATATGTAGTAGAGACCTCAAGAATGATTATCTAACTAAGGAATCGCATGTTCATTTTTCAAGGCACAAAAGTTTACAACAAAAACAAAGACATTTAGAGCAGGACAATTCAAATCAAAATAGGAAGGAATACCATATCTTTAATAAATTACCTAAAATACTCATACCAGAATATTCTTTATGATACAAATGAACTATCTACAAGAGGACCATTAGTGTCCTCTATCACTGGTCTATAACATGCTTTAGAAGAACAAGAGAGTTGTTTTTTATCCATGATTTTTCATCTTTTGCGCATAAAATAGTCAATACTTTGGCTAAAATTAACTATATTAACTTTACATAACCTTTTTTTGCCTGTATGCTAATATTGGAGCTGACTACACAGTCACAAAGCCATCAGTCTATATATGCTATAAATATAGTTACAAAAACCCCATTCCAAAGCTAATGTGTGTTATTTTCTACATTTTCTTTGTAAAAGTCTGTCAATATTAGACCAAAACATCGCAATATCCATTGTTTAACCAAATGACACTATGACAGTTTAGAAGTGGTGGATATGTATACTCGTTACTATGGATACACTGTGAAGCTGGTATTATCTTTTAGGTATCACGGTACCAATTGTTTTTCCATAGACCTCAATGCTAATATTTGGAGAGATAAATATATTTTCTATCCTAATTTAGCGTGCATCTCACACACTGTTATAGAGAACAATGTTAGATTGTCAATTTGACGATGACAAAACCAGGTACTCCATTGCATTTAAGAGAGATAACTCTGCTGGAACTAGACAGGGGTATGAGTTATCTAGTCACAACATACCTATTTTCAGTCATGTGTATTACATTTTCAAAAAATCATAAAAAATACAAAATTTGATCTATTTAGGAATTAGCATAAATTCACATGTTGCCAAGAGGCTAAACTTTTTTTTAAGCCTAACAGAAAGTACAACTCTTACATAATCCACCAATCAAAGCTCGTGTTGTTGTTTACTTTGGACTGCAATGGACCCTACACCTTATGCACCGCCCACCTGGTCATGCGCAATTGGTACCGTTATACCTATAGCAAACCTTGATTTTTCCAATAATCTGTGAAATAGCTCGGGACTATATAACTAACAAGTGTACTTAGTCTCGCTTGTCAAAAACAATTCTATGAAGTACTAAGCTATGTTTTATATGATTGTGTATAGAAATGTTATTCAGCTGTTTTAACTCCTGTTTTCATACTTTTGTTTCACTATTAAACTCATCTTTTGAAATAAAATGAATTCTTTTAACTATGATTTGTGTTTTATTCATATTAGCACTTATCATACTTCACTTTGGTGATATGGGATAAATCACATTATGTCATACTATGTAATAGTAAGGTCAAAGGTCAACACACTAGTTAGCATGTACCAGTTCCACTCTTAAAGAGACATTTTGATCTAAAATAAAGGACTTATAATTGTTTCATTAACACAGAAAGTAACAACAAGGACAGGTGGACATGGCCCAATCTAATTATAAAGTATTAGCTTTGAACACTTTACACTGTCTGCATATGCAAGAGGTCACTAACCTCTAGTCCTCACACAAAGGTCAAGCTACCCAGCCTCTTTGTCATACAAATAGAAAGCTTCCCTCCTTTCTGTAGTGCATACAATTGATGCAATAAGCCAATCTGACACCAAATAAAGTAGATAACAGCTTTTCTAAGTGGTTATCATGGATTTGGGGTTGATAATGTGGACCAATATGCAGAAAAAGGCAAAAGTTTAACAATGAGTATAATGAGTCCAATGGATTTAAAAACAGGAGAAAAGTGTATATCTAAATGGGAGATGTAGCTAATGATACTGGAATTAAAGGAGACACAAGCAGCAATTAGAAAAATGAGAAGCGAGAGCTTGATGATGTTACCTTGGACAATATTTGGAGGCAGTAGACCATATGTACAGGGACAATAAAAAAGGTACCTGTGCTATAACATCCCTTACAGGCACCAAATATCAGGTGATATGGTGTTCATTCCCAGCTAATATAAAAGGGTGAATAATGTAGATAATATAGATGCGTATAAGTTATATTTCTTCTAAATAAGCAATTAACAATAATGGGCTTTTTTTAGACAGGAAAAATACTTAAACCAAACAAAGCATGTTTGATCAGTTTTCAAACTTGTAAACATTACTGGGAGAAATTATTAAAGTACTTTTAGTTCAATGTGCATCAAGACCAAGGGTTAATATGATAATTCACAAATCGTCTCTTGATTTTCATACAAACTCTCTTAAATTGTGGGTATTTATCTATTGAAATTTTAGGTCTGGTGTAAGGGAGATAACTTAATGATATACATAAGGTGTGGTCTTTTGTTTCCTTTGAGATATTTTCCGAATAATATAGATAAGTTCAGGAACACATCTATTAACTTCAATGCAATTAAATTATCCAAAAATGCATTACTGATAAAGTCAGAACCTAAAATCCAGGCTTCTATATGTAGTAGAGACCTCAAGAATGATTATCTAACTAAGGAATCGCATGTTCATTTTTCAAGGCACAAAAGTTTACAACAAAAACAAAGACATTTAGAGCAGGACAATTCAAATCAAAATAGGAAGGAATACCATATCTTTAATAAATTACCTAAAATACTCATACCAGAATATTCTTTATGATACAAATGAACTATCTACAAGAGGACCATTAGTGTCCTCTATCACTGGTCTATAACATGCTTTAGAAGAACAAGAGAGTTGTTTTTTATCCATGATTTTTCATCTTTTGCGCATAAAATAGTCAATACTTTGGCTAAAATTAACTATATTAACTTTACATAACCTTTTTTTGCCTGTATGCTAATATTGGAGCTGACTACACAGTCACAAAGCCATCAGTCTATATATGCTATAAATATAGTTACAAAAACCCCATTCCAAAGCTAATGTGTGTTATTTTCTACATTTTCTTTGTAAAAGTCTGTCAATATTAGACCAAAACATCGCAATATCCATTGTTTAACCAAATGACACTATGACAGTTTAGAAGTGGTGGATATGTATACTCGTTACTATGGATACACTGTGAAGCTGGTATTATCTTTTAGGTATCACGGTACCAATTGTTTTTCCATAGACCTCAATGCTAATATTTGGAGAGATAAATATATTTTCTATCCTAATTTAGCGTGCATCTCACACACTGTTATAGAGAACAATGTTAGATTGTCAATTTGACGATGACAAAACCAGGTACTCCATTGCATTTAAGAGAGATAACTCTGCTGGAACTAGACAGGGGTATGAGTTATCTAGTCACAACATACCTATTTTCAGTCATGTGTATTACATTTTCAAAAAATCATAAAAAATACAAAATTTGATCTATTTAGGAATTAGCATAAATTCACATGTTGCCAAGAGGCTAAACTTTTTTTTAAGCCTAACAGAAAGTACAACTCTTACATAATCCACCAATCAAAGCTCGTGTTGTTGTTTACTTTGGACTGCAATGGACCCTACACCTTATGCACCGCCCACCTGGTCATGCGCAATTGGTACCGTTATACCTATAGCAAACCTTGATTTTTCCAATAATCTGTGAAATAGCTCGGGACTATATAACTAACAAGTGTACTTAGTCTCGCTTGTCAAAAACAATTCTATGAAGTACTAAGCTATGTTTTATATGATTGTGTATAGAAATGTTATTCAGCTGTTTTAACTCCTGTTTTCATACTTTTGTTTCACTATTAAACTCATCTTTTGAAATAAAATGAATTCTTTTAACTATGATTTGTGTTTTATTCATATTAGCACTTATCATACTTCACTTTGGTGATATGGGATAAATCACATTATGTCATACTATGTAATAGTAAGGTCAAAGGTCAACACACTAGTTAGCATGTACCAGTTCCACTCTTAAAGAGACATTTTGATCTAAAATAAAGGACTTATAATTGTTTCATTAACACAGAAAGTAACAACAAGGACAGGTGGACATGGCCCAATCTAATTATAAAGTATTAGCTTTGAACACTTTACACTGTCTGCATATGCAAGAGGTCACTAACCTCTAGTCCTCACACAAAGGTCAAGCTACCCAGCCTCTTTGTCATACAAATAGAAAGCTTCCCTCCTTTCTGTAGTGCATACAATTGATGCAATAAGCCAATCTGACACCAAATAAAGTAGATAACAGCTTTTCTAAGTGGTTATCATGGATTTGGGGTTGATAATGTGGACCAATATGCAGAAAAAGGCAAAAGTTTAACAATGAGTATAATGAGTCCAATGGATTTAAAAACAGGAGAAAAGTGTATATCTAAATGGGAGATGTAGCTAATGATACTGGAATTAAAGGAGACACAAGCAGCAATTAGAAAAATGAGAAGCGAGAGCTTGATGATGTTACCTTGGACAATATTTGGAGGCAGTAGACCATATGTACAGGGACAATAAAAAAGGTACCTGTGCTATAACATCCCTTACAGGCACCAAATATCAGGTGATATGGTGTTCATTCCCAGCTAATATAAAAGGGTGAATAATGTAGATAATATAGATGCGTATAAGTTATATTTCTTCTAAATAAGCAATTAACAATAATGGGCTTTTTTTAGACAGGAAAAATACTTAAACCAAACAAAGCATGTTTGATCAGTTTTCAAACTTGTAAACATTACTGGGAGAAATTATTAAAGTACTTTTAGTTCAATGTGCATCAAGACCAAGGGTTAATATGATAATTCACAAATCGTCTCTTGATTTTCATACAAACTCTCTTAAATTGTGGGTATTTATCTATTGAAATTTTAGGTCTGGTGTAAGGGAGATAACTTAATGATATACATAAGGTGTGGTCTTTTGTTTCCTTTGAGATATTTTCCGAATAATATAGATAAGTTCAGGAACACATCTATTAACTTCAATGCAATTAAATTATCCAAAAATGCATTACTGATAAAGTCAGAACCTAAAATCCAGGCTTCTATATGTAGTAGAGACCTCAAGAATGATTATCTAACTAAGGAATCGCATGTTCATTTTTCAAGGCACAAAAGTTTACAACAAAAACAAAGACATTTAGAGCAGGACAATTCAAATCAAAATAGGAAGGAATACCATATCTTTAATAAATTACCTAAAATACTCATACCAGAATATTCTTTATGATACAAATGAACTATCTACAAGAGGACCATTAGTGTCCTCTATCACTGGTCTATAACATGCTTTAGAAGAACAAGAGAGTTGTTTTTTATCCATGATTTTTCATCTTTTGCGCATAAAATAGTCAATACTTTGGCTAAAATTAACTATATTAACTTTACATAACCTTTTTTTGCCTGTATGCTAATATTGGAGCTGACTACACAGTCACAAAGCCATCAGTCTATATATGCTATAAATATAGTTACAAAAACCCCATTCCAAAGCTAATGTGTGTTATTTTCTACATTTTCTTTGTAAAAGTCTGTCAATATTAGACCAAAACATCGCAATATCCATTGTTTAACCAAATGACACTATGACAGTTTAGAAGTGGTGGATATGTATACTCGTTACTATGGATACACTGTGAAGCTGGTATTATCTTTTAGGTATCACGGTACCAATTGTTTTTCCATAGACCTCAATGCTAATATTTGGAGAGATAAATATATTTTCTATCCTAATTTAGCGTGCATCTCACACACTGTTATAGAGAACAATGTTAGATTGTCAATTTGACGATGACAAAACCAGGTACTCCATTGCATTTAAGAGAGATAACTCTGCTGGAACTAGACAGGGGTATGAGTTATCTAGTCACAACATACCTATTTTCAGTCATGTGTATTACATTTTCAAAAAATCATAAAAAATACAAAATTTGATCTATTTAGGAATTAGCATAAATTCACATGTTGCCAAGAGGCTAAACTTTTTTTTAAGCCTAACAGAAAGTACAACTCTTACATAATCCACCAATCAAAGCTCGTGTTGTTGTTTACTTTGGACTGCAATGGACCCTACACCTTATGCACCGCCCACCTGGTCATGCGCAATTGGTACCGTTATACCTATAGCAAACCTTGATTTTTCCAATAATCTGTGAAATAGCTCGGGACTATATAACTAACAAGTGTACTTAGTCTCGCTTGTCAAAAACAATTCTATGAAGTACTAAGCTATGTTTTATATGATTGTGTATAGAAATGTTATTCAGCTGTTTTAACTCCTGTTTTCATACTTTTGTTTCACTATTAAACTCATCTTTTGAAATAAAATGAATTCTTTTAACTATGATTTGTGTTTTATTCATATTAGCACTTATCATACTTCACTTTGGTGATATGGGATAAATCACATTATGTCATACTATGTAATAGTAAGGTCAAAGGTCAACACACTAGTTAGCATGTACCAGTTCCACTCTTAAAGAGACATTTTGATCTAAAATAAAGGACTTATAATTGTTTCATTAACACAGAAAGTAACAACAAGGACAGGTGGACATGGCCCAATCTAATTATAAAGTATTAGCTTTGAACACTTTACACTGTCTGCATATGCAAGAGGTCACTAACCTCTAGTCCTCACACAAAGGTCAAGCTACCCAGCCTCTTTGTCATACAAATAGAAAGCTTCCCTCCTTTCTGTAGTGCATACAATTGATGCAATAAGCCAATCTGACACCAAATAAAGTAGATAACAGCTTTTCTAAGTGGTTATCATGGATTTGGGGTTGATAATGTGGACCAATATGCAGAAAAAGGCAAAAGTTTAACAATGAGTATAATGAGTCCAATGGATTTAAAAACAGGAGAAAAGTGTATATCTAAATGGGAGATGTAGCTAATGATACTGGAATTAAAGGAGACACAAGCAGCAATTAGAAAAATGAGAAGCGAGAGCTTGATGATGTTACCTTGGACAATATTTGGAGGCAGTAGACCATATGTACAGGGACAATAAAAAAGGTACCTGTGCTATAACATCCCTTACAGGCACCAAATATCAGGTGATATGGTGTTCATTCCCAGCTAATATAAAAGGGTGAATAATGTAGATAATATAGATGCGTATAAGTTATATTTCTTCTAAATAAGCAATTAACAATAATGGGCTTTTTTTAGACAGGAAAAATACTTAAACCAAACAAAGCATGTTTGATCAGTTTTCAAACTTGTAAACATTACTGGGAGAAATTATTAAAGTACTTTTAGTTCAATGTGCATCAAGACCAAGGGTTAATATGATAATTCACAAATCGTCTCTTGATTTTCATACAAACTCTCTTAAATTGTGGGTATTTATCTATTGAAATTTTAGGTCTGGTGTAAGGGAGATAACTTAATGATATACATAAGGTGTGGTCTTTTGTTTCCTTTGAGATATTTTCCGAATAATATAGATAAGTTCAGGAACACATCTATTAACTTCAATGCAATTAAATTATCCAAAAATGCATTACTGATAAAGTCAGAACCTAAAATCCAGGCTTCTATATGTAGTAGAGACCTCAAGAATGATTATCTAACTAAGGAATCGCATGTTCATTTTTCAAGGCACAAAAGTTTACAACAAAAACAAAGACATTTAGAGCAGGACAATTCAAATCAAAATAGGAAGGAATACCATATCTTTAATAAATTACCTAAAATACTCATACCAGAATATTCTTTATGATACAAATGAACTATCTACAAGAGGACCATTAGTGTCCTCTATCACTGGTCTATAACATGCTTTAGAAGAACAAGAGAGTTGTTTTTTATCCATGATTTTTCATCTTTTGCGCATAAAATAGTCAATACTTTGGCTAAAATTAACTATATTAACTTTACATAACCTTTTTTTGCCTGTATGCTAATATTGGAGCTGACTACACAGTCACAAAGCCATCAGTCTATATATGCTATAAATATAGTTACAAAAACCCCATTCCAAAGCTAATGTGTGTTATTTTCTACATTTTCTTTGTAAAAGTCTGTCAATATTAGACCAAAACATCGCAATATCCATTGTTTAACCAAATGACACTATGACAGTTTAGAAGTGGTGGATATGTATACTCGTTACTATGGATACACTGTGAAGCTGGTATTATCTTTTAGGTATCACGGTACCAATTGTTTTTCCATAGACCTCAATGCTAATATTTGGAGAGATAAATATATTTTCTATCCTAATTTAGCGTGCATCTCACACACTGTTATAGAGAACAATGTTAGATTGTCAATTTGACGATGACAAAACCAGGTACTCCATTGCATTTAAGAGAGATAACTCTGCTGGAACTAGACAGGGGTATGAGTTATCTAGTCACAACATACCTATTTTCAGTCATGTGTATTACATTTTCAAAAAATCATAAAAAATACAAAATTTGATCTATTTAGGAATTAGCATAAATTCACATGTTGCCAAGAGGCTAAACTTTTTTTTAAGCCTAACAGAAAGTACAACTCTTACATAATCCACCAATCAAAGCTCGTGTTGTTGTTTACTTTGGACTGCAATGGACCCTACACCTTATGCACCGCCCACCTGGTCATGCGCAATTGGTACCGTTATACCTATAGCAAACCTTGATTTTTCCAATAATCTGTGAAATAGCTCGGGACTATATAACTAACAAGTGTACTTAGTCTCGCTTGTCAAAAACAATTCTATGAAGTACTAAGCTATGTTTTATATGATTGTGTATAGAAATGTTATTCAGCTGTTTTAACTCCTGTTTTCATACTTTTGTTTCACTATTAAACTCATCTTTTGAAATAAAATGAATTCTTTTAACTATGATTTGTGTTTTATTCATATTAGCACTTATCATACTTCACTTTGGTGATATGGGATAAATCACATTATGTCATACTATGTAATAGTAAGGTCAAAGGTCAACACACTAGTTAGCATGTACCAGTTCCACTCTTAAAGAGACATTTTGATCTAAAATAAAGGACTTATAATTGTTTCATTAACACAGAAAGTAACAACAAGGACAGGTGGACATGGCCCAATCTAATTATAAAGTATTAGCTTTGAACACTTTACACTGTCTGCATATGCAAGAGGTCACTAACCTCTAGTCCTCACACAAAGGTCAAGCTACCCAGCCTCTTTGTCATACAAATAGAAAGCTTCCCTCCTTTCTGTAGTGCATACAATTGATGCAATAAGCCAATCTGACACCAAATAAAGTAGATAACAGCTTTTCTAAGTGGTTATCATGGATTTGGGGTTGATAATGTGGACCAATTTTCAGAAAAAGGCAAAAGTTTAAC
Source organism: Unio pictorum (assembly GCA_030141615.1). Lineage (NCBI taxonomy): Eukaryota > Metazoa > Mollusca > Bivalvia > Unionida > Unionidae > Unio > Unio pictorum. The sequence continues at coordinate 4,691,098 of JARLTB010000047.1, read as the reverse complement.
AATGAGTATAATGAGTCCAATGGATTTAAAAACAGGAGAAAAGTGTATATCTAAATGGGAGATGTAGCTAATGATACTGGAATTAAAGGAGACACAAGCAGCAATTAGAAAAATGAGAAGCGAGAGCTTGATGATGTTACCTTGGACAATATTTGGAGGCAGTAGACCATATGTACAGGGACAATAAAAAAGGTACCTGTGCTATAACATCCCTTACAGGCACCAAATATCAGGTGATATGGTGTTCATTCCCAGCTAATATAAAAGGGTGAATAATGTAGATAATATAGATGCGTATAAGTTATATTTCTTCTAAATAAGCAATTAACAATAATGGGCTTTTTTTAGACAGGAAAAATACTTAAACCAAACAAAGCATGTTTGATCAGTTTTCAAACTTGTAAACATTACTGGGAGAAATTATTAAAGTACTTTTAGTTCAATGTGCATCAAGACCAAGGGTTAATATGATAATTCACAAATCGTCTCTTGATTTTCATACAAACTCTCTTAAATTGTGGGTATTTATCTATTGAAATTTTAGGTCTGGTGTAAGGGAGATAACTTAATGATATACATAAGGTGTGGTCTTTTGTTTCCTTTGAGATATTTTCCGAATAATATAGATAAGTTCAGGAACACATCTATTAACTTCAATGCAATTAAATTATCCAAAAATGCATTACTGATAAAGTCAGAACCTAAAATCCAGGCTTCTATATGTAGTAGAGACCTCAAGAATGATTATCTAACTAAGGAATCGCATGTTCATTTTTCAAGGCACAAAAGTTTACAACAAAAACAAAGACATTTAGAGCAGGACAATTCAAATCAAAATAGGAAGGAATACCATATCTTTAATAAATTACCTAAAATACTCATACCAGAATATTCTTTATGATACAAATGAACTATCTACAAGAGGACCATTAGTGTCCTCTATCACTGGTCTATAACATGCTTTAGAAGAACAAGAGAGTTGTTTTTTATCCATGATTTTTCATCTTTTGCGCATAAAATAGTCAATACTTTGGCTAAAATTAACTATATTAACTTTACATAACCTTTTTTTGCCTGTATGCTAATATTGGAGCTGACTACACAGTCACAAAGCCATCAGTCTATATATGCTATAAATATAGTTACAAAAACCCCATTCCAAAGCTAATGTGTGTTATTTTCTACATTTTCTTTGTAAAAGTCTGTCAATATTAGACCAAAACATCGCAATATCCATTGTTTAACCAAATGACACTATGACAGTTTAGAAGTGGTGGATATGTATACTCGTTACTATGGATACACTGTGAAGCTGGTATTATCTTTTAGGTATCACGGTACCAATTGTTTTTCCATAGACCTCAATGCTAATATTTGGAGAGATAAATATATTTTCTATCCTAATTTAGCGTGCATCTCACACACTGTTATAGAGAACAATGTTAGATTGTCAATTTGACGATGACAAAACCAGGTACTCCATTGCATTTAAGAGAGATAACTCTGCTGGAACTAGACAGGGGTATGAGTTATCTAGTCACAACATACCTATTTTCAGTCATGTGTATTACATTTTCAAAAAATCATAAAAAATACAAAATTTGATCTATTTAGGAATTAGCATAAATTCACATGTTGCCAAGAGGCTAAACTTTTTTTTAAGCCTAACAGAAAGTACAACTCTTACATAATCCACCAATCAAAGCTCGTGTTGTTGTTTACTTTGGACTGCAATGGACCCTACACCTTATGCACCGCCCACCTGGTCATGCGCAATTGGTACCGTTATACCTATAGCAAACCTTGATTTTTCCAATAATCTGTGAAATAGCTCGGGACTATATAACTAACAAGTGTACTTAGTCTCGCTTGTCAAAAACAATTCTATGAAGTACTAAGCTATGTTTTATATGATTGTGTATAGAAATGTTATTCAGCTGTTTTAACTCCTGTTTTCATACTTTTGTTTCACTATTAAACTCATCTTTTGAAATAAAATGAATTCTTTTAACTATGATTTGTGTTTTATTCATATTAGCACTTATCATACTTCACTTTGGTGATATGGGATAAATCACATTATGTCATACTATGTAATAGTAAGGTCAAAGGTCAACACACTAGTTAGCATGTACCAGTTCCACTCTTAAAGAGACATTTTGATCTAAAATAAAGGACTTATAATTGTTTCATTAACACAGAAAGTAACAACAAGGACAGGTGGACATGGCCCAATCTAATTATAAAGTATTAGCTTTGAACACTTTACACTGTCTGCATATGCAAGAGGTCACTAACCTCTAGTCCTCACACAAAGGTCAAGCTACCCAGCCTCTTTGTCATACAAATAGAAAGCTTCCCTCCTTTCTGTAGTGCATACAATTGATGCAATAAGCCAATCTGACACCAAATAAAGTAGATAACAGCTTTTCTAAGTGGTTATCATGGATTTGGGGTTGATAATGTGGACCAATATGCAGAAAAAGGCAAAAGTTTAACAATGAGTATAATGAGTCCAATGGATTTAAAAACAGGAGAAAAGTGTATATCTAAATGGGAGATGTAGCTAATGATACTGGAATTAAAGGAGACACAAGCAGCAATTAGAAAAATGAGAAGCGAGAGCTTGATGATGTTACCTTGGACAATATTTGGAGGCAGTAGACCATATGTACAGGGACAATAAAAAAGGTACCTGTGCTATAACATCCCTTACAGGCACCAAATATCAGGTGATATGGTGTTCATTCCCAGCTAATATAAAAGGGTGAATAATGTAGATAATATAGATGCGTATAAGTTATATTTCTTCTAAATAAGCAATTAACAATAATGGGCTTTTTTTAGACAGGAAAAATACTTAAACCAAACAAAGCATGTTTGATCAGTTTTCAAACTTGTAAACATTACTGGGAGAAATTATTAAAGTACTTTTAGTTCAATGTGCATCAAGACCAAGGGTTAATATGATAATTCACAAATCGTCTCTTGATTTTCATACAAACTCTCTTAAATTGTGGGTTTTTATCTATTGAAATTTTAGGTCTGGTGTAAGGGAGATAACTTAATGATATACATAAGGTGTGGTCTTTTGTTTCCTTTGAGATATTTTCCGAATAATATAGATAAGTTCAGGAACACATCTATTAACTTCAATGCAATTAAATTATCCAAAAATGCATTACTGATAAAGTCAGAACCTAAAATCCAGGCTTCTATATGTAGTAGAGACCTCAAGAATGATTATCTAACTAAGGAATCGCATGTTCATTTTTCAAGGCACAAAAGTTTACAACAAAAACAAAGACATTTAGAGCAGGACAATTCAAATCAAAATAGGAAGGAATACCATATCTTTAATAAATTACCTAAAATACTCATACCAGAATATTCTTTATGATACAAATGAACTATCTACAAGAGGACCATTAGTGTCCTCTATCACTGGTCTATAACATGCTTTAGAAGAACAAGAGAGTTGTTTTTTATCCATGATTTTTCATCTTTTGCGCATAAAATAGTCAATACTTTGGCTAAAATTAACTATATTAACTTTACATAACCTTTTTTTGCCTGTATGCTAATATTGGAGCTGACTACACAGTCACAAAGCCATCAGTCTATATATGCTATAAATATAGTTACAAAAACCCCATTCCAAAGCTAATGTGTGTTATTTTCTACATTTTCTTTGTAAAAGTCTGTCAATATTAGACCAAAACATCGCAATATCCATTGTTTAACCAAATGACACTATGACAGTTTAGAAGTGGTGGATATGTATACTCGTTACTATGGATACACTGTGAAGCTGGTATTATCTTTTAGGTATCACGGTACCAATTGTTTTTCCATAGACCTCAATGCTAATATTTGGAGAGATAAATATATTTTCTATCCTAATTTAGCGTGCATCTCACACACTGTTATAGAGAACAATGTTAGATTGTCAATTTGACGATGACAAAACCAGGTACTCCATTGCATTTAAGAGAGATAACTCTGCTGGAACTAGACAGGGGTATGAGTTATCTAGTCACAACATACCTATTTTCAGTCATGTGTATTACATTTTCAAAAAATCATAAAAAATACAAAATTTGATCTATTTAGGAATTAGCATAAATTCACATGTTGCCAAGAGGCTAAACTTTTTTTTAAGCCTAACAGAAAGTACAACTCTTACATAATCCACCAATCAAAGCTCGTGTTGTTGTTTACTTTGGACTGCAATGGACCCTACACCTTATGCACCGCCCACCTGGTCATGCGCAATTGGTACCGTTATACCTATAGCAAACCTTGATTTTTCCAATAATCTGTGAAATAGCTCGGGACTATATAACTAACAAGTGTACTTAGTCTCGCTTGTCAAAAACAATTCTATGAAGTACTAAGCTATGTTTTATATGATTGTGTATAGAAATGTTATTCAGCTGTTTTAACTCCTGTTTTCATACTTTTGTTTCACTATTAAACTCATCTTTTGAAATAAAATGAATTCTTTTAACTATGATTTGTGTTTTATTCATATTAGCACTTATCATACTTCACTTTGGTGATATGGGATAAATCACATTATGTCATACTATGTAATAGTAAGGTCAAAGGTCAACACACTAGTTAGCATGTACCAGTTCCACTCTTAAAGAGACATTTTGATCTAAAATAAAGGACTTATAATTGTTTCATTAACACAGAAAGTAACAACAAGGACAGGTGGACATGGCCCAATCTAATTATAAAGTATTAGCTTTGAACACTTTACACTGTCTGCATATGCAAGAGGTCACTAACCTCTAGTCCTCACACAAAGGTCAAGCTACCCAGCCTCTTTGTCATACAAATAGAAAGCTTCCCTCCTTTCTGTAGTGCATACAATTGATGCAATAAGCCAATCTGACACCAAATAAAGTAGATAACAGCTTTTCTAAGTGGTTATCATGGATTTGGGGTTGATAATGTGGACCAATATGCAGAAAAAGGCAAAAGTTTAACAATGAGTATAATGAGTCCAATGGATTTAAAAACAGGAGAAAAGTGTATATCTAAATGGGAGATGTAGCTAATGATACTGGAATTAAAGGAGACACAAGCAGCAATTAGAAAAATGAGAAGCGAGAGCTTGATGATGTTACCTTGGACAATATTTGGAGGCAGTAGACCATATGTACAGGGACAATAAAAAAGGTACCTGTGCTATAACATCCCTTACAGGCACCAAATATCAGGTGATATGGTGTTCATTCCCAGCTAATATAAAAGGGTGAATAATGTAGATAATATAGATGCGTATAAGTTATATTTCTTCTAAATAAGCAATTAACAATAATGGGCTTTTTTTAGACAGGAAAAATACTTAAACCAAACAAAGCATGTTTGATCAGTTTTCAAACTTGTAAACATTACTGGGAGAAATTATTAAAGTACTTTTAGTTCAATGTGCATCAAGACCAAGGGTTAATATGATAATTCACAAATCGTCTCTTGATTTTCATACAAACTCTCTTAAATTGTGGGTTTTTATCTATTGAAATTTTAGGTCTGGTGTAAGGGAGATAACTTAATGATATACATAAGGTGTGGTCTTTTGTTTCCTTTGAGATATTTTCCGAATAATATAGATAAGTTCAGGAACACATCTATTAACTTCAATGCAATTAAATTATCCAAAAATGCATTACTGATAAAGTCAGAACCTAAAATCCAGGCTTCTATATGTAGTAGAGACCTCAAGAATGATTATCTAACTAAGGAATCGCATGTTCATTTTTCAAGGCACAAAAGTTTACAACAAAAACAAAGACATTTAGAGCAGGACAATTCAAATCAAAATAGGAAGGAATACCATATCTTTAATAAATTACCTAAAATACTCATACCAGAATATTCTTTATGATACAAATGAACTATCTACAAGAGGACCATTAGTGTCCTCTATCACTGGTCTATAACATGCTTTAGAAGAACAAGAGAGTTGTTTTTTATCCATGATTTTTCATCTTTTGCGCATAAAATAGTCAATACTTTGGCTAAAATTAACTATATTAACTTTACATAACCTTTTTTTGCCTGTATGCTAATATTGGAGCTGACTACACAGTCACAAAGCCATCAGTCTATATATGCTATAAATATAGTTACAAAAACCCCATTCCAAAGCTAATGTGTGTTATTTTCTACATTTTCTTTGTAAAAGTCTGTCAATATTAGACCAAAACATCGCAATATCCATTGTTTAACCAAATGACACTATGACAGTTTAGAAGTGGTGGATATGTATACTCGTTACTATGGATACACTGTGAAGCTGGTATTATCTTTTAGGTATCACGGTACCAATTGTTTTTCCATAGACCTCAATGCTAATATTTGGAGAGATAAATATATTTTCTATCCTAATTTAGCGTGCATCTCACACACTGTTATAGAGAACAATGTTAGATTGTCAATTTGACGATGACAAAACCAGGTACTCCATTGCATTTAAGAGAGATAACTCTGCTGGAACTAGACAGGGGTATGAGTTATCTAGTCACAACATACCTATTTTCAGTCATGTGTATTACATTTTCAAAAAATCATAAAAAATACAAAATTTGATCTATTTAGGAATTAGCATAAATTCACATGTTGCCAAGAGGCTAAACTTTTTTTTAAGCCTAACAGAAAGTACAACTCTTACATAATCCACCAATCAAAGCTCGTGTTGTTGTTTACTTTGGACTGCAATGGACCCTACACCTTATGCACCGCCCACCTGGTCATGCGCAATTGGTACCGTTATACCTATAGCAAACCTTGATTTTTCCAATAATCTGTGAAATAGCTCGGGACTATATAACTAACAAGTGTACTTAGTCTCGCTTGTCAAAAACAATTCTATGAAGTACTAAGCTATGTTTTATATGATTGTGTATAGAAATGTTATTCAGCTGTTTTAACTCCTGTTTTCATACTTTTGTTTCACTATTAAACTCATCTTTTGAAATAAAATGAATTCTTTTAACTATGATTTGTGTTTTATTCATATTAGCACTTATCATACTTCACTTTGGTGATATGGGATAAATCACATTATGTCATACTATGTAATAGTAAGGTCAAAGGTCAACACACTAGTTAGCATGTACCAGTTCCACTCTTAAAGAGACATTTTGATCTAAAATAAAGGACTTATAATTGTTTCATTAACACAGAAAGTAACAACAAGGACAGGTGGACATGGCCCAATCTAATTATAAAGTATTAGCTTTGAACACTTTACACTGTCTGCATATGCAAGAGGTCACTAACCTCTAGTCCTCACACAAAGGTCAAGCTACCCAGCCTCTTTGTCATACAAATAGAAAGCTTCCCTCCTTTCTGTAGTGCATACAATTGATGCAATAAGCCAATCTGACACCAAATAAAGTAGATAACAGCTTTTCTAAGTGGTTATCATGGATTTGGGGTTGATAATGTGGACCAATATGCAGAAAAAGGCAAAAGTTTAACAATGAGTATAATGAGTCCAATGGATTTAAAAACAGGAGAAAAGTGTATATCTAAATGGGAGATGTAGCTAATGATACTGGAATTAAAGGAGACACAAGCAGCAATTAGAAAAATGAGAAGCGAGAGCTTGATGATGTTACCTTGGACAATATTTGGAGGCAGTAGACCATATGTACAGGGACAATAAAAAAGGTACCTGTGCTATAACATCCCTTACAGGCACCAAATATCAGGTGATATGGTGTTCATTCCCAGCTAATATAAAAGGGTGAATAATGTAGATAATATAGATGCGTATAAGTTATATTTCTTCTAAATAAGCAATTAACAATAATGGGCTTTTTTTAGACAGGAAAAATACTTAAACCAAACAAAGCATGTTTGATCAGTTTTCAAACTTGTAAACATTACTGGGAGAAATTATTAAAGTACTTTTAGTTCAATGTGCATCAAGACCAAGGGTTAATATGATAATTCACAAATCGTCTCTTGATTTTCATACAAACTCTCTTAAATTGTGGGTTTTTATCTATTGAAATTTTAGGTCTGGTGTAAGGGAGATAACTTAATGATATACATAAGGTGTGGTCTTTTGTTTCCTTTGAGATATTTTCCGAATAATATAGATAAGTTCAGGAACACATCTATTAACTTCAATGCAATTAAATTATCCAAAAATGCATTACTGATAAAGTCAGAACCTAAAATCCAGGCTTCTATATGTAGTAGAGACCTCAAGAATGATTATCTAACTAAGGAATCGCATGTTCATTTTTCAAGGCACAAAAGTTTACAACAAAAACAAAGACATTTAGAGCAGGACAATTCAAATCAAAATAGGAAGGAATACCATATCTTTAATAAATTACCTAAAATACTCATACCAGAATATTCTTTATGATACAAATGAACTATCTACAAGAGGACCATTAGTGTCCTCTATCACTGGTCTATAACATGCTTTAGAAGAACAAGAGAGTTGTTTTTTATCCATGATTTTTCATCTTTTGCGCATAAAATAGTCAATACTTTGGCTAAAATTAACTATATTAACTTTACATAACCTTTTTTTGCCTGTATGCTAATATTGGAGCTGACTACACAGTCACAAAGCCATCAGTCTATATATGCTATAAATATAGTTACAAAAACCCCATTCCAAAGCTAATGTGTGTTATTTTCTACATTTTCTTTGTAAAAGTCTGTCAATATTAGACCAAAACATCGCAATATCCATTGTTTAACCAAATGACACTATGACAGTTTAGAAGTGGTGGATATGTATACTCGTTACTATGGATACACTGTGAAGCTGGTATTATCTTTTAGGTATCACGGTACCAATTGTTTTTCCATAGACCTCAATGCTAATATTTGGAGAGATAAATATATTTTCTATCCTAATTTAGCGTGCATCTCACACACTGTTATAGAGAACAATGTTAGATTGTCAATTTGACGATGACAAAACCAGGTACTCCATTGCATTTAAGAGAGATAACTCTGCTGGAACTAGACAGGGGTATGAGTTATCTAGTCACAACATACCTATTTTCAGTCATGTGTATTACATTTTCAAAAAATCATAAAAAATACAAAATTTGATCTATTTAGGAATTAGCATAAATTCACATGTTGCCAAGAGGCTAAACTTTTTTTTAAGCCTAACAGAAAGTACAACTCTTACATAATCCACCAATCAAAGCTCGTGTTGTTGTTTACTTTGGACTGCAATGGACCCTACACCTTATGCACCGCCCACCTGGTCATGCGCAATTGGTACCGTTATACCTTATACATCAGTACATATCACCAATTCTCATATATGAAGACGTTGTCCGCTGTATACTTTATACATCAGTACATATCACTAATTCACATATATGAGGGCCTTGTCAGTACATATCACGAACTCCCATATGTGAGGGCCTCGTGCGCTATATGCTTTATACATCAGTACATATCGCACGAGGGTTTGAGTAAAATTGCACGCGAGAAATACTAACATAACGTGAAGAAACTAATATCGCCGTGGTGGGTGTGATTAAAAATTCGTGTGTAAATTGAACTCGCTTCAAACTTGGAATTGGAAATTAATCAAAGTATTACATGATATCATGTATGTGATATACGTTGATGGATGCGTTAATTTCTTCATCCTTTGTGTAATTACACAGACGGTTTAATATAGTGAATACACTAATCTATGTCACCACTCAAAAACTCTTCTACACTTAGATGTTTAAGACAAAGGAGCGAAATTTTAGGACAGGCAATAGTCACTCTTAAGAACAAAGACATACAGCAGAAAATATACAAGTAATATTAGATGTATTGATATATAACACTAATAATGCACACATTCACACATCTTAACAAACATCACCCACCTCTCGGGATGAAAACTACAATACAAAAAACAATGTAAACAGAACTGATTCAAGTCATGTTACTGAGCTCTCGTAATTGTACACTTCTACCGTGAGAACTCACCCAAAGTCATCCTTTTGTATCCCGGACCGAATATCATTACACAGTTTGTTTCTATGGATTTACACATTTTCCCCTCCATAAGTCATCACGATACATGATAACTGAACATGGCCACAATACATCTCTCTCTCTCTCTCTCTCTCTCTCTCTCTCTCTCTCTCTCTCTCTCTCTCTATATATATATATATATATATATATATATATATATATATATATATATATATATATATATATATATATACATGATTGTACTTTGTAAGAGTCATCTGTAAACAACATTTTCGATTCGATAGCTAACATTTGTACGTGAATGTAAATTATGCTGTAGGATAATTGTACTTTGTATATAACTTGTTTCCTTGGACTTGATGTCAGGAAGTTGACTAACCGATTGTTGTCCAGTTGATCTTTTGCTTAAGTTTAAGTAAACAGGTCTTACCTTGCTTACGCCTTTGATGAAAAGTTCCATTGGAAAATACCCATGTCCAGGATATTTTGTTGTATCATAAGTCATTTATATAAAGATGGGGTTGTATGACTTGATATGACGGAATAGATACTCGAGTTATTACATGATTTTGTATGTTTTAACAACCCTCGGTGTATGGGGTCTCGATGACTACTAGTGATTATTGGTTTGATGTTTACTATTTTCGTGACCATTGCCAGATACCATATTGATGCTACTAATTCTGTATCACGTACAATTAACACTCTCAAAAAATGCTGGTTCGTTGTTCACGCCCTCATTTGCAAAAGTTTTCCTATGGAATCAGCAGTTCTCATACCTCAACTCCACAGAGCAGACTGTTCGCTGGTGTCAGCGATATTTTAGAATGTGATGTGTTTCTATATCTTGCCGAGAAAAGGGGAGGTAAGCGCGATGGATAAGAACACGCCGAAGCAGCATACATACGACTTTTAGATTAAACGTTCAATGCTATACCAACTGAACTACGGTAGATCTGCAGTGGAAGGTCGCCACGTACATGAGAAGTGCTGTCAGAAAGTTGAAAAATAAGCCACTTTGAAAACACATACTTAATTTGCCTGGTGTAGTCGGACGTTAACGAAATTATAGAAATAAAGCTTTACAAATATAACCATCTCAATGGATCCCAAAATTCCAAGCTTATGATTGTGGACAAGTCTACAAAATATACACATTCATGCATCACCAACAGACAACAATAATGCATGTTTGCCTCCTTGTACTGTAAAGCAAATTTAACACAAATCTCAGGATCCTATTGGTAACGTACAATGCACACATTTAAGCCCATAACGGGTGCTATCAACAAGGAAACATACACAGTAACGGGTATTCCCATCATGGAAACATACAATGTACACGTGGAAGTCCATAACGGGTACTCGCAGAAGGGAAACATACAATGGAACGGGTACTCGAATCAAGAAAACATATAACGAGTATGTTTGTTTGTTTTTATAGTTTAACGCCATTTTTCAACAAAATATAGGCTATACATAGTGGCCAGTATTAATGGTGGAGGAAGAACCCGGAAAACCCCCGGAAAGAACCACCGACCCACGAGAAGCTACTGAAAAGCTTTCTCACATAACTACATTAGACGAATCTTAGACTCGAACCCACGCAGACAGAGGTGAGATGGCAGTGATCCGTAACGGACAGCGCTTTAGACCACTCGGCCACTAGGGGCCCCGTCATATCAAGGAAAAATACAATGCATTCGTGGAAGCCCATAAGAGCTACCCTTATCGAGGAAACATGCAACGTACACGTGGAAGCCCAAAAGGGTTAATCGGATCAAGGAAACATACAATGTACACGTGGAAGCCCATTACGGGTGCCCGCATCAAGGAAACATACAACGTACATGGAAGATCATGTGAGTTATATTGATGGCATAAATGCACATGATATAACTTCTATCTGGGTTATCATAGTTTTATCAAATGCTTCGTCGTTGTTGTTGGTACCAGGACACACGAGGTTCATCCACCGCTCAGATAAAGATAATATAACAGTAATGTACTTAAAAGTTGTGATGTAGACGAATAACAAACCGTATGTGGTGGCAAAAATACAAAAGAATAAAAATGCAATAAGTTTAGAACCTTTTTTAAAACCTATATCATCTTAATATTTTTAGTAAAAAACACACATCAACGATTTTCTTTAGACTGTATGTACGACGTTCGAACGTGATTGCGGAGAGAGAGAGAGAGAGAGAGAGAGAGAGAGAGAGAGAGAGAGAGAGAGAGTTATTTTGAGATGAGCCTTGCCACCCCAATATATGCTACACAGTGTGCCTTTCCAAGACAAAGGTATTTTAAAACATTTGTAAATATTGACTGTAAATGAAATCCCCATGTAAACTTTATGTGTACGTTATTTATTAAGTTGAACTGTATAAAAGGTGAAACATTAAATCGTCACGATTAATGAAATTCCGTCTATAGGCAAAACAAATACCCTGGCATATACGGCATACCAGGGTCATGAAGTGCTGATATTCAGAGAAGTATTCGAGCCAATGTGAGATTTAAATGTAATTACATGTATATTATAAATGAGATGGATACGGAAAAATCTACACAAGTCGAAATATGTTATCTTTCATAACTTCTATTCATTCAGTACACAGCCAGCATACGTCATGAATATAATACACATTCAGTATGCAACCAGCATACGTCATGAATATGAAACACATTCAGTACATAACCAACATACGTCATGAATATATCACATATTCAGTACATAACCAGCAGACGTCATGAATATAATACACATTCAATGCATAACCAGCATATCTTAGGAATGTCAGCCTTAAGATGAGAGCGAAACCATCAACGTTTTCTAATGTAAATTTGTGCATGCAGTTGTAATTTTAACTTATACCCTGGAAACGATTAAAATGCAAGATCTTCTCGGGACTTTCTCTGCAGAGCTCCGATGGGATGTTCCAAATATGTTAATATAATAGCGCCCTCATTGGGCGATTAAAAATCAAGTGTGTGTATGCATGTAATTACACTGGTGAATGGTTTCATACCCTATGATGATGATTACATTGTAGCTCATTACTGTACACAACTCCAACGTATTGAATTTCTGTTTCAATATAATTGGCATTTTTTACTTAAAAATATATCAATAATGACAACGTGCTAAGTATAAAGTATAAAGAAAAGATTATTGTCAAAAATTAAAGATCTTACCTTACTGACGACATCGTAACAGAAGACAATGACATAATTTGCAGATTGCAGTATATAAAGTGTAACTAGCTGCAAAAACAGGCGAGACGAATGACGAGAGAGTTAGATGTATCGACTTAAATCTACTTTAAATAAATGGGTCATCGCTGTTCAAATAACGACTATGGGTTATCGCTGTTCAGATAGCGGCGTAGATCATATGACTGGGTCCAAATGTACAGTGCTTAGCTTGAATATTATTTGCTGTCTGTTTGCAAGGTCGTTTTGTTCTCATACTATACATGTAGGGCGAAGTAGTTCAAACCTGTTCTTGCTCTTTATACCCAAATGAGACTGGGCGTGGGTTCGATCCCTGGCCCAGTCATTCCAATGACTTACAAAAATGGTCATAACAGCTGCCTCGATTGGCGCTCAGCATTAAGAGGTTAGTGTTAGGACTGGTCAGCCTGGGGTCAGCATAATGTGATATATATATATATATATATATATATATATATATATATATATATATATATATATATATATATATATCACAAAAAACTGCCACAGTGCAGACCTCGTAGCTATATGACTGAAGAAAAATCCAGATTAGCCTTTCTTGTTTTTATTTTTTTCCCATTGATTTTTTTATATTTTAAAATTTCCCCTTCATCATTACAATGAGCTAACCAATCATATGTCTGGTTCCAAGGGTGCAGAGCTTTGCTTGAGTATTACTTGCTGTCGTTCTAACCTGTTCTTGTTCTTTATGTCCAAATATGTTGTATTAAGTAGTAGTGTACATAAAAGATTGTGGATTAGTGGTTATGGAGTCTGCATCGAATGCGGGAGGGCGTGGGTTCGATCCCCGGTCGAGTCAGACCAAAGACTTACACAAATAGTACTAACAGCTGCCTAGCTTGGCGCTCAGCTATTTACTTTATATACATACATTAGTACGTATTTACTTTATATACATACATTCTAACGTATTTCATTGATATACATACATTAGTACGTATTTACTTTATATAGATACATTCTAACGTATTTCATTGATATACGTACATTCGTGCGTATGTACTTTATGTACGTACGTTCTGTAATAGATCTTTCAAAACAGATCATACCCAGGCGCTGATCAGTTCAAGTGTTTTTTTTTTTTTCGAAGATTTTGGAGTTTCAAAAATTTCAAATAGCTCTAACTTTCCCCTAAACGGCACCAAATCAAAATTCTATATCTATGTCTCTATTTAATCAAAGTCGTCATGATACCCAACAAGCGCTCGTCAAATTTCAAGTGACAAATGACTGTATGTTTATGTCTACATTTTTTATGAATATATTATTTTTACTGTGAAATCTCTACCTAAACGGTCGATACATATTGACGGATGCATTATTTTAACTGTGAAATGTCTACCCAAACAGTCGATACATATTGACGGATACATTATTTTAACTGTGAAATGTCTCCCCAAACAGTCGATACATATTCACGGATACATTAATTTAACTGTGAAATGTCTACCTAAACAGTCGATACATATTGACGGATACATTCATTTAACTGTGAAATGCCTACACAAACAGTCGATACATATTGACTGATACATTCATTTAACTGTGAAATGTCTACCTAAACAGTCGATACATATTGACGGATACATTAATTTAACTGTGAAATGTCTACCTAAACAGTTGATACATATTGACGGATACATTAATTTAACTGTCCTAAGGCTATTGGCACAGTCCATAAACTGATGGATACTTTAAATGTACTGTTCTATGCCTATATACACAGTCGATAGAGTTAATTGCAGCCATGTACATTTACAAATGTTAAGACTGTCATTTGTCTAAATCGGTTATCGTAGTTCAATAGGATAAGATGTGATTGCAAGTCGTAACATGATGGGAAAGATCGTTGTTGTTGTTGAATTAGGGTTTAGCGCCATTTTTCAGCACACGTTAGGCTATACATGGCGGCCAGTATTAATGGTGGAGGAAGAACCCGGGAAACCCCCCAGAAATAACCACCGACCCACGAAAAGCTACTGGCACGCTTTCTCACATACCCACATCTGCAGCATCTGAGACTCAAACCCACGTAGACATAAGTGCGATGGTAGTGATCCGTAACGGAGAGCTCTTTAAACCACTCAGCCACTCGGGGCCCCTGATAGGAAACTTACTAGAGTTATTATATGACTGCTATGTGTATTTAACAACCCTTGGTTTATGGGATCTCGAGGACTACATAGAGTAGATTTTATTTTCCAACGCGAATACCGGATACATATTTTATCATGTGGGACCACAAACATGACCCTTTAACGAATGGAGAAAACACAAAGTGAAAAATATAGTGTTCGGTACCACATGATGAAATATATCCGTTATTAACGTAGACAATTAACATTTTCGTTTACTATATAATAAATTTGCTACATAATGGAGGTTTAGAGTACTGAAATATCTCTCTTCGGCAAACACGCTAAACTGCATTTCCTTCAATTCTCACCACCTTCATAACCGGCTGATATAAAAAAAAGTACGTGACTTCAGAAAGTGGTAGAATTGGGTTGACCTCATCTATCGCAGTAAACTACATTATGTCATCTTGTATACTTTTTGACCCAATATGAAAACAATGCAAGTCCGATTCAGCAATGCTTCACAGCGGGTTTGTCGTTGTGAATGAAATAACGCGAAATAACTTCAGAAATTTGCGAACGGCATCTCGCTAAATTACTTTACCAAAGATTAGTTTATTTCAATAGGTAATGGAAATGTGTGATCTCCCCATTCTACTTATTGTTTTTGGTTATTGTTCTCTAAAAGACGATCGACCTCGGTGTTATTGCCCAGATCGAGCTAAGAATAAAATACAATGTGCTATTACTGGGTGGGAAACAGAGATTTTTAAAGAGATATAGAATAACATGAGTCCTTGCATGTAAAACAAATAAGTTTAAAGAATTACCTAAACAATATGAAATAGAACATGACATTTGAATGATTCACTTTCTCTCAGAAATAGATTTACAAAATTCATGTAGCCGTTATGTTGTACTGATAGAACAAATATCATCATGTGACCGAGTGACTGATACAACCCTAGTGTTGGCACGACCGCGGCGTCTGGTGCTTCTGGCATTTTCCAAATCACTGCTGGTGATAGGTCCGCGCTTCAATATTTCTCTCTCTCTCTCTCTCTCTCTCTCTCTCTCTCTCTCTCTCTCTGGCGCGCGCGCGCGTGTGTATGTGTGCCACCGTGTGTTTCTTGACAAGTGTTTCTTGTTCTTCAATCATCGCTCTCTTTCTCTATCTCTCTGTCTCTGTCTCTCTCTCTCTCTCTCTCTCTCTGTATCACTCTCTGTCTGTCTGTCTATCTATTTATCTCTCTCTCTCTCTCTCTCTCTCTCTCTCTCTCTCTCTCTCTCTATATATATATATATATATATATATATATATATATATATATATATTTATTTATTTATTTATTTATCTGTATGTCTGTCTGTCTCTCTCTATGTATATATCTGTATGTCTGTCTATCTGTCTCTCTGTCTGTCTGTCTCTCTCTCTCTCTCTCTCTCTCTCTCTCTCTCGCGTGTATGTGTGCCACGGTGTGCTTCTCGACTGTTTCTTGTTCTTCGGTCATCGCTCTCTTTATCTATATCTCCCTGTCTGTCTGTCTCTGTGTCTGTTTCTCACTGTCTGTCTGTCTCTGTCTCTCTCTCTGTTTCTCTCTCTCTGTCTCTCTGTCTCTCTCTGTCTCTCTCTCTCTCTCTCTCTTAGCCTCTTCGGGTTATCATCCTCTTCATTGCAGAGTTTGTTTGTTCTTTTCAAACTGTGCAATACAGGTGTAGAGGTACTTTTCCTTTAATAAAACCATAAAACCAATGATAAATGCGTCAGGGTTTTCTTCTCCTTGGGTCAAACAATACTCACATGATTTTGCTTCAGACATCGACAATCGATATTCAGCAAAATTACCTATGGTCATTTCGCATCTAATAAATACACACAGCCCTATTAAGATGCATTTAGGTATTTCTTTCTTCTCTCGCATTCCTAAAGAGACCATGGCATAATTAGACATCAGTAGATAAACTATCACAACCCGCTATGGTTATAAATTACCAGCTGAGCTATGCCAGTCGACAGACACCTCCATTCTCTGCTGAAGAGAAAAAACAATGTAATTATTTACGAAATAATTGACTGTATTCCATGTACTAACTTCGTTACATTTTTAATTGACAATTTATTGACATGCATTTCCAGACATAAGAAAAATCAATTATTAGCATCATTTAAAACAGCCAAAGTACATATTCACACAATTCGTATCAGAGGAAATTCATGAAATCTTGCACTACACGATTTATATAAAGACAAAACAACTGAATCCGAACTCATACATATCAATAAATATTGCATGCCTTTCTTATAATACAAGAATCACATAACATGCACGACTATCTCCGAATTAAACTCGAAATATGAATTTAAGATGAATATATTCAACAATAATTTCATACCTACACCAGTTAACAAATCGTATGTAACAGAGACTACACTTTCATTTGAGAGCCCTCACTCGCTTCCCAAAAGAGACTTAACACTGTTTCTACTCCGCTTTCAGGTCACACATTTATTATTTTATTAATAACTGTTCTGGAAAATATCATTCATGAAACCCGTTTTTAATGCTCACAGACCCTCATTAATGTGTTCCTGGTTTGACTTACACTTTGTCATTTTACCGCAATTCACCTTGGTAACATTAAATTCATGCCCCAGGAAGAACATATTAATGTTTACGTACCATATTGACCCTGACAAAATGCACTGTGCATTTATTCTACAGTAATCATTCACTATTGTAATTTTCAGCTAAATAAAGTCTCCTTTGTTTGTTTCAGGTTCACATTTTGTATGCTCACACAGGCAGGTGTCGCACGGCATGATGGCAAATCTAATATTTTGACATGTGAAGATATATGGTTATATTTGTGACATGTGAAAATATAAGGATATAATTTTGTGAAGGTAAACGGATATATTTTTCACATGTGAAAATATAGGATTATAAAGTAAAAAAAATTATTTTAGCAACACGGCTCCCTATTTTACATTGAAGTATTTACTACATGTGATTATATGTATGAGGTTTAGTTTTGTGATTGGCTGCCGCCAGATATCACAATGGTGCTACTAATTCCGTACGAATTCCGAAAAAAAAATAATGCAACCCGTTATAGATGTCCGGATCATATGGTAAGCTCAAATTTGTGAAAGAATTTCCCTGTGCAGTATGAAAATCAGCCCTTCTTTGCATTGCGGACAGTTGATTGGTTTGTTATACATAAATATTAGCAGGTGAAGTAAATCTGCTATTGCCCAGGCGATATAACTGCCTTTTTCAAAAACACACCAAAACAGTCGCCTAAGTTGGCATAGGCAAGCATCCGACTTACACGTTACGAAATGATGTAAGATGGCGCCCAATTGGAAGATCGACACTTACTTGAAAAGTTTTGTTTAACTGATTTTTAACTTGATATAATTATTGAATATTTATATAACACATTGTAAAGTCGATAATGATTTACTCACGTTGTTTCTTTGTAAAATGCACTATGATGTAAATATAGATAAAATAAATTTCACAGGGTCAGACAAGCAAATACGGGTACACGCGTCGTTTGAGAATAAACTAAGTGAAGGTCGCATCCTTTATATCGTATGCTACATCAACGCACGTAACGCACACGTGGAAGCCCATATCATGTGAGTTAAGTTGATGTTATCAGTGGACTTTGTCTGACCGTTGTCTGGGTTATCATTCATGCAATAATATTTATGTCGAGTCGACCGGTACAATGACGAATAACGTTCAAGCCCCAGGCAGATAAAGATAACATAATACTACTTTACTCGGAGACGTGATGTAGATGAAGAACAAACCGTATATGGTTGAAGAAGTACAAAATAAATAATACTTTAATTTTCAAGCAGTTTTTATATATTTCTGTACATCTTTTGTGTTTGGTATCATTGATCGACATGCAAACTCTGTCCAGACTCAACAGACCCATCACGTGAAAGCAAAGCACTTAAGTCAATAAATCTTTTATACTAGTACAATTTTTATAATAGTTAATGAAGATAACCGCGCCGAAGATTTACGACTAGGCAATGTTGTGGTCTGGGGCCTTAACATCACATTCATATATAAACGAATCAATTAGTTCACAGAACGATGTTTGAAATGGCGTCCTTGGTGAAAAACAATCGAGATTTGTCTCTTTCTGCAAAAGTCAATATTTTTTGTTTGAATACAATCAACGCGGAAAGCGAACGGAGTCGATTAAGCGGTGATTATAGGGGGTTTCACGGTTACAACGGAGTTACTGATCGTAGCGCCTAAAATTACCTCCCTTAGCTCCAATGCGCATGCCCACAAAAAATCTCCAGTTCCGGATAGTTTACTGTTCTTCACTTGATTAGGGAAACATAAAGTTAACAAAGGAAAACCAATGAATCAATTATATATGTCAAACTTATTTTGTTCATACTAGGAGAATAATTATAGACAATAAATCAGATAATTAGATTCAGTGTCCATACTTACATTATATCAGATAATTCAATATTTACTTTCCATACTTTAAGAATGTCAAATAATTAAGTTAAATACACTGTCCATATTTATATTATACCTGATAATATAGACTCATTATCCATAATTTCAGATACATTTGTAAGAACATCCTTAATCTCCAATTTTAAACATTTCTTGCACCTTTTTGGCTACATAACTTTAAAGAAAAATAATCTCAAAAATTTGCATTTTTAATATGTTGATATATCCTTCTTTCTCCGTTACTTTCGCAAGGCTAATAGTTCGTTTATAACACGAGTTAAGAACGTTATTACACAATTTCGATAAGAAAATTATAATACGAATTCAATCCAGCAGCTGATATGTAATGCTAAATATTTTAAATCAGACACGTTGTTGTTGTTTTTTTTAAATTTTAAAAATGGAACAGTATATTAATGTATTCAGATGAATTTGACAAAGCAATAATTACATTAGCTATCGATAAAGGAGTGTAATTAATGCTGATGGAATATTGTTTCATATTTGGGTGTAACAATTATACAATTTTCAGATTAATGACGTTTCATCTTGTTTCATTTTCGTTTAGAATTTTGAACATAAAGTATCGGACGGTACATGCAATAACTTTCAAATCTGCTAGGGTCTTTAACAAGATTTCAGATTGACACCTGCAAATTCATTTAGAACAGCCTTATTAAAATTAGCTTAATTCTGTTTAACTTTCCATGCATTAAAGATGTAAGTTTTAAAAATACAATTATTTCATAGATTTCGTCCTACTATTTTGGTTCAATATTAATCCACGTGACCGGATGTAAAACTGCAAACAGTATTATTTTAATAAAAGACACTGCTTGTAAGAAAAAGCCCTACAAGTCAATAATAAATAAATACTCACAAATATTCATCTTTGTTTTTTTTTCTATCGGTCACTCGTTCTTTCTTAGTATCAAATTATACTCATTTTTTACCTGAAGTACGTTTATGTAATATACGTATGCAAACACATTCATTCGAGGATATACATACCCAATGCACCAGATGAAATGTGATAGACACACGTACAGAAAGACAGGCAAATAGGTGAGAACCACAAATGTCCTTTACATGCATAGTGGGTCTAACATAGATATTTCTCCACATTATATACTCTAAATTTTCCATCCGTTCCAGGAAATAAAATTAGAATAATCATCAAGGAGACTCGTACGTGTGCCTGTCTGTTCAAACACGGACGACATTTGTGCATTTTGAAAGAAACTCAAGTTATTTCATTTAAAATATAATTAACATTAATAGAAATGCAACAGTCTAAATCAATAATAAAAGAACTTTAAAAAGTTAGAATTTTTTTGTTGTCGTTCAACATAAATTTACTGCTATGATTAAAACTGTAAAAAAAATAAATAAACATCTTTTCAAAATTCTTCAAGCGAGAAATTGATAGAACTTTTTACGCAGTGATCCACTTTAGCACGATCAAATAATACAAACTAGTACATAATGTAGTAATGGAAAGATAATGAAGATCTGAAACTGGCAGAAAACATTTATTTAAAACCTGGCTGCAGCGCAAGTTAGTGAGAAAAAAAATAAAGAAGTAACAACAATTTATCAAATATTGATAGAATTTCATATTAAGATAGTGAGATATCGATCCTGTTTACAAAATGTCAGCTTTTTGTCAAATTTACTTGATCTACGTCTGCCATCTCTAACTATTGAACTATCCGGAAGTGAGCTGCACCGATACGCCCTCTGGTGAGCTAGTAACCGTGAAACCCCCTATAACTTCGTCCATCGAGAAACCGTCTTTGGCTGAGACGATTGGCAGACATGTAGGGAAAACGCGTTCCTCATCCTTTTGTCTAGTGTTTTCGGGTGATAATGCTATGACTTA
Organism: Unio pictorum; assembly: GCA_030141615.1. NCBI lineage: Eukaryota > Metazoa > Mollusca > Bivalvia > Unionida > Unionidae > Unio > Unio pictorum. The sequence goes on along the minus strand of JARLTB010000047.1, from coordinate 4,669,379 downwards.
AAGATGGTTTCGAGCTGATTGTGGTACATCAGGGAGATTAGATTATAACGTGGTTAGTAAATCCAGTTTAAAGTAGATAGTCATGAACAAGTGCAAATAAATTGTTATCAATGTTAGCAACCTCTTGTATACGGCCCGAAATACTGTCGGTAGATTCCACAATTTTATCAACGGGGTCAGAATCCATCACGTATATATAATGGTAAATCTAATCTTTAACACAACCACCAAAGACGTTTAAGCAAACTGTAGGATATATGTTGACCGTTTCAACTGAATTTCATCTTCGGTGATTAATGATATTGTAACGCCCTGTGTGTTATATATAAAAAAGACCTGAGTTCAGGAACTTAAAAACGCTTTTTTTAAATTGTAAATAATATAGGTGAGAACTAACATGCTTTTCAATATCGCATAGTGAGTTTACATTAAGACAGTGTTTGTCACAACAATATCAGCTTATGATAACATATGATTGGCTTGTTTGTCTAAATGATAACAGACAACGTTGTATTACACCATATTATGGTGAAATTAATTATATTATTAAAGTCACGTGTATATTAACAGCTTTATTTATTAAATTGACTAACACATTGTACCATAGTAACGTGATCTGAATGAAAAAAGTAATGTTATTACTAGTATCCTTGAGAAGTGTGGTGGGAGATAGCAGAGGGTTTATAAAGAATTATATAATAATTAAAAAGCATTTAAATTCTATAGACATCATGCAATGAATCAATTAAAAACTTGAATGTTAATATCGATTATATAAAAACAAAGTTTAATTTATGGTTTGGGATTGGATTTAGAAAATATTACCGAAATTCTTTTCTACTTAGATGTGTGATCCATATAAATACAAATCACTGACGGACAATCATCAGTCACTATCTGTGTATATGTGTTTACATTTTCAAATCATGCAAACACAGTCAGTGTTCAATATGTGTTTACATTTTCAAAATCATTCAAGCACAGTCACTGATCAATATGTGTTTACATTTTCAAAATCATTCAAGCACAGTCACTGTTCAATATGTGTTTACATTTTCAAAATCATTCAAGCACAGTCACTGTTCAATATGTGTTTACATTTTCAAAATCATGCAAGCACAGTCACTGTTCAATATGTGTTTACATTTTCAAAATCATGTAAGCACAGTCACTGTTCAATATGTGTTTACATTTTCAAAATCATTCAAGCACAGTCACTGTTCAATATGTGTTTACATTTTCAAAATCATGTAAGCAGTCACTGTTCAATATGTGTTTATATTTTCAAAATTATGCAAGCACAGTCACTGTTCAATATGTGTTTACATTTTCAAATTATGGAAGCACAGTCACCGTTCAATATGTGTTTACATTTTCAAATCATGCAATCACAGTCACCGTTCAATATGTGTTTACATTTTCAAATCATGCAAGCACAGTCACCGTTCAATATGTGTTTACATTTTCAAAGTATGCAATCACAGTCACCGTTCAATTTGTGTTTGCATTTTCAAATAATGGAAGCACAGTCACTGTTCAATATGTGTTTACATTTTCAATTCATGTAAGCACAGCCACTGTTCAATATGTGTTTACATTTTAAAAATCATTCAAGCACAGTCACTGTTCAATATGTGTTTACATTTTCAAAATCATTCAAGCACAGTCACTGTTCAATATGTGTTTACATTTTCAAAATCATTCAAGCACAGTCACTGTTCAATATGTGTTTACATTTTCAAAATCATTCAAGCACAGTCACTGTTCAATATGTGTTTACATTTTCAAAATCATGTAAGCACAGTCACTGTTCAATATGTGTTTACATTTTCAAAATCATTCAAGCACAGTCACTGTTCAATATGTGTTTACATTTTCAAAATCATGTAAGCACAGTCACTGTTCAATATGTGTTTACATTTTCAAAATTATGCAAGCACAGTCACTGTTCAATATGTGTTTACTTTTGCAAATTATGGAAGCACAGTCACCGTTCAATATGTGTTTACATTTTCAAATCATGCAAGCACAGTCACCGTTCAATATGTGTTTACATTTTCAAATTATGGAAGCACAGTCACAGTTCAATTTGTGTTTACATTTTCAAATAATGGAAGCACAGTCACTGTTCAATATGTGTTTACATTTTCAATTCATAAGCACAGCCACTGATCAATATGTATTTACATTTTCAAATCATCGAAGCGAAGTCACTGTTCAAACTATGTATGTACATTTTTAAATTTTCAAATGAAAATAAATCACAATTAATGGACCAAATAGGAGACATCCTACAAAACCCCGCTTTGCTAATATAACTTATTTATCAGATGGAATGAGATGCATCACTATGAAAGGAGTATACGTCTGAAAGGAAGAAAGTAAATGCTAAAGTGCGTCAAAGACGATGAAAATAAGAATTCATCCAAGTCAGCTACATTAGACAGCAAGTACTTTTCCGATTCCAGGACCATCCCCTATTAATAATATAATTTTATCTTCACGGATTTTAGTTTGACAGGAACGAAGAAGCTAACAATACTATATATAAAGTTGCTGCTATCAACGAAGAAAATATACGAATTTAAGGAAGGTGGCAGTAGGAAATGTGAATGATATAAGTTTATACAGGATGTGATTCTACGACACACGGACACTACAAATTATATCGTCCTTTACCACTAGTATCACTTGATGTGTTTCTTCCCATATTTTATTTCGTAATTAAGATAGAATATAAAGTGCAGTTGTTCGAATTGACTACATTTGCAATTGTGAGAATATTGACATATTTCTATAGTACGTTCATCTAGTGTGACTGTAATTGAATCAGACATAGTAATTATGGAAATTTAGGTCAAACTGATTACTATTTAAACAAAAATTAAACGCATCAGTCATTAAACAAAATAACGGATAGTATAAGTTTTGTTAGCAATACATAAAGTGTTTAACGTCTTTTATAAAAATCCAGGATTACCAATGTGGAGAACCTGGATATTTGTCTCATTAAATATCAGACGAAATGCAAAGAGCTTAACTGTAGAATGGAATCTTTACATTATAAAGATATCCATGTTAAAAATACAATGACCAAAACATTTTCAAGTCAATGAGTACCTACCCAATACTTTCGCACTTCAAAACGTATCTAAGAATGCCAAAAACCAAACAACCATCCCTTAAAATGTTCTCATGAAGTAAACAACTTAACCTGCATGATTACTGTACTTATCACTGTTCACTGTAACACCTAAAGCGTTCCAACACAGGCAATAGATCCCACGCAGATCATGATGACACAGAACACAGCCAATGAAACACAGGCGAATACTGATGATTTAGAACCATGACAAAGAAACCATGGCAAATATGTTATCAATATAAGTCGGTATACAAATTGTTGGTCCAACATTCATCGGCCATAACACAAGTAATATCGGATAACAAAACTATGGAAATGTGTGTGTACTAACAATCAAGTCATTTATTGTTTGCAAAAAAGTAATGAAATTATTTTGTGCAATTAAACCTGTAGAAGGGAACGAATCTTGCTATTGTTATGGTCTGTTGATATATATTTGCCGCCATATGTTAGCGCAAAATAGGGTAGACATGTCGGCCAGTATAAATGATGGTGAAAACCCGTAAGGGAAACCACAATAAGAACGATCGAAACACGGGAAGAATCTGGCAGCTGTGTCACATAACCACAATAGCTGAGCCCGAGACTCCAAGCCACGAGACATAGGTTAGATGTCAGTAATTAAAAAAGTTGAGTACTTCAGACCACTCAGCTAAGCAAGACCTCTAGAAGGGAAACAAAGGATATAAAAAATATACTACATTGTCTAATAATTCATATGCCATCTTTTCTTGTTCGATATGCTGTTTACCCTTTCAAATAACAGTAAAACTATGTAATATGTAAATTGGTAAAGAAAAATAATTTTCGTTATATATTATCCTGATAAAATGATTATGAGAAAATATCGAATAAATCTGTCCTGAATTTCTTTCTAGCTTTGAATATTGTTTGTTGGTGAGAAAATGAGAAATCAAGCCATACGTAAGCCTTATTTTTATAATTATTATTAAAAATTATTTAACACATACGCAAACAACTATTTATATATTGTATGCAATTTTTATACGCCTAACAGATTCATCTCATGAAGACCAGACTAAAGTAAATATGTTATGAACACATCAAAACTAAATTATCAAAGCCACCATATAACAACAAATGAACACTAGACAAAACCAATGAACTTTAAAACATTTTCACACTAAACTTAATTAAGATACCCCTTTCAAGCAAATTAACAATACGAATTATAAACCGTCACTAAAAATAGATAAATGAAGAAAAAATAAAATTTAAAGACGCATATTCAAATAAAGTAACAAAACTTAACATAAACTAATTTATAAATAATTGATCACACAATAAAAGTAGCAGCAACACGAACATTATTGACAAAAAAGACTCACTGAAACAAATTAACAACAAATTAAAATACAAGAGGAAATAAGAGCTCACTCTCTAAAGCAAATAATAAGATAAAAAAGTTAATTAGTCAAACAAATTAGTACGATAAGTGTTAACAAAACATTAGTAAATAGTAACTTTCTCAGCTAACTAATCCAACTACGTTAATATAACGAACACATACAAGTAAAATCATGCATCAAATGTAAAAACAGTTACCAACCAACGGTTCTTCCAGCATTTACAATATTTTGCAAATAACATCATTCCGGGCTGAAATATTTCTTACAAATATAAGCATGTTTAATAAAATGTTAAATCAGTGATGATATAAACGTCAAACTAGCCAATAACAAGAAAACACTCAAATAAATTAGTGTTATAAGTTATGATGTTAAACTGGAAATTGAAACATTTTGCTAAATAGTCATATTTATCGTACTAAACAAAACTTAAATCATTGCCAAAAATAATCACGTGATCTTACAATTAAACACGATTATTTGCTATAGGATGCATCTTTAAGTACAGCTGTATTATTTATTAATTTGCGTTTAGGCTTATTCAGATGAATTATTATAATCTCTACATTTGAGGTTAACATGCTGATTTACCTAATTTAGAATTAATTATGTTTTAACATGAATATTTATTAGAATGATTAGCATGTATGATGGACAAAATGTACGTTTACATTTATTGTTTCAGATTTTTTTTTAGTGTTGATATTTTAGGCATTATTTGCATCTACGCCAGGTATAATTGTTTATATTTATCCAGATGTTTTCTTTCAGAGTGTTAAAATTTTACGATCCTTGGGGGGACGCGCAGGACCATTCATCGACCACCGAATGGTACAGATAACTACGTTATGTCTTGCCACAACCGAACCCCAAAACTGGACACCGATGCCGGTGCGTGCTCTGGAAACCAGATTCCAGACTCGACAGAAGAAGCCAACTCCGATGGAAGTTTTACACCGGCCCATAATCTATTTCCGGCCACATTGAGGAAACCACAGCAGGAAGATGCGACTCAGGTGCAGTTGCACAAATACGCTGAAGAAGAAACCGAGAAGGAAACCATAAATGACGCGGTGAAGTTCGCATACAAGAAAGGGAACTTGAACCGTCACGCCAAGAAAGGCAGCAATTACTTTAAGCAAGTCATCATTCCGAAAGAGAAGTGATGTGAAATGTTACAATTCACGCACGTGCCCAGACGCGTAATCGTCTTGTGAAAGCATTTTACTGGCCGTGTGTCAAGCGGTAATATATCTCCTGTGACAAGTGTAAGAGAATGGCACAAAAAACGTATCATCGACCCATCCCTTTGGGGAGTAACCTCCTTACCGATGAACCATTTCGACGCGTCGCGATGAACTTAATTGGACTGAGAACACCCGTGTCGTTGCACAAAAATCGGGATATTCTAACAGTCGTAGATTACGCTACACATTCTATCCGGACGCCGTCGCGTTGCGTAATATTAATTGAGAAACAATCCCCGAAGCACTGTTTGGGATTTGGTCAAGAGTCGGAGTGCTAGACGAGATCAGATATATAAAAGGAACTGTGTAACGCACATTTGCATTTGGAGCAATTATAGGGAAATAAAATCCCAATATTATTCTCAAATGTGCGGAAGGGTGGGGTCACGTTGTAAGTAAGGAACAATAACCAGATTGCAACATCTATATGCTAGGCCCTGAGGCTAATAATCCCGCTTAATAAATGTTACGAGGTCAGCCTTGCCAACAATGAATTGTCAAAGACAGTATATGTAACATGGCCAAATGAACTAGTGACTGGCGCCTTATATTGTCACAGCGCGATTCACAAGGAAGTGTTGAATTGCCGGTGATGCCTTCAACGGACCATCAAGTGGGGGTCGTCAATCGAACCTTGGCAGGCTGCCGGGAAGATATCAATATCTACTAATTATTTAGACGATGGGTGAATCAACATAGACTCGGAGTTGAGCAAGGCGTGGTCACCATTGGAATCGCAAGCTTAACTCTAGTATCTTGAGAACTAAAATGTAGTCGCTAAACCATCTTGCGGAAAGTTATAAGATCATCCGACGTCATTCGAGCTTGGCGGGAAAATTTACTATTTTGGGAATTACAAAGGAGTTTCGGACAGGAAGCTTTTATGGACCAAATGAGCTATAGGAGTCATAGGGAAATACCCTAGTACAGTTGGTTCCGAGTTTCAGAGAAAAGAGAAATGTAGTATAACTACTACTACTACTACTAATACTACTACTACTACTACTACTACTTATAATATTAATGACAGTAATAACAATAAAACATGTATAGAAAATATCGCTACTATAGCTGCTTTGCTTGGCGCTCAGCATTAAGAGGTCAGTGTTAAGTCCTGGGGTTAGAATGATGTGACAGGGTGGGACATGATGTTACATATCTGCGGTATGATTCCCAATTACTACACATCACTATAATTTGTCACACTGCAGACACCGTATGGCTACAATTGTTACAGATACTTAAAAACACAAATGGCAAACGTGAAAAAACACGAAAAACTATCTTCCTCACCAAAATAAATTAGTTCACGCTAAATTACGAGAAAAAATTAATCGATGTGAATGAATGTAAAAATCTATATACCACCTTGAAGATAAACAACTCCACCGAAAGACAACAGTATGATAGGGTTGTGCCCTTTTATATGTATTTCCCTTGTACATGTTGTACCTGATGTCTAGAGCTATTAGAAGTCTTTCAGATCTTTGGAAACATGAACGGATGTGAGCAAGACAGATGGACTGAGATGAGAGGTGTGAGCGATGTCTGAAGACCTTCGACTATGTCCACTCAACTACCTTTAGACGCATGTAAAGGTTATACTTTATATGAATATTTAATGTGTTCAAATATAGAAATAATTTAACTGCATGTGTTATAATGAGCATGGAAAATCCAGGTCCATGCATATTTGTACCAAGAGTCATTTTTAGAATAAAAGGTAAGCGAAATACGCTTTAACGAATATTATTAATTTAAGCTTAGGTTTAATTTAAAATAAAACGTGCTATTTTATCAGTAAGGCTTAACCTCCCAACAGTTATATGGGAAACAACTCGATTGTCACATACAACACTTTGTCTGATTAGTTACGTTTTGACAATTAAAAATTAAAATTTACATGAAAGTCAAAGGGGCAAGCTAGTGCATCGTATAATGAATTGTTTTTGCGCTTTTTAATTACACATACGTCATGTCGTTCACAAAATTACAAAAAATAATCTTTCAGCAAAACCTTTAAATAACATTTATATTTATTGAGGCCTTAAAACTGGTTACGGATAAAATCTTATAATTAATTGTCATTGATTCATATTAATTGAACCAATGATTATCATATTCTATCTATGTGCTTAGGAAATATTTGTCAATTAAATAATTTACATTTAAGGTTTCCGTAACATCGCATGGAATATCTCATTATTCACAGACGAGACAAGTGCTTTGCATTAAATAATTCACTATGCACACAAGTATTTTGCATGATATAGCTCAGTTATTACAGAAGAGTATTAAATATATTATATGTATTTAACAAAACATGCGCGGCAACAAATTTGAGAACAGAACTTTAAAGTGAAGAGTTGTGAAATCCATTTGCAATTGTATTTTTTATTAATATATTTCTTAGAAACTGTAGTGAAAGTATGTCCTTGAAAGTTTACGAAAGTAGCATATACAAAGTATATTGAAAGTAGGTCATGACAATTATAATAAAGTTGCATATTGAAAACGTAGGCCATTACAACTATAAGCCAATATAACATTCAAAAGTTATTGAAAGTAGGTCAGTACAAATACCATAAAGTAGTATATTTAAAATAATATAATCTTCCAGATATTGTAATTCAATACTCTATTTAAGCAAACTATATGTATATTGAAACAAACTATATTTATCTTGAAACAAAATATATGTATATTGAAACAAACAAAATGTATATTGAAACAAAGTACATGTATATTGAAACAAACTAAATGTTATTGAAATACACTATATATTGAAATAAACTACATGCATATTGAAAAACCTACATGCATATTGAAACAGACTATATGTATATTGAAAAAAACTATATGTATATTGACACAAACTACATGTATATTGAAACAAACTATATAAGTATTGAAATAAAGTGCATGTATAATGAAACAAACTGTATTAATAATTATTTTTAAAACTACGTTAAAAACCCTGAACACACCCTATAATAATAATAATAATAATAATAATAATAATAATAATAATATTAATTAATATATTATACTACTGTATTAATTCAAACAAACTGTATGTATATTGAAACAAACTATATGTATATTGAAAGAAACTATATGTATATTGACACAAGCTACATGTATATTCAAACAAGTTATATGTATATTGAAACAAACTATATGTATATTGAAACAAGCTACATGTATATTATAACAAGCTATATGTGTATTGAAACAAACTGTATGTATATTGAAACAAGTTATATGTATATTGAAACAAACTATATGTATATTCAAACAAGCTATATGTATATTGAAATAAGCTATATGTATATTAAAACAAACAGCATGCATATCTAGAATATGATACTATGAAGGTGATTATGATGAAGAAGGTCATTTTTATACTTAATTATTATTATTATTATTATTATTATTATTATTATTATTATTATTATTATTATAGGGTGTGTTCAGGGTTTTTAACGTAGTTTTAAAAATAATTCAGTCATAACGTAGTTTTAAATATTTTATTTAGTCATATCGATACGATATCTGCAGTTTAGCTGGTTATATTGATGTCTAGCACTAGGGCAGCAAGCCACAGACACAAAACATGATGTCCCACCCAGTCATATTATACTTACACCAGGCATATCAGTCCTAACACTGACCTCTTTATGCTGAGGTTTCAAGCGAGTCAGCTGGTAGTACCATTTTTGTAATTCTTTTGCATGTCTCGGCCGGGGTTCGAACCCACGACCTCACGCTTCCGATGCGCACGCTCTAAAGAATAGGCTACTAGATTAGTTTATTATTATTATTATTATTATTATTATTATTATTATTATTCATCTCAATCAAAGATGGTCAAACTGTTGCTTTTATTTTATCACTCTTATTTATTCTTTCTAGACCATTTATCCTCCCCTATCTTCCAATTTTTATTAGTTGTAAACTATGGTTGAATCATTTGATAATGTCTACGAGGCTAATAATAACGTTTCATTCCGTCATCAGTGTAATTAATTGCATATGTTGCCTATATTTCTTTTGCTTTATTGTGTGGCTCAAAATTAACAGGAAATAAGCAAAATTTCAATATAATCAATTACTGTTTTTGCTTCACATTTTGTATACTTGAATTGCATGTGCATTCTTAAATATAAATCTGCATCATTACTACAGAAGGATTAATTATATAATTATTTTAAAGTTAGTTATTGTTGATTATGATTAAAATCTGTCGTGAAAATGGCAGATCCAGTAGCATCAGAAACATCCATGACAAATTTCAAGATGATGTAATCAACATCTGTCTGTTGTTTCAAAGATAGGCCTACTTATTGTGGATCCGAATTTATAGTATATCTTCAATATTATCATAACAAATTAAAATAAAACTTTCGTTATATATTTGATAATTCAGTTAATTGAAATTGTATCACATCCATGTAAAATGATCATTATCCATAATCTTTTAATAAAGAAGGAAACAATAATGACACTTATAAATACGCCACTACATGCAAGCTGACAGGGGACACACATGAATCAGTTTTTACCTTTGTTTGCTAATTAGTATATACCCGTTTTATCTTACATTTTTAATGTTATAACAATTTGTATATGTTATAAAATCAGTAATTTGTATATGTTATAAAATTATTAATTTGTATATGTTATAAAATCAGTAATTTGTATATGTTATAAAATCAATAATTTGTATATGTTATAAAATCAGTAATTTGTATATGTTATAAAATCAGTAATTTGTATATGTTATAAAATCAATAATTTGTATATGTTATAAAATCAATAATTTGTATATGTTATAAAATCAGTAATTTGTATATGTTATAAAATCAGTAATTTGTATATGTTATAAAATTATTAATTTGTATATGTTATAAAATCAATAATTTGTATATGTTATAAAATCAATAATTTGTATATGTTATAAAATCAGTAATTTGTATATGTTATAGAATTATTAATTTGTATATGTTATAAAATCAATAATTTGTATATGTTATAAAATCAATAATTTGTATATGTTATAAAATCAGTAATTTGTATATGTTATAAAATCAATAATTTGTATATGTTATAAAATCAATAATTTGTATATGTTATAAAATCAGTAATTTGTATATGTTATAGAATTATTAATTTGTATATGTTATAAAATCAGTAATTTGTATATGTTATAAAATCAGTAATTTGTATATGTTATAAAATCAGTAATTTGTATATGTTATAAAATCAGTAATTTGTATATGTTATAAAATCAGTAATTTGTATATGTTATAAAATCATTAATTTGTATATGTTATAAAATCAATAATTTGTATATGTTATAAAATCAATAATTTGTATATGTTATAAAATCAATAATTTGTATATGTTATACAATCAATAATTTGTAAGAGATCGGTTTGATTTGAAGTCAGCAACAACACAATTTTAAAAACTAGAGGGTTATAGTTCGATGTTGTTTATAGTTTCAAGTTTAATCCATTCAAAAAGCTAAAATAAGTATAAAAACAATAAACTTGCATAACAAAAATTAAAATAATTGATGCCAAAATCCAATATTTAGATTATAGATCGATGGAATCAAAGCCAATACATAATTTAAAGTAAAGGGCGGTGTGTTGTCAACCTGACAACAGTTACAAGGAAATTATTAACTTTAATAATTTTAATAATGTCAAGAAGCATGATGCAGGATTCCAATATTCCAATTTAACTTCCAAAATATCCATTGTAATAAAAAGACAAAACGTCAAACAAACACACACATATTTTCTGTATTTTCAACATTTTCACACGCACAACAAGCACTATTATCATTTCAAAACAGTTTTGTGTGTTTATGCGTGAAATATGACAATAAATATTGTATCTCTTTTTATATAGGTGTTTGGTTTCGGAAAATCGTTTCCGAACTTCAGCTTGAATCCGTTCTTAATAACGGCAGTTTGTACCGCATGTGCCCCAATTACAACGACAAACCATTTTATAATAAATGTTCAATAATTTTCTGAGTAATCTTTCAAATTACTTTGCAGTATAATACGAAACTAATCAATCGTAGAATCATGTTTGTGAGGAAATGTGGCGGATTGCAACGCTTAACAACGCATTGAATTCTATGTCGATGTCTATTTCTGACTGGTCCAGATTGATTGACATGTCGGAACCTTGCATATCAAGTGGAAGGGAACTTACCTAATGTATGCCCTACTATGTAACGTTCTCTTCCAGACGAGATGTTGCAATGGTATTTGTTTTCCCAATGCCGTGACTGGCTATAGTGAGAAAATATTTTGGCACAAAATACTTTTCCTTTCGCGGAGGAACACATAAACAAAACGTACTTTAGAATCAGTAACACACACACACACAATACAATATCAATTATGCACATTGGTTGCAACTATTATTTGTGTTGATAGCTGTTTCAAAAGGGAACAATTTTATTCTTACACTAAATGAAGTCTATTGATATGAAAGACGACTAAATGTTTTCGGAGGGCGTTCCTTGACTATAACTTCTGACATATCGCGAGAAGTGTAGTCTTCAACATACATTTGCTAGCAAAACAAATACGACATTATTTGTCCATCCCTACTTTTTGCATGATAACGTTCCTAAAATCGACGATATCGGGCATTACATGCAATACAATTCGTGCATTGTCCAGTCTTCTTGTATCGTACGGATGTTTCGGTGGAATTGAAAGCTACTGCAAGAGTTCGTAAACTAATACATTAAGAACTTTAACGAAGATAATTAGTAGTACCATGATGGCATGAATTTAAAATAGAATCTTTGGAAAGCTTCCCAACATAACAAGACGTGACCTTGAAAGATTAATAATTAATATAACCTATGTGTGATTCACATTTGTTTTATACATGTCCTTTGGGATTGCATACGCTAATACATAAATATTTTCTGCTACTGCCATGTCCATGAATTATATGTACTTGACAAATACAGTTTGCACAAAGAAATATGCTGATGCTGACGTCATTGTATTAGTGTTACTGAAAATCTCTTTAGGCATAGAGTGGTAATCGTTATTCAAAATGCCGTTTGTTGTGTTTTGAATCCTGGAATGATAAGAAAATGTTCTCTTGGTTTGTTTGGATCTTTAATGGAATCAGTCGAAAAGATCTCTCTATTCATATGAGTATCCTCTTCCAAACACGATGGTATCAAACTCTAAGACCATTTTCAGTACCGCAATGCCATTTTTAGATGTTAATGGTCTAGTTCAGTATATAGATATATAATATATTTATTTCGAATTATATATTATAAATATTTAATTTATTCATGATTTTAAGTCTTTCATCTATTTTCAAAACGTCTGTGAAGTCACTCATTTCAAAATAGTCTGATAAAATCACATAGAATGAACATAAGTTGTTGCATTGAGGTGTGTTTCATAGTAAGTTATAGAGTGGTTTGTTTGAGACAGTATGATTGATATACGTAACATAAATAAATAATAAAACTAAAGATTAAAATTAAAACCAGAGTGAAATGCAAGAACAAAAACATCTCAAGACTGTAAAGTAATCAAATATTGTAGTCTATTATTTAGAACTAATATCAAGAAGTAAGCTGGAATTAAAGACTTTATTAGCGGTTGACATAAGAATAAATAGAGTTGCAAAAATGACGTCATGTTAAGAATGGGTTCTCTACTAATCTTTGATGAAACTCGACTGCATTTAATTCCATGTTAAGGAGTGTACTATTTCAAATCGCTAAATTTTGGATGCTTTTCCTCCTCAGTTATTCGCTTACCTTTACTAAATCTAATTAGCAGAAGACACTGATACTATTTCTAAATTGTGTAAATTGCTGATCTACCGTCAAATACGTTACACTAATTAAAACCACATCGAATAAATTCTTTTCAAAATCAGCTCCATCAGATTAGACAAATCGGACAAAAAATATCATAGAATGAATCTTCGGAGTTTACACAAAAGATGCCGCAACAAATTAATTTAGCCGATGTTACACATTTGAAAAACCATTGCTAGTAAAAATAGAATAAAAAACTGTTTCAGCTACTTTTGGATTGGGTGACGTCATTGGTGACGTTTTCTCGCTATCTCTTTCTTTTTAATTTGTGTATGTGATCATTAGATGAGTCGATGTATTCGTTTCTCATATAACGATTTTACTAATATTATTTGTGTGTGGTCATTGAAAGGGTCAATTGTATGAGAATATTTCTTTTCTTGTAGTAAAACTATTTCATTCTATGTGTGTATGTGTCATCACTTAATACATATATTTCTCTTCAAATATCAATCTTTCTTAAATTGATGAACAGTTGTGTGTTTATCGGGTGATCATGCCTTTTCTCTAGATACCCACATCGACTTCAAGTAATAATCACAAAATGTTCAAGCGACACAACTCTGCTTTTCCTGGAAATAATTGCGGTACATGATGCCTCCCTTATTTATATAAATCATAGTAACTCGAATTTGCAAGAATTTCAAGTACTAAAGTCGTCATTGTCTTAAGATTCTTCCTTTACTAATCAAACTGGCCGTCACGTAAAGCACCTGTTAAGCTGTTAAAGGCGTTAAACCCAGAACAGCAACACATACTCCAATGAAGGAATAATAAACTAAGTATTACACAAGTCACCCGGATATAAAAGTTGGTGGTATGTTTATCATCAGCCACTTCAAGCAAATATATAAATCGACCGTAGAAGACAAATAATCGAAATGTCAGATCCGATATGAAATGTTTATAAATATAAATTGGTTATGGCGGCTCTCAGTTGGTACTGGACGTATATATGATTCAATCTAATGACTGAATATATATAATCACAATTCATAATAATAATATAAATGTAAAGAAAATCACAAAGTAAGAATTTAACAATTTATGAAGTGGAGAAATTTAAACCGTAGTATTTTAAGGCCTATGTAAACGACACTATATTTCTTATAACTTCCAATGGCAAGTGTTTTCTACAGAGAATGGGATACGAGTTCATCATCTGTATATAAATGCGACATACAATGTGCGCTAGAGAAACGCTGGCGAATAGCGTTGCAGAACATGGCAGAACATGCAGACAAGAAATACATAAGGGAAAGTGCACTGAGTTTACACAAAAGATAGAATGAATCTTCGGAGTTTACACAAAAGATGCCGAAACACCTTAATTTAGATGTTACACATTTGAGGGAAAGTGCACTGAAAGTTTGACTCTCTAAAGAACAGTGAAATCAAATAAATATCCACGATACTACACGATGAAAGTGCAGGCAAATCTGATAACTGGGCACGATACTACACGATGACAGTGCAGGCAAATCTGATAACTGGGCACGATACTACACGATGGCAGTGCAGGCAAATAATATTTAATAGACACGATTCCATATGATAAAGGTGCAATCAAATAAAATACATAAACAAAAGTTTGTACTGTAGTAACTGTAGTAACGAATAGATGTTTTCATTTACGACTGCGTAACTTAGAGTTTCAATCCTCTTTCAAGACAAACTTGGTATCCTTTTGTGGGCGTGAAATTAAAATACTGAACAAACTTAAACGCTTTGCTATAAACAAGAGTATAGAAAATTGCAGCAACAAACTAAACAATATAATTGCCGTTACTATAATAGAAAGCATGAACTCTTTTATTAAAAAAGATATGCGTTAAAAAAATAATTAAAGATTAACGACGGCTAACCAATAACACCGAATTTAAGAAAGGCAATGGCAGTTGTTTATATGCCTATCATTTTGATATTGTATGCGGATGTAATCTGCCATGTATTAACAGCTTGAAAAAAGTATACGCAAAGAGAAACCTCAATTCAAACCGACTTTCTCTAGATTTGTTCCTTCTTTTTCTTTCTTGGGAAACACACCTAAACACTATTCAATGGTGGAACAGGGAAAATACACATATCAAAACAAACCATACAATGTAATATACACACACGGGCAGAAGCCTAATCGCAAATCTACTAATTACACGATAGAAAGAAGTCAAAGAGCATCTATATTAATAGACGCATTTGTTTCAAAAGACAGCATTTTTATCCAAATAAAAGACAACTAACAAAACACATTTTTTTTCATCTAACAAACGTTTGTTTAATTCACAAACGTTTTTTTCAACTAACAATTTTTAAACTAACAAACATTTTTTTTATGATCACAACAACATTCTCTTTGACACGGTTGACAACGTTGTGAATTAAATTAAGATTTTCACTATTGGAAGTTATTTTGCCATTGAACATACACTACTTTTCCTAGCTAAAGACAACATATAGCCATGATGGTCACAAAACCATCAATCTACTTTGTCATGTTTAGACAAGTGACGATCAAAATAAGTCACTAAATGTCCTAAAGAATACCCAAGACTGCGTTGAATCAGAAAATAGACACAATATTGTCCACACGCCATAGAATCTGTGCTTTGTAATTTCACATTATTGAATCGTGTCTTCTGGGCATTTATTCTCATAAAACCAATGATATCGTCTTCCAAAGGGGGTAATCCATACGAATCAAAATACTCCACACATCCCTCTTGAGGAAAGTGGATAGCTACCCAGTGAGTTCCTGGAAGATGACTGTCGTCGTGTTGATGACATAAGCTAGATTCTTTTGTGGTTTGCGATGCGGTAGTTCATCTTTAGCATACAGGATAGGATTCCAAGAAGCAGTGTACAAACTACGGTTCAAAATGTAATAAAGTTCCCAGGTATCCATTTGTGTGGTCTTATTTTCTTTCTTCACAGGTGATTATAAGTCATCAATTCAAACCAGACTTTTTGCTTGAAAAGGTCTGTCAAGTAACTGATTCTTTGCTTCGTCTTCTTACTCTTATCCAAGATAGTTTCGATGTGATCAATCTCTCGAGCATTCAATACGTATGAAGTTAGATTACAAATAATCTTTAATCAAAATACTGCATTATTCTCACCGTATGCACATAAGTTCATATCCTTATTAACAAAGTAAATTGAAACTACCCATTGAAATTGTTATATTTTGTTTGTGGTATATATAATCATACACAACATTATTTTTTTTATAATTTTTACATTTTTACACGCCTTTGTTCCATATAAATAACCAAGACTGGATAACCCCCCCCTCTCTCTCTCTCTCTGTCTCTCTCTCTCTCTGTCTCTCTCTCTGTCTCTCTCTCTCTGTCTCTCTCTGTATATATATATATATATATATATATATATATATATATATATATATATATATATATATATATATATATATATATATATATATATATATATATATATATACTGGATACAAATAGTCGGGTATGTTTCTATGAAGTTCCCTCTATATATTTACAACAGAAATTCGCTATAAACACGAATGTATTGTTATATACCTTATTACAAATGTTCTAAAAAGTCCTCGTGTCGCCTTATGAAGTTTAAACACTTACACTCAACTCCAAATATGGCAAGTCTACTGGATCGTCTGTGTCTTGATCTGTAACACCTATGGTCACTGGAACCTGTTGTAAACGATTAAGGTATATTTGTTAAATGTAAAATTTGCCGCGATAAACCCTCACCATGAACAAAATAGTGTTGTCAGCAGCATTTATGGATAACCACCGTTAATTCTATGAAGGAAACAAATCGGTATTTTAATTTTTATATATGCAACATATTGGTGTTCGTCGGCTAGACTTTGTGTTCACCTATCACCGACATGGTAATACGGGTAAAAATGATTTATATCATACCGGATTCAATTATCTGCATGGCCTGTTATTTACAGCCCCCCCCCCCCCTGTAAGCCAGCAAGGATTTTTCTAGAATAAATAATTTATTATATAATCTTCTTCGATAAATGTTTGCGATTCGTACTCTGTATGATGTACAATTACAACATGCACAGGACAAAACAGTCATACGAGATGTAATTGAACACAATAAGCTGGATATCGTCATCGTTAGAAGAGAACTGACTTCATTGTATTAAATAAAGAGAATTTTCTTAACTAAAGAACTGTTTCTTATTTAGTGTGCCTTGTGTTGTAAAAGTTATCAATATGCAAAAGTCGCATTGATAAATATTAGCAATGACATGTGCCGGAATCTTTATGTTTCCTTGCAGTTTTTTTTTTACTTCAAGAATTGGTCTATTACGAATTAATACATGTCTTTACTCGTGCTCCATTATTTCCTATTGAAGATTTGCCACATAAAAGTGAATGTGAAGATTCTGACACCCCCCACCCCCCCATATATATATATATATATATATATATATATATATATATATATATATATATATATATATATATATATATATATATATATATATATATATATATATATATATATATATATATTTACGGCCAAGCTTGGTCCTATTAATATTACATTGGAGTATGGCACCAGGGATCAGTTGACTTCTTATCAGCTGACTAAGGAGGGAAGAATGAAGTAAATTCGGTCTCTTGATTTATAGTTTGATGGTTGATGGCTGACTGAATTCCCCACAAGCAGCACACAAAGCCTTATATACTCTTGACAAAACCTACAATCAACTTAGCCCACAAATCCAACAAAACCCACAACGCAAACAAAACCCATAACCAAAAGGGCCCACAAAACCCACGGTTCTATAAAACCTACAATTTTCGTTGGAATATGGAAACAGCAATTGTTTGCATATGTATATTTAGTCACATTTAACAATGATTATTTATTGCATTAACAGCTTGATATTTTACACATTGCTACATTACGAATATATAGCACCCAAAAAGAAATAAAGAAGAAGAAAATCAGTTTTGTATTTCGCGGCACATACAGTGTTATGCGGTCGCTCATAACAATGATTCGGAAAGTGTTATGCACTCTAACAATATTACCGAGGCAGATCGCATGACTGGGCAGTCAACATGTGTATGTACCAGATAATTATAGAAGAGAAAAATCCAAACTTGAATGCTATGATGTTTACAAATGAAACATCAGGGACTATAAACATAATGAGTAGGTACCGTACAGTCCTAAACGGTTAACTAGAAATAGTCATTAATCAAAATATCAAAGATAGAAGCTGCCGGCATGATACTCCCTATTTTCGTTTACTCAAAAACATGTAGACTATATCAGCTAGCTATTAATCGACGAATTAGCCAAAACAGAGGATCCTAGAAAATATTAATGTCAACTCAGTTGAGCAATTCACTGGTAGTACACTAATGTTAACAACAACCACACAAAAAAAAAAAAAAAAACCGAATTGAATGGCTTGTATGAATGTTGTTTACCGTATAAAAACATGCACACCTCACCCCCTAAATGCAGTTTATTACAATATATATATATATATATATATATATATATATATATATATATATATATATATATATATATATATATATATGTATTACATGTTGGAATTAGCTGAGCATTTTTTGCTGTGCGTGCGTATTCCCATGGGAATATATATTTTCTGGAAGTTTGCAGATAATCGCCTGGGGTAGTTTAGTAAGGAGTGTCTCGGTAATCGTTAAAAATCCCAATTAAAATCGTGTAACACGTCAAGCACTGTTGAGACCGGAAGCATGAGAAAGAGTTGTGATTGTAGAGACTTGTATTTGGGTCATAATTGTGATTATCAAAGTTTGCTGACATATTAAATAAATCTTAGACAAACACAGGTAGAGGAAGTGTGAAAAGTATATGGTGATCGCTTATACTTTTGTAATATCAGTACTAGAATTTGCTTAATTGGCAAAATGCTGCTGTTTGCTATCCGTGCTTTATTTTTTCTAGGTGTTAATCATTACTAACCAGTGCTTCAGTTTTGACAGCTCAGTGGTTTAGCAATATATGTAAAAATGTAATTGACCTGGACGTGAATAGATATGGGTATTGTAGAAAAGCTGTCTTCTTTCTTCTGCTGCTTCCTATTATAATTATTATTATTATTGTTATTATTATTATTATTATTAACCGATCTTGTAGACGGTCCTTTTTAAACCAAGCTATTCTGTCCTGGTCCTTTCTGACCCGTGCCGTTTCTGTCCAGGACCTTTCTGACCCGGGCCATTTCTGTCCAGGTCCTTTCTGACCTGTTACTGGCCTTTTTGGAATAGGCATTTTTGACCCGTTCCTTTTTGGTACCGGTACGTTTTGACCCGTTACCATAGAAATGGGTCAAATTGACTAATAATACATCTCTGGCATTTCATAACTTACGTCTAATGAATTTTATATGTAAGGGTTTTTGACCTCAGTGGTGAATAAAATAAATGTTAATTTTCTGGATTGGATTAATGACATGGTCGTCTGAGAGTTATGTGTTAGTACGTCACTGTCTTTTGAATGCATATGTGTAGTTTTCAAGTCTCCTTGAGGATCTGAACTTTCTGAAGCAATTAAAAACGCGTGAGAAAAGTCTAATCGTGTAAAGGATTGTGGTCGTCATTGCATTGCACTCCTTGTGTTCATTTATATAACGAGTAATTTAATGTTTTCAGAGATTTTGCCATATTTTTATTGGTGAGAATTGTATTTATGACGAATAATGATATAACTTATAAATATTCATTCCTAAAGAAGACAATTTTAGATTTCTAAAACATTTTTAAGATATGATAAAATAAATATACTGTATAACAAGGCCATGAAAATGTTTATTCATGAAAGTTCTAGATATTAGGCAAATTAATTTTTCATAAATTTTGTATTATTTTTTCTGAGATGTTTTGGCTATTACATACAATAGTTGCATGATTATAAATTATTGATCCAGCAGCTATAAGTAAACTTTGAACTGTGAAATTCAACTACGTACTAACCATCAAGTACATATAGATTGTATTTTAGCACTGATTAGTGTTGTTCTGATTATCGATTATAATCGATCATCAGTTGGTTGAGCAAATCAATAAGATAATCGATTGTGACCTCCATAATCGATTGTGTGTAAAGGGAGACTACATTTTATGTATATGCAAAGCACAAAGGTTAGTAAAACTCCCAGCCACTAAAGTTTACCTGAAATTTATTATTCCCTTCACAACTACAAATAAAAAAACTTATGATTCATAATTAAAAATATATAGTTATTATTACATAGTCAAGTTGTTAAATTGTTGAGTTAATAAATTTAAACACATTTTGTTGATTTGTTTCAGTTAAATTTCAACATCTTTTGTAGTATTTATAAACAATGACAAACAAGAAAATCATGTCCTTCTATACTTTAAATTATAGACACATCACATATGAATGAAAGAATTTCAGGGGATTGTAGCAGTATTTCAGTTACATATGACTGTTTCATTCCTGGATAGGAGAAGCTCTCAAACTTTGCGGTAAACTGACGGACAACCATGTGTTGTGCCTCAAGTTGGTGTCAGAAAGGTTCGGCTTCATGAAAACATTTTCAGTGGCCCATGGTGTTAGAAAGGTTGGACAGCACTGGTGTACTGGTTTTAATACTGCCATCAGTTAACCTTGTGTGTGTGGAGACATTTTACTTGAATTGCCTCTGTACTAAATAAAGTTTATGTTTTACTATACCACAAAATTCCTAACCAAATCAGACTGATAAACACATTTCTTATTTATCACAAATTCTTCTGTTTTGGAATCTGATGCCAAAAAGTAAAAATCATGTTGAAATTAAAAATGCTAAAAAAGTATATGAAATTTGCCAACATATTTGTGGTTTTAAAAGACAAAAAAAGAAATCTTTTGATTTTTCTCATTGAATTTTGCATTTTCCCCAATTTCACTTGTATTGGAAAATGTTTAATACATATATGGTTGATATCCTGTATTTGGAATGGTATACGTGGTTAAGATTATTCCGTCTTATAAAATGTCTTTTCATAAAAGATAGTAAAATCCTTATATTCCATCTTTTAAATGTGACTAATTATGAATTTGCAGTTTCCTCAAAGAGGTACATTGTATTTTGTTTATGGCAGATTATCAGCTGTGAATCTGGGTGACAAGCAGGAGTACATGCGCTGCAGCCCATGTACAGTCTATATGGTATGTTATCATTTTTTGCACATATATTTTATACAGTCTGTATGGTAGGTTATAATGTTTACACAGCCCTATGTACAGTCTGTATGGTATGTTATAATGTTTTCACAACCCTATGCACAGTCTGTATGTTAAGTTATAATGTTTACACAACCCTATGCACAGTCTGTATGTTATGTTATTATATTTGTACAACCTCATTGTACAGCATGTATGGTATACGTTTTGCATAGCCACCCACATATGCTATTATTATTATTATTATTATTATTATTATTATTATTATTATTATAGCTGCATTGTACAGTCTTTATGGTACCATAAATACATTTATAAAGCATTACAACTGCAAACAATAAAGATCCTGATCTGGCATTGCATAATGCGTATGTAGATCAGGTTGGTCTTTTTTTTTATTGATTACTCCTAACAACCTGGACATACTCAGATCTGCCAATGCATTATGGGACAGCAGATCTGGGTCTTTGTTATTTGCAGTTGGACTTGTTTTATAAGCAAGTAAAAAGGGGATGTTGCAATTTTTCCACAAGCCTGTGTACAGTTTGTATAATATTTGCACTGTCCTATGTACAGTCTGTGTTAGAACGTTTAGAGAGTCCTGTGTACATTGTGTTATGTTTGAACTTTTAGAGAGTCCTGTGTACATCCTGTGTTATGTTAGAACTGTTACAGAGTCCTGTGTACATTCTGTGTTATGCTAGGACTTTTGCAGAGTCCTATGTACAGTCTTTATGGGTTGCTATGTTTTCACAGCCCTATGTACTGTCTGTATTGTATGTTATAGTTTGCTTAGCTCTATATACTGGTACAGTTTGTATTGTATGCTATACATTTTGTACAGCTTGATGTACAGTCTGTATGGTATGTTATAACTTTTGCACAGATCTATGTACAGTATGTTTTTTAGTATGTTACACATTTTGCACAGCCCAGTTGTTTCATAAAGCTTCCATAATTACCAGTAAAATTTGCATACAAGTATCAAATCTGGATCAGTGTATAATTCTGAATACATAAAGCATTATCTTTAATTATTTAATCCATTTTCCTGTCCTTAGTCAGAAAACTAATTTAGCAGGTAGTTTGTACCTGTTCTTTTTTATTCTGTCATGAATATAATATACATTATTTGGACTGAGACTAGATGTAACATAGCAGTTTGTCTCTGAGAACCAAGGCGGTTTAATGGTTAGTTTGCCAAATTAGCAAACACAAGAGAGCAGGGTTCAATCCTGCTCTGACAAAAAGGCAAGGTCTTTTATTCTAAATCCCTTGCCAGGATATAACCTTTGTTTCTTTATATGCTAGCAAACAGCAATCATTTAATCATGCAGTGTGTTAAAGTTATGCAATTAAAAATAAATTAATTAATTAAGCTATCTGGTTATATGGTCATTAATCAATGATCAATTAATAAAGCTGTGTGTTCTTTGTGCCATTGACCAAAGCATCAGTAAATCAAGCTGTCTTATTATGTCCGATATGGAATTCAAATCTTGTTCGTTGTGAATTTCTGAATATCACAGAATAACACATTTTTCTTGCTGTAGGCTGGTCATTGTGTATATTGATACACCCATTGCATACATTTCCTATCTAATTCTTAAGCTACATTATGTAAGAATTACTTCATATATTTCAGATCAATGTTATTTAGTCATTGTGAATGCCCTGAAGAAGGAACAAGGAATGTGGTATCCGAATGTCTGGGGAAGCTGACTCTGATTGACCCACCTACTCTGCTGCCCAATCTCAAACAACATCTAGGCTCCCCATCCCCTTACACTAGAAGCACAGTGGTGACACTATCAAATTCATAATTACTGATCAGGTAGATGACTATGTTTTTAGAACTCTTTGTTATGGTCTTTGATAAATCATTCAATAAAAGCAGGCAAGATGGTTCACTTTTGCAACCCAGTCACTTCCATTATGTTTTGCCACCTAGATTTTGTTGCCTTTTTAAAATTTTGTTTAAGTTCAAAAGTTCAAAATGCACTTAAAGCCATAAAAGAAATTGTTGGTTAGCCATATAGTTCTCCAATTTACTAGGTACCTCACAGAAAGTTAAAAGTCCCATTTTATTGACTTGTCGGAAAACTCATTCAGTAATGTGCAGGTAAAATAAATAGTTTTTTCTATTTTAGGTAACGATCGTTTGCAGTGTTTGTCATGAAACAAAACACATTGGTATGAAGAGTTTAGGCCATGAGAGACATATCTGAATGGTTATACAAATTTGATGCTATATTTGATTGTTGTCAATTTAGGGCCCTGTATTCTGAAGCAGTTGCTATCTCGATCTGTCCATGTATGGCTGCTTCACGATGCATTCACACTTGTACCCACCAAAACGTTGCATAAATTACACATAATTGGATGTCATTAGGTAGGGAAATTGCTGGTGACAAATGTGTATTTTTATGTTTGTGTCTTTTAATGGTTTGTCTTTCCAGATTCATTATTGATAGAGTTTCCCAAATTTTTAGTATTTTACTACACCTGAACCTTGAAAACCCCAGTTTACTCCATTATGGACAGAGTTATGCTACTTGTCAACAAAATTCTTGTATTCAGTTTGAAACATGGAATATTTCTTGTAATCATTATAGCTTAAGAACCATTCAGTATAATAGGATCGAACTGGGTAAGAGCATTGTCTTTTAGACCTAGATGTAACTTGGGTTTTGTGATCTCTACACCATCTTAGACAGAATTGTTGGAGTTATGTTTTTTGTCCATACATTCGATTATGCATGTAATCACCATAGCTCAAGAACAATGCAATATATTGTAATACAGTTCGATGTGAAATTTGTTTCCTTGACCTAGATTTGTCTATTATAATTTGTCTTGTTTTCAATTTAGACAGAGGTAAATCCCTTCACAGTCCATTTTATATCTTTTACATGAGATGCTGCTTTAATTAATGATTCAGTGAAGGAGTGCATATGTTCAACATATTCATTTATAAAAATCTTGAATGCCCATTTTTTAATTTCCCATTGCAAGGGCCACCATGTAAAGACCTATAATGAATATTGTGTGGCACTTTGATGCAGCTATTATTCATGGCTTTGGTTACTTTTTGGTTTCTTTTTCTTTCTTTGCTCTATTTTTAAGAGAAAAATGGAGCATGTTATTTTTTTTCTCACCATTCAAATGTCCATACACCATAAGTTTTTTTTAATACTAAGTTTAGTACAGTTAACATTAAAAGCTATATAACATAGATGTATGAAATTTTTCTCACTGTAATTTAAGTAGATACTTTGAATGTGATTTAGATTTTTGCAGCTTACTTTCAATCTTTACTCAAACTTGTGATGTTTTTATTTCAGACTTGTTTGTATTAGCTATATATGATTAGATTAGATTTGAGGACTGCTATAACAACATTTAAGCTTCTTCACAGTTTCGCAAATATTTGGATGTTAATTATTGGACAAAAAATGTCTTCATAAACTTTGTTAGCTACTTGAAACACGTTCAAAATTTAATGGGAATATTTGTATTTATATATAGTTGGCCTAGTAATTTTGGTAGGATTATTTTTGTTCATATGTGGATGAGCTTGTAATTTGGTAGTACAAATATTTGCATTTATAGGTGTAAATGACTTTTTAAATTGGTAAGAATATTTGCATTTATAGCTGGATGACCTAGTAATCTGGTAGGACTTTTTGTATTTATATGAATAAGCAGAGTTAGATTTTCGACATTCCAAAAAAAAAAATCAATCTTTATCCCGTTTTTGAACTTGTTTGATGTTCAGTGTCAACCCATTGAAATCATGTAGTGAATACCAGTAGACATATTAAATATAATCTTATATGTTTATATTTATATGTAGATGACCTTAGGATTTCAGGCCTTTACAACAATATTCTCTCTTTTATTGTTTGTATTCCAAGACTTCAAATATTTGTTCTCAGAACAGTCAGTTAACATCATTGTAGCAATTACATCATTGGGCATTACATGTTTCTTCTTTCTTCAGCCTCAGGGTATATATGCCCTGTTAAGAAGTTGCATAGGAGATTTCTTGAAAACATTAGAAGATCCAGATAAAAAAGTACAAAGAGTTGCCCTGGTTACGTTCAACTCAGCAGGTCACAACAAACCATCACTGATACAAGATTTACTGGGCACCATTCTTCCTCACCTTTAGAATGAAACCAAAGTCAGGGTAATTAGATGTCTTCATCATGCTGTAGAAATTAAGATTATAATATGCTAGTGAACAATTTAGATTCTATACTTGTTTTGTTAATTTTGTTTGTTAACCTGTTATAAGTTACTTCCCCTTATTTGAATGCAACCTTATGTACTGTGTTATACATGACACATCCCAAATTTTGCCAAAATTGCATGAAGGTATTTAGATATTAAAATTAAATAAAATATTTAAAACAAGATGAGCAGGTCAGTATATTATAGAAAGGTAAGAAGTCATAGTCTTTTCATTTTTCCTATTTGTCTTACCGTTGTTTTTCATAATTTATTGACCACTCCAGTGGCCTGGTGGTTAGAGTATCTGCCTCAGATGCAGAATGTCATGAGTTCAATCCCCGGCCGAGCCATACCAAAGACTTATACAAATAGTACTAAAAGCTGCCTAGCTTGGTGCTCAGCATTAAGCAGTTTGTGTTAGGACTGGTTGGCTGGGTGTCAGGATAATGTGACTGTGTGGGAGATCATGCTACATGTCTGCAATATGATTCCCCAGTGCTAGGCATCACTTTAAACTGCCTCACTGCAGACATCGTACCGATATGACTGTAAAATTGTTAAAGGTATGTTAAAAATCCAGATCACACTCACACCCACAAGTTAACAGAGATATTGGCATTGAAGATGAGCAGCAGAGAGGGTGAACAGACCATGTTTTCAAGCAAAAATAAGGCTTCCTACGAAATCTCATTTTAACCGAAAAAAAATAAGTCTCCATTTAGCAAACGGAGACTTCACGATTTTTCAATCAATTTTGGTTGCAACGATGTGGTCATCCACCCTCTCTGCTGCTACAGGTTAACAAAAATAATAAATGATTTCAACCAAATATTTGATCGAGTCCGATACGATATCGTGTCCGAGGATCATGTAAATTTATTGTTATAAATCCATGCGGGGTCGACTGAGCGTTACTAAAGAAATTTTTAAATTGATTGAAGTTCATATCGGAACACCATGTCTGCCAAATATTTCGTAACGTATGTGTATCAACGCCGTTAAACACAGCAAGAATATTACAGTTATCTCTGATCACTTTTGGAATCTGAGTGTAGCGTTGAGTGACATATATCACGTCAGTGTTTTTATGCCTGCCTCTGGAAAAGATCCTAGCAGTTTTTTTGATTGTCTAACATCACATCGTCGTATACGACTAAATTGTTAATGTTCCCATCAAGGTCATCCACGGATGGTGCCTCGTCAATATCAGTTATAAAATCAACGACGTTCTCACCTTTAATCTCTGAAGCGTTTTCATTAAAATCTTTTAGCACTTCATAGCAACGTTGATCATCTACGCTAGGAGCAACTAAATACAACTTATCCCACTTCATCCATCTCATTATTAAATTGAGCAACAATTGTGTCTTGCCGGATCCAAATGGCCCGATTATAATTGCGCGGATAGAGTTTGGTAGCGCTGCATGATGCTTAACTGGTTCTCTTGTTTTAGTCGCTGAAAAATCAATTATATTCATATCTCTATACATAAATTATGGATCTATATTGTGTGAAGTGTAAAACGTGTACTAGCACAAATGATTTGACGATGGTTACAACTAAAAATAACAGATCAGCACTAACTGGTAGATGTGCAACATGTGGTATAAAAAAGTTTAGATTTGTTTCTACAAAATCAAAGATTTTACAATTCGGAGATGTTTTAAAAAAAAACGAGGAGGTGATATCACAGCCAAATTTGCAAAACTCCCTGGAACCCCATGGGCAAAGTACCCCGGAGAAAAGCACCTTCCAAGATGTAGCTACTGTGGCCCCGGAACACGATTAGATATCAGACTTGATGATCAAAATCAACCCCGACCCGGCGAGTATCCGATAAACGCTATTGATAAGGCGTGTCATGCCCATGATGTTGCATATAAAAGCAGCAATCTGCAAAACAGGCATCTCGTGGATGTGAAATTAATTCATGCGTTAAATGCTGTTCCTGATAAATCTTTGAAAGAAAAATTTGCTTCGTGGTTGGTAAAATCGGCTATGAAAGGTAAATTGATGTTAGGTGCTGGTAATTAATAATATGGAATCTATTTATTATTCTCCGAGAGGATACTGGAAGGGTAAAGCAGCAATCAGTAAACTCGCCAGCGCCGCAAAAGTGAAAAAGGCTACTGCGGCTAATTGGTTATCCAAACAGGCTATATGGCAAATTTATCTACCGCGTCCTAAACAAATCAATTTCTCTTATTTTGATGTTACCGGACCCAATGAAGTTCATCAAGCTGATTTATTGTTTTTACCACATGACAACGGTTACAAATACGCGCTAACCGTAGTTGACGTTGCGAGTTGATACAAACAAGCAGAACCGCTAAAAACAAAATCATCACCTGAAGTAGCTTCTGCATTTGAAAAGATTTATCGACGAGGCCCACTACGCTGGCCAAATCTGTTACAAGTTGATCCTGGCAAGGAATTTCAAGGCGCTGTTTTATCAGCGATGAAAGATTACAATGTCACCATCAGACGGGGGCATACTGCACTACATCGCAATCAGGCAATTGTTGAACGATTTAATCGGACTCTTGCTGAGCGGTTATTTGGATATCAATACGCAAAAGAATTCATCCAAGAAAAGCGATCTCGTGAATGGGTCAAAAGGTTACCAGGGGTAGTTGCAGCACTAAATAACGAGATTGCCAGAGCAATCAATATGAAACCTAACAACGCAATAAAAAAAATTATATACCACAACCACAGCGGGATAGCGTTTCTCAGCCAATTCTTGGTAGTAATGTCACTGTGAGATATTTATACGAACCAGGAGAGCTTGAAGGTGGCAGAAAAAGGGCTACTGATCCTATTTGGAGTGTTACTGCACACAAGATATCTACTATAACATGATCAACTGGAAGACCTCCAATCTATAAATTGGATTCAACTGCCCCTCAGCGGGGTTTTACACGCGAACAATTACAAGTGATTCCTGACGATACTCAATTACCACCGCGGGGTCTTAACTAGCGCCGTTGTGTCTGTTGCACTCAAGACAAGTCAACATCACATTGTTTCTGACATGACCGAGACTGTTATTTTTTCTGTCAACGGTAAATTGGCGAGGATCTTTATTCGAATACTGCCAACGCATTATACAATTGCAACTCGCGCAGTGATTATTCTGTTGTTGTTTCAGCGTAATTATTAATTCAGCATCAATGTCAAATTCTCGTTTTTTTTTGTCATGTTGTTTGTAACCGGAGAGTTTTTTATCAATAATTTTAACATCAACGATGCTAGCATCATCCATTGTGGTGTCATCATCGCCTGACTCTGTCAAGACAATTCTTCGAAGCTGATTTATTTTTCGTACTCTGGATACTGCGAGATAGACTAAATTTGACCATTCGATGCGATTATCTACCATCCAAACAATTGTATCCGATATAGTTAATCCCTGTGAAGAATGTATTGTTGCTGCGTATCCTAGCGTCCACGGGGATTTATTAGCACGCAATGCATCTTCAACGACGCTGATATCAACCAGCACAATATCATTTAATACGAGAATTTGTTTTTCATGCTGTCCTGGAATATCAACTTCTATATTCTGTTTTCGTGTATCCGATGGCCTATAACATAACGGTACTGGAAGTGTTGCAAATAATTTTTTATGCGTTTCAAATAACTTCATCTGAAGTGTGTCTCTGACTATTTTTCTACTTAAAATTATCAAATCGTTTGGTCTCCACGTTTCCCAATAATCATTCATGGGAGTTTCTGAAATTATTTCACGCGCTATTTCGCATTGGATTTTATCCGGTTGTAATCTGATTAGTTTCTTAAATTCTTTTAATTCATTATCAAGTGATCTATAATCAGTGGTAATTTCTTCATAATAGTCTACAAAACCCTTTAGCCATTCATGTGGGGATGCACCGATAAATGGTGGTGGTTGGCCGTGATCACCGCACATGACGACTTTTGTGTTTTTGTTTAACAACCACTCGAGAAATGTTTGTAATACATCTAATGACACTGTGCATATTTCATCCCAGATTATGATTTCAGGAATGAATTTATCACCCATTCGATCAGGGGTCCATTTGTCACCCTTCCATCGAAAAAAACTGTGATAGGTACGGGCATTTACCCCTCGCTGTATCATCTCTCTGGCGAGTCTGTGAGTTGGTGTTAGTACAATCATGGTTGACCGACGAAATAATTCAATTGCACGAGTTGTCTTTCCTGACCCACCACAACCGTTTAAATAAACTGTCTTGTATCTACATATTGGATCAGATACCGGTGGTGCATTAGAAAATTCTGATTGAATTTCAATGGGGTTACATGAAAGATATTTATCATCCATGGCAACATCTGCGGATTCACAATACTCTTGTAGCGTTTACTTTTTAAATCGCCAACCCCCCCAATTTTCCTCCGGATCTGTGAATTTAGCTACAGCTGATTTGTATTTCTCGTGGATATAAATAGAATCAGTGGCTACTCTAACTGCGGTATTAGGAAATCTATTTATCATCGAAAATAAATTGATAGAAGCATAAGCTAGCATAGAACTTCTCAAATGCGTATATTGTTTAATATATCCATCACAATAGGTAACAATTGTACCTAATCGTCTTCCATCAGATAGGAAAGCGTCTTTACGATTCACAAGTTTTCCCTGTTTCGTTAAATCCGTTACAATAAAATCGTATTCAGCGATGTCTATGATCAACCGCGAAGAATATTTTGCATTGTCGTATCTTCCACCCTGGGTAAATTTACCGATTATTCTTCGTCCAAAATCTTTTGCTTGTTCTTTTTTAATTTCAAATAACTCCTTAGACCAATTCATGATTTGTTCTTCACTGAAATTCGAAGAATTTCCATCTGGAAACTGTTTTCGCTGTTCGCTAATTATACGATCTAGATCGGGTTGTGGTAGCCAAACTTCTTTCTGAGCTCGATAGCATATAATAGCTTCGGAAACAATCAACGATATTAGCATACCACAATCAATCATATATCGTAGTAACACTATTGGCATCCAGGCCTTTTCAGATATATGTCTACCTAGCCAAACATAACTACACGGATGTAACCCTGTAGCGAGTTCAATCAATTGAAATCATACCGCCACGATGGTATTTTGTATTCCACAGTCCTCCATGACCAAATTCGATGCAACTCAATTTAACGTCCTCGAGAAAATCACTTTGTGTTGGACGCCATGAGTTTTTTTCTCTTGTGAAGTGAGCTACCACTGATGGAATTGTGAAGCTATCCGCGAGTAGTTTTTCATGGAATGAAATCTCTTTTGGATGGAAATTGCTTTGCAATTTCCCGATGAAAATGGAAATTGCAAGGCAAATTCACTAGCGATTTTTCTCATTCTGTTATCTAATTCTTCAACACGATATAATTCACCATTTGGTCTTACAAATTGATCAAATCCTATTTCGGGATCTTCATCACTTCTAAGTAACCACACTGACACAGGATCATCCTTACACAGCGTGTGAATAGCATCGAATAATTTCTCTTCATAGAAAACATCCCCGACGAACTCCTTAGGGATATATCTCACGGTTCTATCTCGTGGAAATATTGTTACTGCAGCCGTCCACGCGTGTTTGTTATGATCAATAATTTTAATTGGAGCTCCTCGCGATTGATATTTCGGTTCATATAATACTTCTCTGGTTATTGTCGTTACTGATATTGGGAATTTTAATGATGCTTCTAATTTAGCTATATCAGAAATCTTTGCACCGTGCTGTTTCACTGTCAGTTCCCATTCGGTTATTTTCCTACGTCGCAGATCAGTTAGTTTATTTCCTCGGGATGCATTTGTGAAGTGTTCCATTACCCGTGTTGCTACACAATTCAGTGAACTAGAATATTTCATAGGAGCTAGTTTTGCAATATCGGGTTTATCATTTAACAGATATATCCCATAAACAATTGCTGTTACAGGATAAGATCTCTCGTAGTATGGTTTTTCAATTCCAGTTAGAATTCCTGGTTTGGAATCTCTACTCACAATGACAGTTTTTTTATCCTTGAGGATTGGTTCAAATTTATCCCTGATAATCCATTTGCCTTCGACTTCGATAATGAATTTTATTCTGAAAAAATACTTCTGTTGGGAATTGCTTTGCAATGAAAATCCTTTGGATTTTACACCCTTGGATTTCCAGCCCCTTGGCGGGCCAAGGTGTGAAATTATCTCAGCTGCTCTTTCATCGTTCATAGTAGCATCGATGTTGGGTACATTGACATCTTCATGAATAATTCGAAATGTCGACCAACAGTATGCTGCACCATCTCGGTAGAATTCATTAAAACACTCCCTGATTTTACCCAGTATAGTTCTATCACTGATTAGACGTTTTGGTGTATCAGAGACTCTATCGAGATTGAATTTAGTATTTCTCCAAGGCTTAATTTTCGATAATCTTTGGAATTCTTTCATGGTATAATCAATGAATTTAGTATTTCTCCAAGGCTTAATTTTCGATAATCTCTTGAACTCCTCCATGTTATAATCAATGAATTTAGTATTTCTCCAAGGCTTAATTTTCGATAATCTCTTGAACTCCTCCATGTTATAATCAATGAATTTAGTATTTCTCCAAGGCTTAATTTTCGATAATCTCTTGAACTCCTCCATGTTATAATTAAAACAAGTATTTAAATAGAAAAATATAGTATAATGAATCACTGCAAGTGGCTAATGATTGGATCAACAACCCGGTGTAACAAATCATGCAGAAGCGAATTCTGTGGGTATCATTTACAAAGCGTTCGCAACGGTTCTTTCGGTCCTCTCCCATGCCTCCAATGTGGGGTGGGCTTTAGAGGAAAATCACAATTATGTCTCAGTTGCGGCCGCAAATGATACAGGTTACTAAAACGCTATTATGACAAACGAATAAAAAATACCGTCATTGACCCTAACGATGACAAAATCATAAAAAACCCTCAAGATTATATCAAGAGGTTTATAATTAAAGCAGATATAAATTAGACAAATAGTATTATTATACAAATGAGCCAAGACTTCAGACCCCATCCAGTGCTTGTTAATTACGAAGCATCCCGTGATGGTGTTGTCAGGCACCACAGACTAAAAAAACCGGTTGGATATCTGAATAATATGGGGTATTTGATGTTTTCAGCTGGGAGGAAGAAGTATCTCTGTCACAGAATTATTTTTGAATGTCATAACGGATTAATCGAAGACGGCCTTGTTATTGATCACATAAATGGCGTGAAGACTGATAATTGTCTTGGGAATCTTCAAGCCGTCTCACAAAGTCGGAATTCAAAATTAGGTGGAACTGGCAAACATGCAAAACGCCCTAGGGGGGTCAAATCGTTTGATTTAGAAAATAATGAAGAGAGAAGCTTTCAGTCGATAAATGAAGCCAGTAGATACTTTGACATTTGTGGGACTTCAATACGATTTGTTGCAGAAAATATAATTAAAACAGCTCTGTCAAAGAACAATGGCCATAAAATAAAATTCGTATACATCTGAAACGATTCAAGGGAGATAAATTCTTTATGAATAAATCCACCGCAACTCACACTCTACTTACTAAGTTCCCTTGTTTTATGACGTCAAAGGAATTTGTCGTCTGCTGTTACCTGTAGAGAGGTATAATTGACATGTGCGCGCCCACGTGACTGTAATGGAGTATATAATACATGAGTTTCGTTAGAGTTGTATTTTTATCAACTTTAAATAATTCTAAAATGTTTTGTTTTCGCTTGGGCTAAAACTGCATTTATTTAAACAGTTGTATTTATTTAGACCATCTAAATTCAGCTATTAATACACTTTCAGTACAGACGTTCTTTATAATCCAGCGCATTACCTATGTTCGCTCAGCCGGAACGAGCAGGAAATACTAGTGTTTCCCATTCATTGAAGTAGGTGGGCGTGGTTAAAATTCCTTGTATACAGCTCTTTGTGATTTAATCGATAATGTAATTTGTCTAGAGAATTAGAACAGGGAAAATATACGCTGTTATTTAACAACTGTATTATTTTTTTTAATGTTTTATTCAAATATTTTGTCTTTTTTAAATGTTGTGAAACAGCATTAATAAGTAATTCGAGGAAATAAAATAACATACCCGTGAATCAACGCTGCTGTATTAGTCAGCTTATATAGCATATCAAAGGTATAAAGCCTGGGGCTTTCGAAGGCCAATGCGACCGATCAAAACTAACCAACGCCATTAACCCGGGCGTGTTGTTGTCTTTTGTTCACAATCATGCAACCGGGTTAATTTAATTGGGTTGCTTTTGATTGGTTGGATTGGCCGTAGAAAATCTGCCCCGTCGTTTCATGTTTGTGCTGTCTTGTGCCGTCCCACATCATGTATGCCTAAAATTTGCCACAACACTCGAGTGGAGATATATATGGCATTGTGACGTCACCCCAAGCATATCTTCTGGGCGGTCTAAGATGACGTTTGTCACCTTAGGCCTCCCGCCGGAGATGTATGTTTCGGGTCCCCTTGGGCTTACTTGGATGTGAAGGCAACCAAGGAGTTCCAAAGATGTGTTGTCGTATATGTAACCTCTGGGTCTCTTTCACGTTATTTGACGCGAAAGGGGTTTCCAAATGGGGTTTTCATGTATGTGCTGTCCTAACCTCTGGGTCTCTCTGACGTCATAGGGCGCCAGCGAGATTGCCAGATGAGTGTTATTTTTTTTTTTTAATAATTAGAGATACAGTATACTATAAAAATATGGATATCAAAGATGTAAATGTTATAATTGCTGAAATCTCAAATTTAAAAAATAGAGGGGTAGTATTATCTGAAGATATCGACTGCGACAGGATTGCCTCGGAATATGAAGACATAGAGTATCAGTTTAGTAAGGGTCGTTATGTTTTACCCAAGATGTACAGGCTCGTGAAAGGAATTCAAAAGTCCATCAATGCTTGCTTGTACGGTAACGATATTAATGCATTTATAACGCTATTTAGCACCGTTGAAGCAATACGTCAAAAGCTTGGCCAAGAGTATCAAAAACGAGCTGAAATTAGTTCTAAGGTTTGTGATCTTAGAAAAATATTAAATGAGGAAAAACCAGTATCTTAACCACGTGAGCGTTACTATAAAAAATAGGCTTTCAGTAAATTTTATTAAAAAATAATTTTTTTTAGCGTTTTTTGTAACACTCACATAGGATTTTCTCCTGAAAGAATACTCATCAGTTTGGGCTTGCTCATGCAGTTATGTGCATACTGGATGATCTGGTCGTAGTAGCAAGTAATCACCGCGACGCCTCCATTTTCACGTAGTTGTTGTTGTTGCCGCGTCGTTAACACAAATCGTTCATCGCCGTTCTCAGATATTACAATTCTAAAACCCCCAGCTATGTTATTTCTGAAACATTCACGGATAGCGTCGTACAGTTTAACCCTGTCGAAGATGGATACGTTAGCTTGATGGTACATTATTTAATAACTCATCTTTTAATTGTGATAGTTTCACATTTGAAAATTCAGTTTACAAACAATATATGGTAGGTGAATCACTTACAACTAAATTAGCCCGAGAGCGGCTAGCAGCAATTAAAAGTTTATACCGGTTCGAGACAGACTTTGCGAGAAACTTCAACAACGACAACAAGCGCAGACTGACTTTTCTGTGTCAAGTGAACAACTGTTTACTCCGATAACAAGTGCGACCAAAGATGTGAAAAAGTTAACTGAAGCAGCGATATACGAAGATATTCCTGAGCGAGAACGAGCAACGAAGGCGCCGCTGCTTGATACACTTGAAAAGATAGCAGCAGAGACCGAACAAACGCGCGCAGGGATACAACAGCTATCCAGTGATATAAAAACCCAACACGAGTATGAACGATTAGCTGATATTGATGATTCTGCGGGTGAAACTAAAAGAGTTTCCACACCTGAACCACAACCTGTTGGTGTCACCCCAACAGGTGTTCCCTTTATAGACAAACTCACCGAAAACGCTATAACACAAATCAAACGATTTGAATTAATAAAACTCGAACATTATAAGATTTTTGGTAATTTTGCCGCCCAAAGCTTTCATTCCAGAAAGGACTTTTTAAAAGACGAGTATAAAAACAGTAGAATAAACCGAGATGAATGGGCTGATTGGTTGTATAAAACGAATAAGGGGACTGGCCGTTTAAATAAAAGAGAATTGGGATATAAAGAATTTAGAAAGGGAATTGATGAGTATGATAAAACTGGTACAACTAAAAAAGTTACTGCTAGTGGATATTCGATTGGAAATCCTTTGGATTTCAACGCAACCGTGACATGTCCTGGTAATATTCTCAGTGATATATCACGGTTGGAAGTTCTTATCGGAGGGAAACGAGCCGGAAATAACTCAACGGAAGTAATTAATGAAGCAGCTGATATCTGCAGACGATTATTTGCCGGCGGTATTATGGACATTAATGTATATCGAGAACTCATTGCTGAATTAGTTGAAAATCATAGAGACGCCCATGGTTGTGATGAAAATCCTATGGATCTTAGCGATTGATCACTAATTGAAAAACTACTAGTTTTAAAACAAGATGATCATACACTACAACCATGATAAACCCGTAAGCGTCTACGTGGTGAACTCACGATTGCCTGTTTATAGAGCATATTACGGAGATGGTTTCGGCAATACCATTGCGGGGTTATTTACAAAAATGGCTCCCAAGGTGGCGCCGTTAGCTAAACAATTATCAATGAAAGCCATTGATATTATTCGTGATAAGGGAACCAGCAAAATCGGAGATTTCGTTGGAAATCTTGCCGGAAAGGCATTTTCTGCCGCGAAAAATAAAATAGCATCATTGGTGCGAAAGAAACCAACGGTGCTGCCATCAACTACAGTGATGCCTGCAAAAATCAGCAAAGCAATAAACAGCGCAGTGGAAGAAAAACTAGCGTCGTTGGCTGCTTCGGTGACTCCGTCACAATTGACGGCTTCACCGGTAACAGATAGCGCTATCATGAACGCGATAGCAGGAAGTGGTTTGAAACGAAAACAAAAACGACGATGATTACAAAGAGTTTCACAATTGAAAACACTAGTATTTTAATAAAATGTTTAAACGAACAGCTGATCCGGCCTTCGATATAGAAGCACCAGTACCCAAGGACAATTCCGTCCGCGATTATCAATTTTATTCCTATCATGCAATACAACCCGACCTACGATCGCGAATTGAACTTCAAGTTCAAGATACCAGTAAATACTTTTTGCCATGTGAAGCATTTATTGAAATCGAGGGAAAACTCGTAACAAACGATGCGCTCATAATGATCCACCATATGCAGATGATTCAAATATCCGAGTTGGTTTTGTTAATAATGGCATAATGGCGTTATTTGAAAGTGCAAGATATCTCATTGATGGAAAAGAAATTGAATCAATAGACCGTGAAGTTGATGTTGCAACAACAATAATCGGGCTAGCAAGATACTCCGATGATTATACAAGATCGGCTGGTCCGTCTATGATGTTTGCAAAGGATACATCTAATAACGCTGACCACCTTCAATACATTAAAGTGTTAACACCGCAAGACACTTCAGTTGATAATCAACGGGAAGCAACTAATCCAGAACGTCGAGCTAGACCAGGAGCTGCGTTTGATATTCTCGGAGGCGTTAATGGTAATTTCAATTTAGGATTTGCAACACGAGTAGCAACGTTGCAAGGACAGCAGCGATATTTGTCATGTGCGATTCCACTCCATCACATATTTGGATTCTGCAGAAATGTCAGAAAAGTCATCTATGGAGCCAAACACACAATCGCGTTAGTGCGAAAAGGCAATGACAATGATGCAATTTGGCGTACTGGTGCCGCTGATGGTAAAGTTGTTTTGAGTAAAATAGTATTGTGGATGCCAGTAATGACCCCAT
This sequence comes from Unio pictorum, assembly GCA_030141615.1. Lineage (NCBI taxonomy): Eukaryota > Metazoa > Mollusca > Bivalvia > Unionida > Unionidae > Unio > Unio pictorum. Next base: position 4,631,385 of record JARLTB010000047.1, on the reverse strand, counting down.
CAATTACCACGGAAGAGCGGCTACTTTCATTTATGGACACAGGTGGCAAATCATTGATAAGTTGGCTAACAACAACAACTTATGCCAAAGAGGATAATGTTGCTGATACATTTACATGGCACCTGGCATCAAAACAAGGCGTTTCAGCTCCACGTCATATATTTATAGCGCTGCAGAATCGGAATCGATTAGGCTCCCAAGAACACAGTCATATGATATTTGATCAATTAGGAGTCAAGGAGGTTTCACTGAGAATAAACGGACAACAGGAACCATCTGAGGATATACAACTTGATTACGGCAACAACCATATAGCACGTGTGTATCATCGGATGCTGTCATATATGGGTCGTGATCAAAATGTTGATACTGGTTTACAAATATCGCAACTTGAGTTTAAAAACCTGTATCCGATTTATTACTTTTCGCTGGAACATCTTGATTTAACAAGGCAATCCGTTGTTGACATACATTTTAGGGCTCGTATAGACCCTGGTGGTGTCAATTATAGAGCGGTTGCTGTCATTCTCAGCGACAAATCAATGTTGTTAGAAGGTGTTGGTGGACGAATGAGAATCATTGACGCACCAGTGGAAAATATGTAAATGAAACTTGAAGAGTTTCCAATTAGATCAGTTGAAAGCATAAATGTGTTTTACAATAAAATGACATATAGTGTTGTTAGTGTCAAGCTGACTGATGGTCAGGTCAAGAAATTGCGATCAAAATCCGCAAAAGAATGTGGAACAACAATAACGTTAAAACCAGAGCAGATGTCCGGCGGTACACATAAAATATCATTGACGGATCGTCAAATAAAACATTTCAGTGATGCGCTGAAGAATAAGCGAGGAGTTCAAATTGCATTTTCAAAGGCTGCAGTCGCCAACATGATAAAATCAGGTGGTATATTTCCATTGTTAGCCGCAATACCAGCATTGATTGCAGCGGCTGCCCCAGTGGTGGCGAAAGCAGCGGCGTTGGGAGCCGTTGGTACCGCGGCAGGGATGGCGTTGAAAAAGGCAACTGGGAAAGGATATAAAAAAAGGGAAAGGGACTAAGACTACCAGGAACCCCGTATTCATGGTACAGCGGGAGATCCGTTCACGGATCTGACCTGAGAATACCAGGAACGGTTTATTAGTTGAAAACCCAATTCTTCCCATGTCCAATTTTCATTTAATTGATGCTGCTAAAAAACTAGCGATAAAAAACTTCAGAGGGGTTTTTATGAGAGATCAATTACCGAGAAAACCTAAACATGTTGAAACCGGTATCATCAATCTTGATAACAGTAACGGATCGGGAACTCACTGGGTTGCATACGCGATCGATCCACGTGGAATTGTCTATTTCGATTCATATGGGCTAGCCCCACCGAACGAGTTTATGCAGTATATAAATTCTTCGATGAAACTCAAAGAGTTTCCAATTTTTTATTCCACGCTGCCAACACAACAATTAAATGATCCACCGATATGCGGCCGTGAAGTATTAAATGTCCTCACAGAGATTTCATTAAAATCCTTTGGATCTCCGTGGAAACCACCTCATATTGTTGTAAACGAATATACCAGTGGGAAATTACAAGGTAATTTTAGAGAATCAATAAATTGAAAATACAAGTTGCGCTAACAATAATGATTGATATTTGGGGACGATCTCTGTCAATGTCGAAACCCACCGCGAAAACATCTGCGGGTTCAATCGAGGATGTAAAAAAAAAAAATTGAAGATGAAATCGCTGAGACGTTAAATTTAGTAAGTGTTGACCCATACGAAATAGTTGTATTTCAAGATCGCCAGGGTAAATTGAAAACCAGTGATGTGTCATTGGATGACATTTTAAAACGGCAGCACGACGCCGCTGAAAACTCTATTGCGCTGTATTCCAACGGTGGACAACTTAAACCAGGCGCACTTGTGTCTACGATCACCGACAAGATTGCCGCCCACGACAAAATGATTGCCCTCCATGACGGTGCGATTGCCACCCACGGCAGCGTGATTGCCATCCACAGCCGTGAGCTGGATGATTATATACGAGGTTATAATAATTTTCGCAAAAATGTCGTACATAAATTCTTTGGAACCCCGCTTGTGGTTGGCATGACTCTCGCTAAAATTAAAAACTTTCTATCTTTATTCTTTTTTAACAAGAACGCGGGAAGGATGATGAATGAAGATGAAATCAAGGCAAATTATCTCGATATTTTTAAACTAATAGAAAATTTTGAAAGGGTACAAAAACCCACTAACGACGTCGTTGTTAAGTTTTTTGGAACCGCACTTGTGGCAGGTATGACTCTCGCTGAAATTAGCGAGTTTATTGGCAAGCATACTCACAATGCCTACGTCGCTAATAGTTTCTTTGGTGTCCCGGCTACATCTACGATGACTCTCAAAGATATTAATATGTTTATGGTGAGACAAACAACACTTAATACCATCGTGGATAAATTTTTAGGGAGAACATCTGTGTCTGAAACCACATCGTTGACAGGTCCGACCCTCGCTGAAATTAAAAGCGCTATTGACGAACAAAAACGCACCAGTGAAATGGTTAATAATTTCTTTAAGGGCTCTGAAAGTTACAATATCACGACGACATATTCTGAACTCGACGGGAATTATAATACCCAAAAAGGTTTTGGATTTAACCTCCTTTTGATTTCATTTTTTAAACGCCGCGATGGAACGATGATGAAATATACCAAAATCAAAAAAACCTATCTCGACGTTTACGACGATATTCTTAAACTAAAAGAAAAATCTGAAAAGGTACAAAATCCCGCCAACGACGTCGTCGATAAGTTTTTTGCAACCCCACTTGTGGCAGTCATGACTCTCACTGAAATTAAAGCGGCTATCGATGAAAGTAAAACAACAGTTAATGCCGTCAAAGATGATTTTCCAAAAATGATCGAACGACTCGATAAGGTAAAAATTCCACACCGCGTAAAAACCGTTGATAACATCGTATACACAGTTGCCAGTGGGACCTTTGATTTGATCCAAGGAAATGAAAATAGTTTATATTTTCACAGCAAATATGGTAGTATACCGGGTTGTTATCGATTTACAATAATACATCGCCGTAAATTTGATTTGGGAGTCGGCCCGGCGATGTATATAAGCGGTGTTAACACAGTGACGTATATAAACGATATGATACCCGAAGCGCCCGACCGAATAAGATCCCCTATTAGAATTGATATAACTACATCCGACGGGCCAGCGGCAGGGGTTAGGGAGTCGCTACCCTGGACGCTAGAATTTGTATCCGGTATTCCCCCCATCGACCATAAATCCAGGTACACAATGGAATAATTGAAAACACTAGCGGGTTTTAAATAGTAATGACATCGACGAAATTAATTGAACCGATAATAGTCCCAGAGGTATCGCAATCGCATCGATATCGATATGATACCGTGAAAGAATTTTCCGCGAATTTGAAATCACTTTCTGAACGTTATCGTGAAAAAATGAAAAAATACCGACGCAGCGTAGCAATCATCGACATCACCGTGTACTCGGTGTCCGGTGTGATGGTCAGCGCCGGGGTTATTTTGTCGACGGTGACCATGATGGCTCCGATTGCAGTTCCAATTGCTATGTCCGCGGCAACAACAATTGCGGCAGTCGCCACCGCGATAACTAAAAAATTATCATCGTGTTCTCAGAAAAAACTCGCCGATTATACAGCTCGGTACAGGGTGGTATTTGACGCATACTCGAAATTATTCGAGTTGATCTCGCTGTCGATAGATAATTCGTTCATATCCGATGTTGAATTTTCCACGATGACCCAGTTGTATAACTCCGTGATGTTGAAATTGGAAATTGAAGACAGCGTTAACAATAATGTCACTACAATTCAACGAATTGCAACTGCTTAAACGAATCGCGGAGAATACCACCCCGATACGAACAAGCATGATATCAATAACATCAACAACCCCACAATTTAGTGTGAACTTCCCTTCTCTGATTCCAGTGCGTGAGATCGCGCTGGCAAAATTACGAGTATATCATAGCTGGCCTAATATCAGATCGGTTGCATTTGGCGGTCAGCAACCGAATAACTCGTTAAGGTTTTTGTGGAATAAACCCGATGGTACTCCAGCGTGGGAAACTGTTTCGTTACCAACTGGGTCATACCAAATTGAACAAATCGATGCTGAAATTCAGCGTAGAATAAAATCAATCACTGGAAAAGAATCAAAAATAGCTATTAAACTTCATGAACCGACGCTCTCGTCGTCGATCGAAATAAGCACAGAGGGATACATTGTAGATATCTATAACAGCTCGTTAAGAACATTGTTAGGATGGCCTGAAAAACCACCGGAAAAATCCGCCACCGACTTAACCACGGACGTACAATCATATCATGAAATCAATCCCAGTTATCGAGATAATTTATCTGATATAAGAAAAGGAAAAATCGCTGATAGATTTATATTTACCAACAAAGACACATTGCAATGGGATTTTATCATTAAAAGAACAGCCGACTCATCTGTTACTATTTCATTTACGCTAACTGACATCTGTGGTTATTTTAATGAAATTAAACAATTATATGAAACACAACTAGAACAACTGTGGAAAACAAAATCGCAAAAACACGTTGAAATAATAAATCAACTTATATCTGACATGGAATATATCAATGAACTAATTATTCAAACAATAATTAATGACAACAGCGACAATAAACAACGATTCCTAACCGATTACAATATCACAGAAGACAATCTGCGTAATTTCAAGTTTCCCAAATACAACGCTGATGAACTAGCAAGAATTGTTAGAACCGATATCAAGGCGCTACAAAAACCAGATTCAGCTGTCCTCCTCAGGTATAATAATGATCCAGATGGTGGCGGTAGGCATATTGCACCGCACAATGTAAATATTTCAGCGGTGATTGCTCTCAACTTAACATGTGATGCAATTGAAGGAAGCTATCAAATTAATCTAGAGCAATCAAATCAAGCTCAGCAGGGATATATTCTTTATTCGTTTGCACCAACAGCTCCTCCAGGATTCCTAATTATTGAAAACCCAATTAATCCTGTCTACATGCGATGCCATAATAATTCGTTAACAAGAATTAATTTCCGACTCACTGACCAGTCAAATAATTTAATTGATCTTCAAGATGAGGTGTTAGCGATTAGTTTGTTTGTAAAGTCCTAAAGACTCGATCAAATATTTGGTTGAAATCATTTATTATTTTTGTTAACCAGTAGCAGCAGAGAGGGTGGATGACCACATCGTTGCGACCAAAATTGATTGAAAAATCGTAAATTCTCCGTTTGCTAAATGGAGACTTATTTTTTTTCGGTTAAAATGAGATTTCGTAGGAAGCCTTATTTTTGCTTGAAAACGTGGTCTGTTCACCCTCTCTGCTGCTAGATGGTATCAGACTTTAATACTTGTTGTACCTCAGCAGGTTAGATAAATTCACTTAAATTGGTTCCAATATACCTTGCAAATAAAATATGGAATTAAACCATTTTAAACATACATCAGTTGCAAAGATATTTGTTTCACCTTGAATAATTATTCTTGTTTCAGAAAAAAACTGATACGAAAAGTTGAGATGCGCCCATTTAGGCACACTTTAGATGATGGTCTCGATATCAGATAAGTTGGTACAATTTTAGTTTTTAAACGTCTGGTTTTCTATTTTTTTATATGTGCATTTGAAATTCTGTATACTGTATTTACAAATTAATCTCTCGAGGTATATCTTGCTGTTTATATTTTAATCAATTTATCTCTCTCATTCAAGTTTTATGTATATTAGATTGCATCTGCTTATTGTGTTAATCAATATATATATATGTTTATCTATCTTTCTACTTGTAACACCTATCCATTTATTGTTGAGCGTGTATATACATATTTTTTGCATTTACTTTAGAGTTACTTTCTTCAGTGAATACATCTCTCTATCTCTCCTTGTACTGTTTTATTAAGCATATATATGTCATACTCCAGGCGGAGAAAAAAAATGTATGTGTAAGCTCCTGCTGCGTTGACCTTTGTAAAAATCCCAATCTTTGTCTCACTATTGTTGGCTTTCATGGTTTGAACAGCAGATGCTCTTTCCATAGATAAAAATTGTTTTGACAAATACACTTAATTTTCATTGCCTCTGAATCCAAAGGTGCTACTAAAGGCATAGGAATTTGAGTACATGTACCACATTCTGAATGCTTATCTTGGGGTGAATACTAAATTACATATAAATAATTTTCATAAATCTTACAGTCAAGGCCAGAAGGAAATAGTGAAATTTCCTAAAATGCAGAAGCAGTTATGACAAGTATTTCTTCTTAATCCAGACCTGCTAACACTGCATGCTGCATCATCACAGAAGAGAGGGTACAAAGCAAAGACCTCTCAGGTCTTTTGTGTAATTTTGATTTCAGATGTGAGAGATGTTGGCTGTGTGACCAAACTGAAATTTCATGTGTGCTAACCTTACTGAATAAGACACATTTCAAACTGATCTCACGAGCTTCATTTGGTTCAGCTCTCATATTTTAATCTGTTTCATATTCATACTGGCTGAATAAAAGTTCCACCTAAATGGATATCTGTCACTTCTAATAGCCCCTGCTTTAATTACCAATATATGGCCTCCATTCATGGGAAGTCAAGTCTTTTATAGTGTAACATAATTCTTGTAAGGCCCCTTCAACTCGAGGTTGTCCACAGGACTTAGTGCGAGGTTTTAAGTCATAGAATAATTGAGCTGGTTCAAAGGGGGAGAATCTCTTAAAGAGAGAATAGAAGATATCTCAGCATGGGTAATTCTGTCATCTTACATAAGCTGCAGAATTTATTCTGAATATGGAGACTTGGCATGATGATTTCCAACTGGATTTAGTGTATGGAAAATATTCCTTTTTTCTATAGCCACAACCAGCCAGTTTCTTAATTTAGAATGCCACATATATTTTTAAAGACTAGTAGTGTTCTCTATGGGGTTTTACTCCTTACACTTCATATCTATTATTTTAAGGTATTAAGATGTTGGTAATGTTGTTTAAACAATGACTCTGTTTTTAGCAAATACCGTATTTTCCGGGGTATAAGTCGCTACTTTTTTTCGTTTTTTTTCTTTCAAATGACGTGTGCGACTTATACGCAGGAGCGACTTATACGATAAATAAATTTTTTTAACGACCGATATGACTGATGCGCAGTGATGCTGTGTTATAGCGAATGCATCTACGGTATACCGGCAAGCCAATTGCTCAAAACTTACATACACGTAAGTATTAGACTACAAGAATATCAAATTAAATAATCAAATATTATTTAGTTATAATATATATGTGTTAAAATTTGTTGTTATTAATTAAAAAAAATATTGAAATTACGATTGCCATTGTTTTCCTTTTATTATTCACCACGTGCTTCAAGCAAAGTGTTGGTCAGATGTCGCTACAATATATGTATTTAAATGTACCGGTAGCGCTTCATAATTTACTTCAATAGTTTATAAAAAAAACTCTGGTTTAACCCGAGACTGGCTTCATTGAGAGAACTCCAAAGTAATTATTAAAAATAACTGGAAGGCTGGCGAACAATTTCAGTTGTCGTATAAAATGCCTTTGAAGTTCGCTCTGGGTGTGGAATTGACCGGAATACCGAGACTGGCTTCATTGAGAGAACTTCAAAGTAATTAATAAAAAAAAACTGGAAGACTGGCGGACAACTTCAATTGTTTTATAAAGTGCCTTTGAAGTTCGCTCGGGTTGTGGAAATTGACCGGAATACCGAGACGGTATGTTCCTCGATAAACAATTATAGATTATTATATGGATAGTTACATCAATGTACAAGTTCATGGGGGTGCCGAGTAGCCGATTGGTCTAAAGCGCTCTCCGTTATGGATCACTGCCATTTCATCTATGTTTGCATGGGTTTGAATCTCCGATTTGGCCAATATGGACATGTGAGAAAGCTTGCCAGGAGCATCTCATATGTCGATGGTTCTTTCCAGAGGTTTAACTGGGTTATTCCTGCACCATTAATACTGGCTGCCGTTTATAGCATATCGTGTGCTGGAAAATATATTCCACTCCAGTGTTAAGTTAGGTACACAGGAGTTGACACTAATCACTTATCATTGGTAGATTACCACATATATAGCCAGTAGTGATGGGAATTGATCAGAATTTCATAATCAATAATCGTTTCCACTTAACCAGCTGATAATCAGTCATAATCAGCTACCGAGAGCAAATTTATATTTTTGTTTGTTATACAGTTAAAACTTTGCTTAGGAGTTCAAAATGATGATGAATGTACATAACATTTATTCTAAACAATATTGATATTTTTATTTGTGTTATCTTTGTTTTACTTTTTTGTTAAATGAAAACATCTAGTTATGGCTGATCAGTTTTCTTTAACTGAAATACTGTTGCAAGCCCCCAAAATCTTTTCATTCATATGTGATGAGTCTATAATTTATAGTACACAGTACATAAACCAAACCAAACAATCAGAATTGTTTTGAAATTTATCAACTCAACAACTTGACAGCTTAATCAAGTAATCATATGTTCAATGGAATATGGTAATATTTGTATTTGTAAATCATGAATGGTATAAATAATTCAGACCCAGTTTAGTACATTGGAAACCCCATTTAGCTTAATATTTACAGAGAGTTTTACGAACTTTTGTGTTTTGCATACAACTTAAATGAAGTTCCCTTCCTTCACACACAAACGTTTCAGGTCCTGCCCCATGGGTTATCCTTAGCACCCTGTATGTTTTCCTGTAAAAATCGTTTGTCAGCATTAGCGCTCTCTAGGCAATCCCACTGCCAACTTTGGTAACCACTGTCCTTAGATATCATGATTGGGTCAGATTTACTGAAGAAAACATTTGAGTAGAAAATTTTTTTTTATTGAAAAAGAATATATTTATAGAAAAATTTTAGCCAAATAGTTTAAGAACTTTGTTTTTTTTTTACTTTCCATTTTCATTTATGTTACGTACCATTTAAAGACATCTAACACTTTTATTACTTATTATTTTCTTGAGGAGTACATATTTGCTATTTATGTGGAAGAATTTTATTTGTAAGAAAATTTTTAAATGATATCTCTAGATTTTGCTGATGTGCAGTGGAACTATACACACAGCGATACATGCTTTCTAAATTTACCAATTGATACACTTTCAGGCAGCCTTTGAATGCATGTACACATTACTGGACTCCTGCTTGGACAGACTGGATATTTTTGAGTTTCTGAATCATGTGGAGGATGGTCTGAAAGATCACTATGATATCAAGATGTTGACCTATCTGATGTTAGTTTGGCTTGCTCACCTATGTCAAAGTGCTGTGTTCTAGAGTAAGTGATCATATCATTATCGCTGTAATACATCAAACCCAAAGCAAGTCATCATATTCTCAGTTGTAATACAGTCCTACCCATTTATATCGACATCTTCAGGCCTGAGGAAATATTGTTGACATAGATGTAGAGATCAGTGTTGTTGGGGTCTGAAAAAAGATACAAGTTAAATTCGTCAGTAAGTGGTGACCTGTCGTCACTTTGAGAAAAGACTGGGCATTTTGAGCACATAAAGGCAAAACCATAGGCATATTGACAAATTACATTTTGGTTTCCTTTGTATAATAAGATCCACAATAAAATATTGCACCAGTCACAATCTGATATGAAAAGCATTGCGATATTTCAATGTCGGCATTAGCACATGGTTGCATAGTTATTTACATGCTTTAAGTACATGTACTTAAATTGACCTAGATTTTGGACAGTCTGTTCCCATCGTATTGAGGCTACCAAGAGGATGTGGCTATTCACAGGAAAATGATAACCTGTCTACAAGTTGGTTTAAAAAGCACATGTATTCTCCGCAAATCCTTTTGTATCCGCTGTTATGATGAAATTTAAAGCAACTGAACCAACCACGTGTTGCAGCAAATTTCTCCACACTATTTTATTCACTTTTTCGATGATCTTATTACGATCTTTGGATAAGGTGGAATGTGCAATGCAGGTTTCATTGAAACATTTTGCTGTGGCCTCCTCCACGTCTTAAAATGTAGCAGTCCTATGCGTTTTACACTGCTGTTGGGGGCCATCATAAATATAAATAAAGTTGAAAACAAATTTTTGACAGCACGATAATCTTGTTTTAGTCACCGATCACTTTGGAAAATGCAAAAATAGATCAGATGTATTGCTTTTATTTACGTCTCTGCAAGAGGCAAACTTTATTGGACTAAGCAAAAGCCTGTAGTTGTTTTTATCTAACTGCAACATTAAAGCCTGGCAGCAAGATTAACTAATTGTTGTATAAATTTTAGGTCAAACTGGCCACTTGCCAACATAAATGACTAAGCATAAAAATTAAATTCTGGCATCAAGATCAACTAATTGTTGAACAAAGTATGGGGTAGAACAGGCATGTAATCAACAAAAATGATTAGGCGGGAAAATTAAAGCCTGGCAGCATCAACTAATTGTTGAACAAAATATGGGTTGGAACTGGCAGCTTGATGACATAAGTCATTGGAAAACAAAGGATTTGATCAAGCTGGGACCAAGAGCTTCTGTCCAGAGGTATGTTTATTTTTTATCTCCACGTCGACATACGCATGACAATTTTTGTAGTAATAGTAGACCAAGGGACTGGGACTTTGCTTTCTTGTCAAACTCAGTGGCTTGTTGACATAAGTGATGTTGATATAAGTGGGTAGGACTGTATATTGAACTACAGAGTAAGTGATCATATCATTCTCATTCGTAATATATCGAACTCACAGCAAGTAATGATGTCATTTTCTCTGGTCATATATTGAACTGCTGAGTAAGTGATCATATTCTCACTGGTAATACATTGAACTGCTGAGTAAGTGATCATATCTTTCTCACTGGGAATACATTGAACTGCAGAATAATTGATTATATCATTCTCACTGGTCGTACATTGAACTGCTGAGTAAGTTATCAAATCATTCTCACTGGTAATACATCAAACTCACTGCAAGTAATGATGTAATTTTAGCTCATCATAAATTGAACTACATAGTAAGTGATCATATCATTCTCACTGGTCATACATTGAACTACAGAGTAAGTGATCATATTCTCACTGGTCGTAAATTGAACTGCAGAGTAGGTGATCATATCATTCTCACTGGTAATACATTGAACTGCAGAGTAAGAAACGTGAGGTAAGGACGACTCCACCAGAAGCAGCTCGTCAACTACAGGCACAGCCCCAGGCGCAACAACCATAGCCTCAGCCGCAACCACCACAACTTCATCCACGGTTGTGGAATAGAGGAAGACATGAAGAGGCTTTCACTATCCCTCAAACAGAAGATTGGGATAATGAAGCCACTCAAGCTTCCTCTGCACTCCCAATCACAAGAGTGAATTGGGAGAACTATTGGAGTAGGATATGTGTGTGTGGGGCTAGACCTGGGAGGTGCCATCATTAGCCAGGTGCAGTTTTCGACTTTAAAAAAACAGCTCTTCTCAGGGCTAATCAAATGTCTAGAAAAGAGACTGTTCAAATTGCCAATGGGTATGAGAGAGGAGTAGTGTGATTATAAACACTAACTCTTTTTTAGATGGTAGATGGTATGATTTTGGATAGTAAATTATATGGTTTGTTTTGGCTGCTTCCTGTGTGTGTGTGTGTGTGTGTGTGTGTGGATGGTATTGGATAGTAAATTATATGGTTTGTTTTGGCTGCTTCCCCGTGTGTGTGTGTGGATGGTAAATGGAGTGATATTGGATAGTAAATTATATGGTTTGTTTTGGCTGCTTCCCCGTGTGTGTGTGTGTTTGTGTGTGTGTGTGTGTGTGTGTGTGTGTGTGGATGGTAAATGGTGTGATATTGGATAGTAAATTATGTGGTTTGTTTTTGGCTGTTTCCCGTGTGTGGATGATAGATTATATGTTTTGTGAATAGCATATAATATGAAAAGTGAGTGTAAGGGATGTTTTCCTTCACGTCCGTGCTTAATATATATATATAATATATATATATATATATATATATATATATATATATATATATATATATATATATATATATATATATATATATACATATATATATACACTCAAGTGGCTGACATTAGAACATTAGATCCCTTATTTAATCCTTCGGATAATTCATTGTGCCACTATATAAACTATTTAAAACTTATTTAAGATAAATCTAAATCATAATAACAGTAATTAATTGTTATTTCACTCGTAATATTATTAACCATTTTCATAATCATCACTTAGCTTATGATAATAACCATCTTTAATCTAGCTCAGTACTAAATAATGAAATAAAACCAAATAAATAGAATAACTCTACCCACAATAAAAGTAAATCATAAAAGTTAAACCACAAGGAAGTATGACAAAACACCAAGGAAAACAATTACACTATCCTTCAAAAAGACGACTACAGCAGCCAAACATGGAAGACTAAGCAAGAAAATGGATAAGTTAAACAAACAACTAACCACAGATCCAATTGTAGACTTGCTACCATCTGAAATATAAATGGCAACATTCTCCTCAAATATAAATGCAAAAGAAATAACCCAGACGACTTTAGATGTACATCTGGGGTCAACTAGAGTTACCAGAGCTACCGTCAGGAATTTAACAAACCAAATAACCAATGTGGATGAAGCCATCAAATATAAAAAGGTTAAAAAACCTATTAACATACAGATCATATCCAAAAAATCAACAATAAATGGAATAGATCAACAAGGATTGAGAACTGAGAACATAATAACAGCAATAACAACAGGAACAGAAAACATAGCAACAACAATAACACCTGAAATGGAAAAAACAACAACAACAATATCAACAAATGACCCACATGAAAAAAATAAAGCGGGAAGTAAAAAATGTAACAACAAACAAAATAGAGAAGCAAGGAGAGAGAACTGGCAACACAACAACAACACTAAATTCAGGAACGGAAAAAATAAAAACAACACCTGACATGGTTAAAACAACCATAACATTAACAACAGACGACTCCAGGAAAAGAATAAAGCGAGAAACAAAGATGCAACAATCAACGAAAAAGATAAACAATGAGTGAGAACTGACAACACAACAACAACAATAACACAGGAAACAGAAAACACAACAATAATAATTGCACCTGAAATGGAAAGAATAACACCACCAACAACAGATGATGCACATGAGAAGAATAAAGTAACAGACAAAATACACCAAATAAAACAAACTCCAATCAACATAAACCATGACAACAATGACAACATCAACATTGCAGAAAAGAAAAACAGCTACACCTTACACAGTAGTCAAGAACCTGGACAATTATAATCAACAAACAGGAGATAGCAACAAACAAAAGATGTATCAGCAACATCAACAACAAAGGAAAATGGACAATCACCAATACCAGTACCATGCACCAGAACATACTATCTTCATAGCCAGTGCAACTGCGAGACTGCTACGCATTAGTAACATGAGCCTAGCTAATGCACTCATACAACAACATGGCAGAGTTTAGGATTGTTAGACCGCCTAAGGATTATATCATAATACAGTGCAAAACATTGAAAGAAATCTGCAAATATATGGAAATCACAACCATAGCTGGGCTCTCAGTACAAATCACAAGGCACAATGCCACAATAAAAAATCACAACAACAATAGCAAAACAAGCACAACTCAAGATAAGCAAAACAAGCACAACTCAAGATAAGGATAAATCCACCCAAAGACCATATTTAGCAAACCAAGCTAAATACAAAGCAATCCTTAAACTACCTCGAACAATGGTGTGGAAAACGCAAGAAAATATTGAATATGACCTCAGATTACACAAAATAACTTGCAAAAGGGTTGTCAAATTACAAAATCATCTAGGAATGGAAACGTCAACAATCCTACTAGAATTAAAACAACCCCCACCAGCACACGTCAGAATTGGACCACATGGAACTTAAGTAAAGCTACAGCAGTACATCAACAAACCCCGATACTGCAATAATTGCGGTAAATGGGGTCACTTTTCTTCCATCTGCCATTTACACCCAAGATGTCGAAAATGTGGCGGCAAACACACAGGAACATGCTTTATCAAAACACCAAAGTGTGCTAACTGTTGGGCTGATCACAAATCATATATGATACCCAATGCCCCATAGCAGTACAATAAAAAGTTATCATTCGACTAATGGATCAACAAAACATCTCATATAATCAAGCCAAGAAACAACATATGCAAAAGGAAATCATACCTAAAGAAAAAAAGGCAGAAGCACAATCCAAACCAAAAACAACTAAACAAAATAATGACAAAGATACAACAAGGCAAGCTTCAAATCAGGAACAAACACTAACACCTGCGAGAATGAGAAACCTAGATACAACCGCAAACCCAGAGATATTTTTCAATAGAACACCCATTGACACCTATTTAAACCAATTACAAAAATCAATCAGTAACCAAATGAGGAACGACCAAATTACTAAAGATGAATTTATTAGCATATATATGCAGCAAATACAGGACTACCTAGCATCACACCAGTGAGAGAATAAATCAACAACAAACAAAAAATATTAATAACAGCATAAACAATGGATACTGGAAATAAAAATAATGCTTCGGCTAACAAAACAAAAAACAAGACCACAGACAAGTTACTTATATGGCAATGGAATTGCAGAGGGCTAAATAAAAACCATGGAGAACTAATCGCAACAATCCACGGAACCATCACCAAGCCCAAGATCATCTGTCTTCAAGAAACTCTACTTAAGGAAACCAGTACAAACATTCCTAAAATACAGGCTATCAAACTACATTCTTAAAACACAGAAGTACCGGTAAAAAAGGAGGTGGTTAGCCATATATGTACATGACACCATCACAGACGCAGTAGAGGAAGTTATTAATGTGAACTCAACAGAAACACTAATTGAATTTCAAAAAATTGTCTTCACAGTAGCAACCAAAACAATACATCTGCACAACATATATGATCCAGGACAAAATAGCCAAAACAACAACCAACTTTTTCAACAAATATTCAAGAAAAGGGGTACAAACACTATTATCTGCGGCAACTTCAATGCACATCAAATAGAATGGGATAGTGACCGCACAGATACAAGAGGGAAAAACATCATAAAATACATGACATAAGAACAACTAGAACTTTTGAACAACGGAACCTCCACACGTATAGACCCCAGCCAAGGCAAACTCTCTACCATTGACCTCACCATTACGACGCCTAGCCTGGCTGTAATTACCCAGTGTGAAGTGATGCAACATTCTACATTAGGCAGCGACCATTTCCCCCCTATGTACCACCATATACGTCTCGTGCCCAACGGACCAACAAAAAAACACAACAAAGATGGAAACTCAAAAATGCAAACTGGAATAGCTTTAAAGACCGACTTAAATTAGTAAACCTTGCGGAAATCCAAGATGAGGATACAAATAAATATTACGACAATCTCATACAAATTATAAATGAAGCGGCAAATAAGAGTATACCTGAAACTACAGGTTTCCATTATAAACAGACTGCAATCCTCTAGTGGACAGAAAATTGCAGAATTGCCATTCAGAAGAAAAAAAACAGCCTTACATCGCTTTAAACACACAAACACCGCCTCTGACTTTCTTATATACAAACAAACAGAAATCAACACTAGGACGGTAATAAATGAGGCAAAAAAGGACTCATGGAGAAGATACTGCACAACGCTCAATCATAAAACAGATACTAAAGAAATCTGGAATAAAATAAAAGCCATGAAAGGTAAAAAACCCACAACATCGCCGAAAATTCAGGGAACAAAAAATAACATGGAAGTAGCAGAGAAGTTAGCGCAACACTTCGCTAACTCCAGCAGAGATAACAATCACAAACACGAGTTCTTACAGCAAAAATCAACATTAGAAAAAGAATTTCCCCATATTTTCAAGACAACAGAGATTCGCCACTGAATGACCCTTTTTAATCTGAAAGAATGGAGACAAACCCTCAGCAAAAAAAGTACATCACCAGGAGAGGATAACCTAGGCTATGAAATATACAAACAATTACTACCCAATATGCAGAACATTACCTTAGACTTAATAAATCTGATATGGAGAACAGGTCGCATCCCCACACCATGGAAGCGAGCCATAATCATAGCCATCCCAAAACCAGGCAAAGACCCTACTAATGTAACATCCTACAGATCCATTTCACTAACATATACAATCTTTAAGGTAAAGGAAACAATGGTCAACAATAGATTAAAACACCACCTAGAACAAAATCAACTACTGGCTGAAACCCAAAGTGGATTTAGGAATAAACGATCTACACTTGATCAATTAATCCATCAGGAAACCAACATCAAATTAGCATTTAATGCCAAAAGAAAGAAGAGATAGACACCTAATAGCAATATTTCTAGACCTAGAGAAAGCCTTCGACCTAGTCTGGGCCAATGGCCTCATCTCTCAACTCAACCAATTTGGCATAACAAGAAGAATGCACCACTGGATAGCAAACTTCCTTATGGGAAGAACCTTTAAAACCAGAGTAAGAGAGGCCTTGTCCCAAACATATACACTGGATAATGGAACCCCCCAAGGAAGTGTGATTAGCCCAACCCTATTCAATCTAATGGTCAACAATCTAACCAACTATTTCAAAAATTGCCCAGTTGATCTGTCACAATTTGCCGATGACAGTAGTATCTGGAAAGCAGGAAACCCCAATAGTCAAAAGAACATCATTTAAATTCAGAAAGGACTAGACATCATCAGCACATGGGCCAACAACTGGGGTTTCAAAATATCTCACATAAAAACAGTTGCCATGCTCTTCTCCCCAACTAATAAACAACCTAAATACCCTAAACTATATATGCAGAATCAGCCAATCCAATTCCAAAACGAGACCTACTTCCTGGGAATGCTACTAAATGAAACAATCAACTGGAAAACACACATACACCAAACTATTCAAAAATACCAAAAAGATCTAAACATACTTAAAAACATCAAAGGCACTACAAGGGGAGCTAATCAGCAAACTATGCTAATGATCTAGAAATCTTTAATCTGAGCTAAGATAGACTATGGCTGTCAGATCTATTCCTCAGCCAACAAGGAAACACTTAGACAACTAGATAGCATCCAATATAGAGCACTTAGACTCTGCACTTGTGCATTACCGAACACCTCCCTGGAAGAACTACAAATCCTCGCATGTGAACCACCATTACAACTGAGAAGAGAAGAACACATACTTAGATATGCCTGTAGAATCTCAATACATAAGGAGATCAATCCCACTAGAAAAATAATAAGTAAATGTCAACCAAGCCCTAAAATGGATAGTGACACAAAATCAAAAACAGTACGTCATCATTACAGACTCACTTAGTGTACTTGAAAGTATTGAGACAGGTAATTCCAAAAGTAGACAAAACCTGCTAGAGGACACTATGCTGACCATCAGGGAAGCAGATAAATCACACCAAACCATACACTTCTTGTGGGAGCCATCTCACATCAATTTGCGTTAAAATGAAAAAGCAGGCCAAGCAGTAAAGAGCAGTCTGATGAAAGACCAAATTGAACCCGTACAGTACAACACTCAGGAACTATATAGTCAAGTCAGTGACAGAATTAATAATAAATGGCAACAACAATGGGAAAACTCCACAAAGGGTAGACATCTATACCAACTACAAAAAAAGGTCACTTGAACCCAACGTTTACCAAAAAGCCTGGTAGCCATTGATATTAAAATCATCAACAGAATCAGAACAGGTAAAACACTACTAAATGGCAGCTTTATGAAACATATAAGTACAGGACCCACGCCGGATAAATGTCCACACTGTCCAGAAACTGAAACATTGGAACATATATTCAACATGTCACAAATACCATCGACAACGTACTGTCCAAGCATAATTTTAACACTGCAAATGATGAAGTTTTGTTTCATGTTTGGCTGCAAATACTTTATACAAATTTTGTCTACCATACTGATATAATTTGATTAAGGCCTCAGTCTGAAAACCTCGCCATGACCTAAGTCAGCACAGGTTAATTACACTCTATCAGATGATATTGTGTTTTTTTTTTGTAAAGTCTTGGATATGTTTGGATGTTATTTCCACAAAGAAAACTAACAGAGTTGTTTTTGTGCTGATTTGTATTTTATTATTCAAGTTTATCAGCTTGAAAAGATAAAAAGAATTTGTTACTTATTATTAATTCTGTAATGAAAGATTAACTCTTATAACAGAAAAATAAATGTTTATTGTACTGTACATCTTCTTCATTTTTGTCTTGCAGTGGTTATAATGTTAACAGGACAAAGGATAGAGGTTATGATTATAAATATTCTATTATGTGTGGTTCATACATTAAAAAAAATCAACATAAATTATATGTAAACAATTTTTATGAAGTGCACCTACTAATGTATAGGGTTGTATGGATCACTGCCATCTCACAAAGTCTGCGTGGGTTCGAGTCTAAGATTTGGCTAATGTAGTTATGTGAGTAAGCTTGCGAGTAGCTTCTCGTGGGTTGGTGATTCTTTCCGGGGATTTCCTGGGTTCTTCCTCCACCAATAATACTGGCTGCCATGCATAGCCTATATTGTGCTGAAAAATGGCATTAAACCCTACAACAACAACAACAACAAAGCTATCAGGGTTTGTCTCTTTCTTATGAAATAGATCAGCCTGTATGATGACACGTCTTTAGCCAAATTTGTCTTTTAGCTGTTAGGTGTTTATGTCATTGACAATGATAACACAGCCATTAATGTGCATGCTACTTTGGCTTATTTGGTGCATTAACTCTAACATTCATTTTCATACTTTGCAAGTTCAGTGTTCAATGGGTTGCAGTTGTTTTTTGTTTCTTCTACAGATCCAACACCATGTGCATAAAGTTAATAATATTATGCTGTTTTCTTGTTTAACAGCTCCTGTGAATGTCCAAATTGATGATTTATTTAATGGATCTATCAGTGTCTTTGGCATTCTGTTTTCACCCATTTATCCAGGACAGGTTGTTTCCAAATATTAACTGTTCCCAACTTACTTTTCACTTTTCCCCAAAGTCAAATCACTTGCAAAAATATCATGAATAGTATGCACTTTAAAAGGGCTATCTTCAAGTGTGACCTAGGTTCGTACCGGTGTAGACCATACATAAGTAGCAGTGAAATCTTCATGGAATTAGCTATGTCCGTTCGTCCGTAAGAGGAAGAAAACCGTCTGTGGGAATGGCAATTCGATGAAAGTGCCGAAAAGAAAAGCGCAAACAGCAAGTGCAAGATAGCAGTAGATGGGGCTTGAAAAGTCAAGTCTGAAAAAATTAACAAACAAAATTATGTACAGTATTAATTATTTATTGGAAGAAATAGCATTTTTTTAAATGTCGGTCAATACTACACATTTAACATCAGGTACATGTATATGTTTAGATGCTGACCAGCACTAAGCCAAGAATTTATAGTTGTGCCTGGGTTGAAGTACTCGAATTCCGTTACTACAATAATCACTAGTTTTAAAGTCTCTTTGTTTAATGAATTCAATAATGAAAGTCTTTCGTAAGTTCCTTGAACCAAAATTCTCTTCAAAATTCTCATCAATGGATTGGCTTAAAACAAACATAATTTCTAAAAGTATGCATAACAGTCTGAGAGAAGGTGGACCGTGGAGTGACACTTGCATTGAACTATAAATTATGTTTATGAATGACAGAATGGTCTCCCATTAGAAAATAAGTTAAGATGATTGAGAAAAATAACTTTCCTCCAATATTTCATCAGAGCTACCCTTTTATGAGAAAAGTGAATGTAGTCACTGACAAATATTTTTGCCACTTTCAGATAATGTTTGCCATATTAAAAAACATGTTTCCTTCTAACTCCATAAATTCATATCAGGTATAAAATTCTACATAATGCAGCTGACAACTAATCTATGTTTTTCTGTTATGCTGTATTCACCACTTATTGCTGCAACATATTCAGGTTTACATTAACTGGAGAAATAGACGTCAAAGGGTTTATAATCACTATGTTTTCATTATGTTTTGTTTCTGAATCATCCTCATTATTATCAATAATTTAACAACTTCGAAAATGAGTAGTCCAGGATGTTGGGTTATGGGATTTGATACACCCTGAACTGTGTATTAAACCGAGTCAAGAATATATGCACATTCAATGCTTGTCATTGTATGTATTACTGTGCTCTTTATTTATTTTTATTAAAATAATTTTTTTTTATATACCTACTAACTTACTAAGAGTGGCGGAATGCTGAAATTGACGCAAACCACGATTCGTTTTGGGGTGCACAGGCACAGGGGCTCGTATCGTTGCTTACAATCGACCGGTCCTACATGTAGTGTTGTTCCGATTATCGATTATAATCGATCATCAGTTGGTTGAGCAGATAATCGATTGTGAACTCCATAATCGATTGTGTGTAAAGGGAGACTACTTTTTAAGTGTATGCAAAGCACAAGGGTTAGTAAAACTCACAGTCACTAAAGTTGACCTGAAATTTATTAATTCCCTTCACAACTACAAATATGAAACCTTATGATTCATAATTAGGAACATATAGTCATTAGTGCATGGTCAAGTTGTTAAATTATTGAGTTAATAAATTTAAACACATTTTGTTGATTTGTTTCAGTTAAAAGTGCAACATCTTTTGTAGTATTTATAAACAATTACAAACAAGAAAAACATGTACTTCTATATTTTAATTATTAGACACATCACATGTGAATGAAAGAATTGGGGGGGGGGGAATTGTAGCAGTATTTCAGTTACATATGTCTGATCATCCATTTAAAAGTTGCGTTCATTTAACAAAGTTGTAGAAGAAAAGTAGCACATAATGAAATATTATTGTAAGGTTAAAGTAAACATGTCATTAAAAGAGATTACTCCTGTACATTTATAAACATATTGAACTCTTGATCAAAGATATAACTGTTTAACAAAAATTAAAATTTGCTCTTAGTAACCGATTATAATCGATGATCAGTTGGTTAAGGGGAACCGATTATCGATTATGAATTTCTGACCGATTCCCATCACTACCTACATGTACTATATAATAACTACTATATACATGTACTTTTGTAGGACGGGTCGATTGTAAGCAACGATACGAGCCCCTGTCTGCATACAAAGTGGGCGGCTTGCATAGCTCCTGAGTTATGACGGACTCAGCTCCCATATGTTGCATGTATATTACAATTTTAAATGACCTATAATACATTTTGATATAACGTTAGCTTAGCTGAGGTACGAAAAGGCAGTAATTAGGCAACTGTTTCGCCATATTGAGTGGGTAAAACCGATGATATACCGTCTCTGCCACATGCCGAAATAAATGCACTCTGTTTTGCTTTAAAAATATAAATAGTTTATTCCTAAATATTCATTACATGTTTGTAATATTTCTTTGATGGTGTTCAAAAATATTGTATACCTTAGATACGATGCGAGCCTCTAATCTTAGGGTCCAATGTCACATTAAAACTACCAATACCTGCTATACGTTTAAAGAAAATCATGATAAGGTACCAGTCTGTTTTTTTTTTTTTTTGTTTTTTTTTCAAGGCGAAGGAAGTAACTATTGTGTTTTATGCATTCCGTTTCGGAACAGTAATATAGCTTGGTACGGTTGTCAACCAACAATACAGAAATTATTATTACACTGTACAACAACGATAAAAAAATGGCTGATTTTTTCACTTTCAAGAAGAAAATACATGACACGACTGTCATGAAACCCAGACCGTTTTGTGTTAAAAACATCCAACGATGTATAGAGAGTAAGTATTAAAAAAGACGGAATGACGTTCTCAGATTTTCGTCCAAATAGTTTTGTTTTGTTTTCATTGTTTGTTTTGTGTTTGATGGTATCCAAACTTGGCAACGATTTTTGCCGTTTCAAAGTTTTGTTATCACTTCTCAGATCGTCAGACCCATGTTCAATACAAGACTTCAGCTTGCTACAGCCGTGGTATGAGTATTGGTAGTGCTGCAGATTGTATCTCGAATTGGGGTACAAAGAGAGTGCATAAAGGAAGTGGTACATCTAATTTAAACATTGTACACCTTAAAATCATGTGAAGTGATTCTCATTTACATATTTGTTTTGAAAAAACAGATTAGGTATATGTCTGGATTCAGTATGCTTGGATTTAAAAGAAACACTTAAGCAAAAAAAACAAAAAAAAACCAAAAAACAAATTTAGTAACACTAATTCCTTTTTTTAAAACTATTTTTTAAAACTCAAAACTGGTTCAAAACTAAGTAACATATTTTGTCAAATTGATGTTTAATTGTAACTATCAATTGCAAGTAATGAAAAAGAAAAGCAATTGCAATTAAAAGACACTTAGTAAATAATTGCCTAGTAATTGTTTTATTATGTACAATAATATTGCTTAGTAAATTTACTAATTAAAATAATAGTAGCAATAACTTTACTAAATATTTGAATTAAATGGAGAATTAAGTAAATTAGTATTATTCAGTACTTGTAGGAATTGGAATATTATTTGTAATAACATAATTATATAAGTGTGGGTAAGTGGGTAAAAGTTATATGTTCATGTCAAATAATTCCCATGAATGTCAGCATTCATCGAACTAATAGAAATGTATATGATGGACAAAATATATTGTTTTAGGCATGTAATTATCATTGATCTGGAGCCCCAGGTCAAAAACACTGTTTGAGGCATGTAATTATCTTTGATCTGAACTCCCAGTTCAATAGCACTGTTTGAGGCATGTAATTATCTTTGAGATGGAGCACCAGGTCAATAGCACTGTTTGAGGCATGTAATTATCATTGATCTGGAGTCATAGGCCAATAGCACTGTTTGAGGCATGTAATTATCATTGATCTGGAGTGCCCTGTCAATAGCACTGTTTGAGGCATGTAATTATCTTTGAGATGGAGTCCCAGATCAATAGAACTGTTTGAGGCATGTAATTATCATTGATCTGGAGTGCCCGGTCAATAGCACAGAGACATGTAATTGTCATTGAGTTAGAGTCTCAAGCCAATAACTGTTCAAAACATGTTCTTATTTGTATTATTGTAATAACTTAATAAATGAGTAATTAAATATATTTGCATCAAATAATCTCTAATTTTAAACTGATTTTATTGATATCAGTTTATGAAATTAAATTATATCTGTTTAAATTAGTCATGTAATATTAAGCAAGAACCAGTAATTAGAACTTTTGGCTAAATCAATTACCATGTATTTTCCTTTGCTGCTTCAGGTAGACCTTCTTTCAGGTAGACCTTCTTTCCGAAGTAAAACAAATACATAATTGATATTTGATAGTTGAGTGATTTAAATTTTGATTACTTAGTAATAGCTATAAGTAATATATTTAAAATAAGTAATATTTGTTAAGATAAAAAATATCAAATAATATGAGTAATTAGTAAGCAATGTTAGTAAGCAGTATGTTAAACATTTACCAAATTTAAGTAAAATGAAATTGTTACATAATTTGTATTTGAGTTTCAAACATAATAGCAGTCATGATAGTAAAGCAACTAGTAAATTTAATTCTAAATTTATTTATAAATTTAATTCTAAATTTTTAATTCTAAATTTAAAAACTTTACACTTCTCTACATTAGCCTGTATTATTGTGCCATTTTGTGTGAAATAAATGGCTAATACTTCATTTTTGTGAATGCGGGAAAGGTATAGATTGTATCTCATAGAGTCATGATTCAGATGAAGAAGGAAAATTAAATGTTAACTAATTGAAATTTGAAATTATCAATTACACAGTATGAAATTGCAAAGATGAAAATGATAGTTTGTAGTCAAAATATGAAACCATCTGAAATATTAATACACCAAAATCTGACATGTCTGTGTAGAAAATGTCAGGCAGCCATTGATCCCATATCCCTCAATCATAGATAGAACCCTGCATGAAAAATATTTAGTTTTTCACTCATCTATAATTTATAGAATTTTTACCCACTTCCTTCTTTAGATTTTGATTAAATATCAGTTTACTTGGGATTGTTTGATTTCAACAAAAGTTTGCTTTCAGACCCACACTGAGGAGACTATGTAATGGAATGAGTTCAATTTTGGATGGTCCATGCTCTTTACAGGAGTTTACCCAACCTTGGTTTATGAAATTTGCTATGAAATTTGGGATATCAACTAGATTTGGCATATATCTTTATTCTTTGTATTGGTCATTAATAAATGTTTGGTAATCTGGGTTATTGCCCTAGATTGTCAATCCTCTTAAGCTTTGGTTTCAGCAGTGTAATTTTACCAAGCATTTGCTGGATTTCAACAAAATTATGAGATATCTTCACATATGCAAAGCATTGACATGTTTTAATTTCCAGCATTGCACAATATGTAGAACCAGATCTGGCATGCACATGTATGTTGATCATTAAAGGTCAACTAGAGTCAAATACACATTATATATCATAATGTTCCTTTTTTGCTGAATAACTCAAAAATGTACATTTTAGATGTAGCTTTTAACTCACAAAGGAGAAAAATAAGATTTTTTTAGCATAAATTGATGTTTTACAGCAAACGCACCGGAAATATTTGTACACTTCCGGTGAACTTTTTTTGGTAACACTGGCATTCAACAGTGTTTACTGGAGTTACTTCCCCTGATTGCCCATCCATTTAGTTGTTGACAATTTACCAAGGATTGTTGGATTTCAACCAAATTTAGCATGAATCTTCATTTACAGAAGACATTGAATGGGCTTAATTGGATTTAATTTCGAGCATTACACAATAGAAGTAGATGTTATGTCCTCAGATTTTCTATCCTAATAGATGTAGTTTCCATACCATAACCATTACAAAAACTGATTGTTTGATTGAAACCAAATTTGGCATGTCACTTTATAATGAGAACTTGAATCTGTTTGATTTCCAGCATTTCACAGTAGCATTTAAATGATGTATGGCCCATGATTGTCCATTGTCATATGTATGGTTTATATAGTGTATGGTTTATGTAGTGTATGGTTTATATAGTGTATGGTTTATGTAGTTTATGGTTTATGTAGTGTGTGGTTTATGTAGTGTGTGGTTTATGTAGTGTATGGTTTATGTAGTGTATGGTTTATGTAGTGTATGGTTTATGTAGTGTATGGTTTATGTAGTATATGGTTTGTGTAGAGTATAGTTCATGTAGTGTATGGCTTATGTAGTGTATGGTTTATGTAGTGTATGGTTCATGTAGTGTATGGTTTATGTAGTGTATGGTTTATGTAGAGTATAGTTCATGTAGTGTATGGTTTATGTAGTGTATGGTTTATGTAGAGTATAGTTCATGTAGTGTATGGTTTATGTAGTGTATGATTTATGTAGTGTATGGTTTATGTAGAGTATAGTTTATGTAGTGTATGGTTCATGTAGAGTATGGTTCATGTAGAGTATGGTTTATGTAGTGTATGGTTTATGTAGTGTATGGTTTATGTAGTGTATAGTTTATGTAGTGTATGGTTTATGTAGTGTATGGTTTATGTAGAGTATGGTTTATGTAGTGTATGGTTTATGTAGAGTATAGTTTGTGTAGAGTATAGTTCATGTAGTGTATGGCTTATGTAGTGTATGGTTTATGTAGTGTATGGTTCATGTAGTGTATGGTTTATGTAGTGTATGGTTTATGTAGAGTATAGTTCATGTAGTGTATGGTTTAAGTAGTGTATGGTTTATGTAGTGTATGGTTTATGTAGAGTATGGTTTATGTAGTGTATGGTTTATGTAGAGTATGGTTTATGTAGTGTATGGTTTATGTAGTGTATGGTTTATGTAGTGTAATATGGTTTATGTAGTGTATGGTTTATGTAGTGTATGGTTTATTTAGAGTATGGTTTATGTAGTGTATGGCTTATGTAGTGTATGGTTTATGTAGTGTATGGTTTATGTAGAGTATGGTTTATGTATGGTTTATGTAGTGTATGGTTTATGTAGTGTATGGTTCATGTAGTGTATGGTTTATGTAGAGTATGGTTTATGTAGAATATGGTTTATGTAGAGTATGGTTTATGTAGTGTATGGTTTATGTAGAGTATAGTTTGTGTAGAGTATAGTTCATGTAGTGTATGGCTTATGTAGTGTATGGTTTATGTAGTGTATGGTTCATGTAGTGTATGGTTTATGTAGTGTATGGTTTATGTAGAGTATAGTTCATGTAGTGTATGGTTTATGTAGAGTATGGTTTATGTAGTGTATGGTTTATGTAGAGTATGGTTTATGTAGTGTATGGTTTATGTAGAGTATGGTTTATGTAGTGTATGGTTGATGTAGTGTATGGTTTATGTAGTGTAATATGGTTTATGTAGTGTATGGTTTATGTAGTGTATGGTTTATGTAGAGTATGGTTTATGTAGTGTATGGTTTATGTAGAGTATGGTTTATGTAGTATATGGTTTATGTAGTGTATGGTTTATGTAGTGTATGGTTCATGTAGTGTATGGTTTATGTAGTGTATGGTTTATGTAGTGTGACTTAATTAAGGATTGTTGTATTTTAAACAAATTTAGCATAATTTTGTATCATATAAATTCAGCATTCTGCATCATCATTGCGATGCATTCATTGTTAATATTTATTAATGTTAAATAGCCAGAAGAGAATCAAATATTTAGCATTCTTTGATCTTCGACCCTTGCAAAGGCTTAGCACTCGAGAAGTCTTTGTCCTGTTATTGACACAGGGATCAGACATTCAAGAAGGACTGAATGCTAGTGTGTAATTAAAAATGTTTTCAAAACAGTGGGTTGATAAACATTAGTTAAATATTGGCAGTCTGTGAAACCAAATACCTATTAATTGATAAAATGGCATGATAATTACCATATTCGCTTGCAACAAAGCCATATATTTACTGTACACATTTTTTTTAAAAACGGTTTTGAATATAGTATCACTTCTACCCTAATGAAATTTAGTCTAATTACTTTATAATAAATGTCATAAGTATTGTTAATTGTTCTTTTTAAATAATATAACACAATTTCTTCTTATCAACATATGACAATGATAACACACCTCAAAATCAACATTTCCATTTTAATATTTGCTATTTTGTTAATGTTTTTTTTCTAAGATACAAAACATTTGCTAAAAAACAAAGCTGTAGTACATGTATTATAAAAATTACACTTTTGACTTTGACTTTATTTTGTTAGAAAAATGGCAGGATAGGATAGAAATGAAAGAAAAGTTTAAGAGCAGCATGAAATTTAACCAGGGCAAAATGGATGCTTATAAACGAGGCAATGACTCTACATTATTCACTTAAATTTAGGAAATTACTTATTACAAAAATGTTAAAAATATATGTATGTATGCAATGTGTAATGTATACAAACAGCTACATCCAGTTTTTTGTTTTGAGTTGGCAGAGAGAACGAGTTTGATATGGCATGGGGAAAAATTATCGAGACCATCAGGCAGAGCATCACGTATTCATATGCCATATCAAATAAGGTTTCCCTCACATCGGTAAAAACATGAATGAGGCTTATAATAACTATTGCAAACCCTCACCCCTTTTATGCTTTCTAAATATTTTAGCTTTGCAGTATAAATGAAAATCAAAACAAACAGCGATTTATGAAGATCAATTTACTGCTTCTAAACATATGCATAGACATTATGAAGAAACTTACATTGATTTGATATTGCTGTGTGATACTGAAATAAAGATTAAATAGAATATAAAATGCCAGATTAAGAATGTAAGAATAAATAGTTATGTAATGAAGTATGTTAACTTAAAAAGCAAGTGACATGGGCTATTTAATAGTTATGTAATGAAGTGTGATAACTTAAAAAGCAAGTGACATGGTCGATTTAATAGTTATGTAATGAAGTATATTAACTTAAAAAGCAAGTGACATGGGCTATTGAATAGTTATGTAATGAAGTATATTACCTTAAAAAGCGAGTGACATGGGCTATTTAATAGTTATGTAATGAAGTATTTTAACTTAAAAAGCAAGTGACATGGTTGATTTAATAGTTAGGTAATGAAGTAGGTTAACTTTAAAAGCAAGTGACATGGTCAATTTAATAGTTATGTAATGAAGTATGTTAACTTAAAAAGCAAGTGTAATGGTAGATTTAATAGTTAGGTAATGAAGTGTGTTAACTTAAAAAGCAAGTGACATGGTCGATTTAGTAGTTATGTAATGAAGTGTGATAACTTAAAAAGCAAGTGACATGGTCGATTTAATAGTTATGTAATGAAGTATGTTAACTTAAAGCAAGTGACATGGTCTATTTAATAGTTATGTAATGAAGTATATTAACTTAAAAAACAAGTGACATGGGCTATTTAATAGTTATGTAATGAAGTATATTAATTTAAAAAGCAAGTGACATGGGCTATTTAATAGTTATGTAATGAAGTATATTAACTTAAAAAGCAAGTGACATGGTTGATTTAATAGTTAGGTAATGAAGTAGGTTAACTTTAAAAGCAAGTGACATGGTCAATTTAATAGTTATGTAATGAAGTATGTTAACTTAAAAAGCAAGTGTAATGGTTGATTTAATAGTTTTGTAATGAAGTGTGATAACTTAAAAAGCAAGTGACATGGTCGATTTAATAGTTATGTAATGAAGTGTGATAACTTAAAAAGCAAGTGACATGGTCGATTTAATAGTTATGAAATGAAGTGTGATAACTTAAAAAGCAAGTGTAATGGTCGATTTAATAGTTATGTAATGAAGTATGTTAACTTAAAAGCAAGTGTAATGGTAGATTTAATAGTTTTGTAATGAAGTGTGATAACTTAAAAAGCAAGTGACATGGTCGATTTAATAGTTATGTAATGAAGTATGTTAACTTAAAAAGCAAGTGACATGGGTGATTTAAGGAAGCACAATTGTGACTGTCATAATGAAAAACCAGAAAGTTCAAGTGAAGCAACAGACAATTGCATGGTTACTCTCGTTGAGACAAATATAGACCCGTATCAATGTAAACAAATCAATTTTTAAAGATTTGAATTTTATTTTATATGCCAGTCCTGAAAACGTAAAAGTGGAAATAAACATGACAAGAGTTGAACAATTGATCAAAGACTTCTTTACTAGTTTCAGCCCACCAAATTGTTTTCCAGAACTAGTGAAGCCCAAAGATGCTCTGAAGTTCTAACCATACCATGAAGAAAATCATCATGAACTATATGCAATGAGTTCACAAAATTTCATGTATTTGTTAAGAATTGGTTTGCATAAAGCACTATAAACTTTCTACAATGCTTGCACCCTGATATTCCAATATTCTTGTATTACCAGCATTTACATACTTCATGTTTCCATTGGTGAGACAAAATGTGAACCATTTTAATGATAGCTTGATTTGTGAATACATTTCTTTTATGTTCTAGAAAAAACATCTTTATTAGATGGATGTAAAATTTTAAAATTTGATGATGATGCTTCAAGAGCAGCCAGATACGACTTGAAGCTAAATGGAAATGGAGAAACAGTTTTTCAAACCACGGACAAGTTTCAGCCCTTGCCAGAACTATGGGCCATTAATAGAGCAGAGAAAATGTTTAGCGATGGATGCAGCACAGCAGTGAAGAACAAAGATGGTAAGCTCTATATTGATTGACTTGACAAGAGTTATTGTTAAAGAAATCTATGATCTGTTCACAAGGGCTTGCCCAATTGAATTTATTAGTTTGAATTACATATAATCCTGTTACCTGCACTAATTAACACTTAAGAGAAAGCATTGTTCAGCATATTGATCACCCTTAGGTTTTCATCATTGTACTGCATTCCAGAATTAACAATGGAAGGTTGAGCACATTAATCAAGTTTTGGTGGTATTAATTATTTGGGGTAAATCTGTGTCAAACTGTTTTGATGTTAACTTCTCCTCCTTTGTTTGAAGATCAGCTTTCTAATATTATAAAATGTTTTGTGTCAATTATCTGTAGGTGAATCACCGATTTCTCAACAGGCATGATGGAAATTCCTTACCCAATAATTGATCCTAAATGGTAGCATTGTCCATTTTTGTGTTAATTTGATTAGGTTTACTATGGGATTTAAAGGTTACAAAGCATAGCAA
Organism: Unio pictorum; assembly: GCA_030141615.1. Classification (NCBI taxonomy): domain Eukaryota; kingdom Metazoa; phylum Mollusca; class Bivalvia; order Unionida; family Unionidae; genus Unio; species Unio pictorum. The sequence continues at coordinate 4,601,142 of JARLTB010000047.1, read as the reverse complement.
TTTAACATTACAATGGTGCTTATAGCAGTATATTGTCCTTTCCACATTTAACCAATGACAAGATAAATAATGTTTATCTTGTCATCCTTTTATTTCAGGACTATGCCAAACATCTATCTTAGGGTACCGATCATGACTATTGGTCTCTGGGCATCATCACGCACCAGCCATTGACGGTCATCGGTTGTTAGCCTCCATCTGCAAGCTTTACATTTTCGGCATATTACAATGGGGACAGAATTCTAGCGTTCTGTGCTCTAAGAAACTTGGGTCGATTTCACTCAAACCCGAACCCTTCCTTCTTCCTTTGAAAGCTTCTTTGGGATGTTGTATCAGTCATTCACACAAAGTGACTTGCTTTTTATATAGATGCTGCCTTAGATAGCCTTAGTTTACAGAGATGTGTAGAAGTTGGGTAGGCTATGGCATTATGATTCAGTGTCCTTTTATGGTTGTGACAGGGAAAGGAAAAGGATGGGGGCATGTCTTCTCGAAGAGATGAGAAGTAGTTCCAGCCACCTCAAAGATCGGTTAGTGGAGACAGGCCGATTGCCGTTAAAGAGAAAATAGAAGCAGCCATCCTTATTTACATGAGTTCTCTTGGGTCAGGTAAGGAACACATATGTGTAGTCTGACTTGGTTGACTCAAACTAGTTTGCCAAGAAACCCATGGACAGTTTCTTCTCCTCATCTAGGCTTATGCACCTCTCTGAAACATAGGCAATAGAAGAGTAAATCTGAATAACATAGTAAATGAGGCTTGTTACCTGCCTCCTTAGTCCAATCTGACTTCCGCCCAAAGTCATGGTTTACTGACTTTTAAACAATACTCTCCCAACTGGTGAGACTTTCTGTGGTGGTGTAACAGCCAGAAAATTATTTGCTTTATCTAGTAGTAATCAAGCTTGCTTAAAGGTTTGGCAAAGACAAAGATTTCACTAAGCTTAACTAGCCTTTTCTTCACAGGTCTTGTAGAGCATCGTGAATACCATGTTCGTTTTGGTACAATGAGAGATCAACTGATGTTTCTTTCAAGGACCCCCATCTTATTTCACCAGACACATTAAGTCTAATTATGATAAGACTGTTCTATGATTTTAATGCCATTTTGCAGAACATGATAACTAAAGCTGGTGGCTAGTATATGTGGTGGTTGAGGGACCCAGGGAAACTCCTCGAAGAATAAACTATTTACTGGAAGCTATTATCAGGGTTTCTTACTTTTGCCAGGCCGAGACTCAAACAAACACAGACAGATGGGATGTCAGTAATCTTGGCTACACTGGACTCCAGTTTAGGGAAGAGATACATGCCTTCCAACAAAGGTTTTTTTGTGGATTGTGTACAAAATCTTCTGTCAACAGCATCATATTTTCAGATTTCTTATTTCTCCAAAAAGGCAGAAAGTGTCCGAATATTGTAGACATTTTTGCCTTAATCAAGTTAATTCAGACAGAGAATATGTCCTCAGTCAGAAATGTCTTATGACCAAGTCACTGAGCAGTCTCCACTGAACTTCAACTTGTAAACAGCTTGTTATAATATCCCATCTCTACTGAGGTTCTTCAAACAAATTGCTGTCTGTCAGCTTGCAACAGCTTTGACCTTCTGAGATTTATGTCTCCTTGGTGGATTTTTTAAAAAATTTGTGGTTTGTCTGCATTACATTTGTCTATCATTGGTTTGTGATCCTGATGAGCTATTTACGGCACAAAGATCCTCTATCAGCCAGATGGGTTTTCATCAACACTTAAGTTAATAGAAGAATCAGGCTTGATTTTTGTCTGGATTCATCTTGCTCTTTTTGTGGGGCATTTTACGAATGGGTCTCTCTGCTCATCATATTACAGGAAAGAAAGAAACTTCTGACTGCTGGTCTGCTCAGGATGTCAAATTAGCCATCAGGAAATTGTCATTGCTCCAAGTTGTCATATAAGCCTTCTTCAAACTTTGGGGTAAACTATTGGTGGACTATTGTGTGGCTAGGTCCAGATCCTGATTTGTTGACAGATCTGCACGGGAAATTACCTCAGAGGACAGACATATGGTTTTAACATGGTGGTCTTTCTACACAGCAGCCCACAGATTCTTGCTTGTCTCATCTTTTGTAATCACTGTCCTAGAAGGTTTATGTCTCGAATGAAAGATAAAGCGGGGAGAATCTTTTTGTGATCACAGTACTGTTGGAAACCCATAGATACATGACATCTCTCTCTGAGCACTCTGTCTGACTTCTGTTTATTCATATTTGAGGAAAAAGATTGTTCAGTTTCCACTATAATGAGCTCATATGCTGAAATGTTCAAAATTCTGGTTTTTAGTTTAGACCTTTTAAGAAATTTCAAAACTTGCAAAACCTTTTGACATGCAGAGACCATTTCTTGTCACTCATGTCTGTCTGAAATAACACTTGTGGGCTGTGGACTTTGCCTAAATCCCATTATAAACCATTTCAGTGAAGTTTCTTTTGAAAACCTTATTGTCAAAACAGTTTTTTAGTTATCATGTTTGTATGGGAGGAAAGAATGTGAGTTGTACATCCTTTCAATCGATAATGGTAATTATATATAAGAGGTTATTATGAATATGTTTCTCTAATATGCCAGCTGGTTAATTTCTGTAGAGATATTTACTTTCAAGATCTCAAATGTATCTGTATCAGTAGATTACTGTGCCCAGTTTGCGGTCTTAGATTCTGTCTAGCTGCTTCAACATGGTGAAAGAATCATTTCTTCGGTGCATCCAAGTGGATTGTTCTCTCTATTAGAAGAGCTTATCAAATTCATAACGAAAAGGGATTTTTCTTTCATGAAATATAAGGCATGAAATCTGGGTCTTTGCAACTACATGGGACTATTTCAATCAATCATTACTGGTGGACATGAAGAGAGCAATATTTTGGTGCTCACTCTCTATCTTTTGCTGTTTCATGTATGTTGCTTTGCACACTAGAGTGAAGAAACTATTTTTCTTGGATTATTTGTACACTAGAGTGAAGGAACTATTTTTCTTGGATTATTTGTACACTAGAGTGAAGGAACTATTTTTCTTGGATTATTTGTACACTAGAGTGAAGGAACTATTTTTCTTGGATTATTTGTTATGATGCAAAGAGGCCTAGACTGAAACCAGCTTATTGTAGAGAGCACCCTTTCTGCTTGTTTTCTTTTTGAACTCATCAGACTTTCTCCTAACTAACCAATTCAGTAAGCCAATAGTAACAGGTATTGCATATATCTATTATAATATATAATATATGGGAATCAGGGTAAATAATGTTGACATTCTGCTGTAATCTGGATCCAGGTAAAGAGGAAGTGTTAGAACTATCATTGGATTAAATGAATTCAATATTGTATATCATGATATCATTTCTTAGACAGGAATGATAGAGTCAAACCACATCTTAATTTCATAATGAAAGAAGTAAATAAATCTTGAAAACTGAATATTTTATACAAGGTATTTGTTATATTTCAGGACATTCTGCAGACAAGACTAGCATGATTCCCGTGGATTATATCCTTAAAACATTTTTCATAAAAAGTGATGACCAGGATCTTCTGAGCAATGATGAAAATACAGCACCCCATAATGAAACTAGTGACACACACCAGGATGTGTTACTTTGCCCAGAAGTTAAAATTGCTCAAGACATTGCATATGGTAAGTATTGGTTTATTTAGACTGTCTCAGTTTTCAAATGTAGCTGATTCTTAAAGCCATATTGATTTTTGGTAGTACAATTGTTCATACATTGCAGCTTGTTTTTGGAAACCTTTTAGTTTGATGTGCCAATGAATTCTGAATTTAAAGATTAATTTAATCTCAGTGTTATCACCATGTATTTACTTATGCTATTGAAAGTAATTGTTTCATAAAAAATAGTCTGAGTACCATACAGTGTAAACCACTTTAGTAACGACCTTGAATCTAATCATCATGATGCAGTGACCTAGTAATCCACTATAGTAAGTGCCTTCTACTTTGCTGAGTTTCTTATTATACTTAGTGCTTGTTTATTTTCACTTCCTGGATGTATGTGGTAAATTGTAAAATTCTAGCTGATACCAAGTTTTGTTTGTCTTTTTTATACTCCATTCATTAATTTAGTTTGAGTTCAAGGTAATTTCTTGAGCACATGAAAGCAGTCATATTTGAATGAGTTCAAGGTAATTTCTTGAGCACATGAAATCAACCATATTTGAATGAGTTCAAGGTAATTTCTTGAGCACATGAAATCAGCCATTTCAATCATCTGTCTGCTTAAACATAACATCATGTATCTAAAGCACAACACATCTGCCAGTAAAGACTTTCCCAAGAAAGAAAGTAGCATGGAGGTAATGACAACATTCACTTTACTGCACTTTAGCAGCTTCATACAGCTTACAGAAGTACTAAATAAGGGAGAAATAAATGAAATGGTGATAATATATATTTTGCATTGCACATACGCTGCCATGAAGAGATTCAAACAAATTTACCCAAAAAAGCTGTGACTTTGAGAACTCCTCTCCAGTTCTGCAAATTTGGAGTTAGTGTTGTTAAGATCAGATAATTTTAGCGGTACTAGAGAGCAGCCAACATAGAACAGGAACAGCTGAAAAGTTCCAGACATACTTTTAAAGACTTTAAAGGTTTGAGAAGAAGAAGACAGGAAAATTCACACAGAAATGAAACAGAGTCATTGGTTTGACAATCATTCTAGAAACTAGAGAGGAAAAGAAAATCCTGGCAGAGAGGATAGAAAAGAGCATTCCTTGAAAATCTCTACTTGAAAATACTTCTTGACATCTATTAAATTCTTGAAACTTCTTGACTTCTATTAAATTCTTGATCCAAACTTTTGTCTCCAATGAAACGTTAATTGCATTAATTATAGGTTTATCTTTTTCTAAATGATAAAGACATGTACACTCATCTGCGTGAATGCACCTTTGCAAATATAGATTTCTGAAGATACATGGTAAATGATTTAAATTTGATATGATCATTAATTATTAGAAATGTAAAGGCTCATTCCCATGAATATATTAAATTATACAAAAATTTGGTTAAGTTTATTTAAGGTTTTTCTTAGCTGAAACATGATTTGAAGTACTATAATTGTTCTCTTTGTTTAACTCTTTCAGAGAAAAACGATTTTGATGCAGAAACTGTTTCTTCAGAACTTGGGAGTAAGTACCAATAATGCCCAAAGAACTTCCTTCTGCATTTGGTTGAATTTAAATGCATTTCATTTTTCTTATGATTTTGGTTACTTTTTGATTTTATTTGCATAAATCTGTAGTTCTGCATTTGTTTTCAGGTGCTTTTCAATTTCTCCTATCAAGTTGTCTATGGTCTATCTTTGTAACTGATTGTTTGATTTAAACCAGATTTGGAATGAATTTTTAAAATCTGTTTAAGATGCATTTTAATTTTGTGTAAATTCTATTAAATTGTTGAAAGTATTCTCATCCAATGTGATGGGAAGAGTTGTTACTTAACACAATAGACATGGGAGATTGTGATTATTTTTTGTAAAAACTTTTAAATGGCCAATATGTTTTGAAGTAGTTGGTAATCAAACAGTTTTAATTGCAAGTTATTCCTATCAGTCTCAGTTAAAACTATGCTGCTGTCAAGCTGGAAACTAATGTTTGACTGTAAGTTAGATAATAAATGTAGCTTAAAATATATGATTAGGGAGATCTGATTGTACCATAAATAGGTGATAGATTAATCTCCAAAGGGTTTTGTGTGCATGGTCAGGAATCATTAGTGTTTTCTCGTCGATTGTGTGTGGTGCCACAGAAAATTAGATATCTATAAAAAAATATATAATGAAGAGAGCAAACGTATTTTTGAGTAGAACACAGCACTTTGGGCCACTTCATTGCAGAATTTTGATATATGCAAAGCTACTGTCATACACCATGTTTAAATTAAGTAATGTTGAGAGTTCATGTCCTACAAATAGACTTTTAGGCATGGAAAACTATCATAGCGTATTTACCCAACTTTTAACTTTTAATAGTACATGTTCAAAAACATGCATCAAAGTAAAATAGCTTTTAGTATTTAAAAATATAGTTAATTACATTTACATTTTGAGAACAATTTTTCTCTATTAATAAAGACAGTTGAAGATTAGATAATGTATCCATTTAGTGTTTTAAAATGATATGACAAATACAATGTACATGTTCAAGAATTTAACCACATAATGAAATTAAAGGAGTGCACAGATGAGCTCTAACTTTGAACAGATGAATAACATTGTAACATGATTTGAAAATCCATTTTATCATTGAAAAATAAAACATATGGGGGAAAAACATTAGAAATAACATTAAGTAAATTTGTGAAAACATGTTTAATATAAAAAAATACTTTTTTGCTCTCATCATTTTGTATTTTAATATGGATACCTAGTTTTGCATGGCACCAATCATTATTAATAGTACCTTATGAATACATATAAGGATTCTGACCATGCACACAAAAAACCTGAGGCGGATAAGTCTATCACCTTAATAACCATGCATACATTGGCGCACAGATGGAATTCATTTGCTTGTTTGTATTTTCAGAGGAATGTTTTTTACAAATTGTGGAAGAGACAAATGGAAAAGAAATGTCTGTGACAAGCTTACCAGAAGCTCAACATGTGATGCAGATGCAGGCAGAAAATCCTACTTCAATACAGAATGCATGCCAAACTAGAAGAAATCATGGTAAACAAAGGTTACGTCAGAAAGGAAGACAAGGTCGAGGTCAAGGCTACATGAGAGATAGAGCAGCAAGTGATTGTGGTTGTCAAAAGCTGTTTAAAGACAGTAAGCAGTATTTTACAAATGGAGACATGGAAAATGGATACCATAATTTGGTTAAGGTCCTAGAGTTCAAACACTGGTCTCGTCAGCACAGTAAGATCATGAGCAAAGTTACTGCATTTATTATTCGAAAGCTAGGAGAAACCTGCACAGATGGTAATTTTCATAATTGTTATTATTTTCTTTATTTTAAAGGTATATAGTGAGACATTGTAAGCACTATATTCTGCATCCATCCATCTCTTTATCAATCTGTAAAATTTTGTCTTGCACACGTTTTAGTTTAGCATGGGCTAGTAATGACTACAAACACTCTGCTCATGTCTGTTCATTTTACTTGTTTGTAGTTCCAACATCAGTAAATTGATTGGTTTTGATTTGATTTGATATTTTTTTTATTTAGCCACAAATGTCATCTTCTAACTTGGATGGTGCAGTAAAGCCTGATTTGAAAGATCACTGCAATGGAAGACCACCTGTCTAGAGAGACCACTGCTAAGGGAGACCACCTGTCTTGAACGACCACTGATATGGGAGAACACCTGTCTTGAGAGACCAGTCTCATTGCATGGAATTATTGATTATGTAGCATTGTGACCTGCCATGAGAGACCATGTGTCTTGAGAGACCATAATTTGTTGGCAAAAGAGATGGTCTTTTAAGACATGTTCTACTGTAGTATGACAGATTGATCTCCTGTTGGATAAATGGATTAGTTAGAAAAAAACTTCACTTACTACCTACACTTTCTTGGCTATCTCACAGAATCATTATCTATTTTGCCCTTGTTATATCTGGAGTGATTTAAAGTTTTCTCACACAGGGACGTATACTCGATCTATATCTGTATTTATCTCCCTCTTTGACACTTTATTGAGCTAACTCTTAAACCGTACATAACAGTACAATCTTAGTTCTACAGGTCATAGTCCAGCTGAGCTCGTGAGATGGTCAGTTTTGTCTTTCATCCACACATTAGTGCAAAATGTGTTACTGCAACTCTACTTCAATTGAATTGATCGTAATTTTATACACATTCCGTGATATGGTTGGTCCGTAATGAAAACAGTGCTGCTCAGATATCGATTATGGCTGACACATCAACCATCTTGAAAATATTGTTATAGCCACTCCTCCTGATGCATGGTCATAGCAGATAAAATCATTTCTATGATGTCCCGTTGGTTCTAAATGAACGTGCTGCCAGTTATCCAAAGAGCTAATGGTCCAGCTCTTATCTTAGTGTGGCAAAACTTACTATTAGATGCATCTACCTAACCTATTTTCTTCCTCTAGGTCCAGTTGTCGACCGGAAGTCCTTTCTAGACATGCAGTAACTGGATTCAAAACATTGCAATAGCATCTATATTTCGCTTGGTATCCAGGGATGCGACCAAATCATATCCTTACTCATCCAATTGGGCATACTGTGTAGTCACAGCAGCACAGCACACCACATACCATTGACACAACAGTGTCAGGGAACCTAGAGTTTATCAAAAGAAATGCCTTTTTCAGCACACTTAAAGAGACACTTAGATCGCAGCAATACTCATTAAACCAGGTCATTAGAGGAAACTTGGAAATGAGTTACCAAAGTGGCAAAACTTTCTAGAACTCAATCCTAATTTCTAAGTAGAAGTCATAGAAACATCAAGGACCTAATAGGCAACACCAAATAAGGAAACATTCCTTTCTGTAATCAGAACTATGGTTGCTAAGATCTAGTATCAGCAAGAAGCAGAATGATGACAATAATTTTCATCTCATTTTCTTGCCATCTCATTTTTTTCTTCTTACAAATATAATGTTATGGTCTTGATGGACAGTGGACACAGTCTATTTGATGGTCACATGTATCTAACTTCTGACCAGTGGACACAGTCTATTTGATGGTCACATGTAAATAACTTCTGACCCGTGGACACAGTCTCTGTTTGGAGAAGGGTACAATTCTCCAAAGCCTTGAGATTTTTTTATGGAGTGTCATTGACAGCTAAACCACATTCAGGTCAGTCACAAGCTAAACAGACGCAGAATACAAGTGAACTCTATGCCTCAATATAATGAGCTAATATATACTGAGTGATCAACTAATCCGGTGGCCTAGTGGTTAGAGTGTTCGCTGCAAAAACGGGAGGTCATGGGTTCAAACCCTGGCAGAGTCATACCAAAGACTTACAAAAATGGTACTAACAGCTGCCTTGCTTGGCACTCAGCATTAAGTGGTTAGTGTTAAGACTGGTCGGCCTGGTGTCAGGATAATGTGACTGGGTGGGACATCATGCTACATGTCTGTGGCATGATGCCCCAGTGCTAGACATCACTATAAACTGCCTCACTGGCAGACATCATAGCAATATGAGTGAATTTGTTTTAAAGCTATGTTAAAAATCCTAATCAAACAAGCATGCAAACAAACAGACTGAATGATTGGTTCACTTCTTATTAATCCGTCAAATGGTTTGATTTTATTTATGATAGGCTCTGCATTTATTGCTATGAAAAAATCATTTTCTGAATGGGTCGTTAAACAATTGAGCATCTGCAGAAGACTAAGGGCTTTGAAGTGTAACCTAAGTGAATCAAGCTGATTTGATTCAGTTATTTCAACCACTGTTACGTTGAAAGGGCAGTATCTCAACTCATACTTCTGTTTGTGATGGATGTGATTGGTTAATCATTGTGAGTATTTTGCATAAAATTTACAAGGAATAATGAGTGTCTTGTTCTTATTGGTTTATGATCTTTGGGCAATCACTCAAAGTATAGCTTTGATTGACATCCAAACTATGGGATGGAGAACACAATTTGCTCTAACTTTTACATCAGAGATCTTTAATCTCAAAATACTCAATTTGGTGTAACCAATAACAATAGCACAACTGGTTACCTTTGCAGGCCATTTAGCAGATGTTTGATTGAAGTTATTATGAGCAAGTAACGTATTTGAAGAAGTAACAAATTCATGAAGTAAAATTAATTTCCTCATTAATACTTTCCTATCATAATATGGGAAAACAATCTCAACTTTCTTACAGCTATATTTAACTTGACAGAGTATGTAAATCTGCTTCAGTAGTAAGTGAAGTAAGTATGGGACTTAATACCAGTCTACTATACAGTCAAGATGGACATACGGTTTTTAGCACCGCTTTGGATAACCAGACTTTGGCGGACTTGATATGCATGGTTATTATATTCCTAAGGTGTTATTATACTCCTATGGTCTTATTATACTCCTAAGATGTTATTATATTCATATGGTGTTATTATACTCCTAATGTGTTATTATATTTCTAAGGTGTTATTATACTCCTAAAGTGTTATTATACTCCTAAAGTGTTATTATATTTCTAAGGTGTAATTATACTCCTAAAGTGTTATTATATTCCTAAGGTTTTATTATGCTCCTAAGATGTTATTATATTCCTATGGTGTTATTATACTCCTAAAGTGTTATTGTTTTCCTATGGTGTTATTATACTCCTAAAGTGTTATTATATTCCTTAGGCATTACAGTATTATTCCCCTAATGTAACATGATTAGATAAGTGTTACAAAAGAAACATTTAACTTCAAAAAATAATTTTGCTATAAAATGACATTTTCATTGGTACTTTAACTCATGGATCGAGGACGCGGTTCTATTATTTCCACCAAAGGGCCAAGTGTTTGTTGAGTCTTTATATTCCTCAAAAATTGGTACATCATGAAAACTAATGAATTTATTGTACACTGAAAACAGACCAACCTTTGCCATAGCATTTTAGGATTTATAAAATTTCTTTTTAAAAACACCTTAGAAAGCTTGTATAACTATTCTGTGTTTTCAGGTTCGAGCCTTGTATATCTTGCATATATACAATTTTAAATAAATCTTGTCTTAACTAGTCACATGTTGGAACATATGGTGGCTTAAAGGAGGTCCTTTACATCAAGAATGTAGGTTATAATAGAAAAGGTTTCAGGTAAGGACATATGATCACTTAATAAAGGTGTACTTAAAATAATTTTGATTCTATTTTTACAGACATTCCAGACTGCCTGCAGACACTATCAGAGGCAACATATTGTATGATCATCAGAGGGCTTGTGTTGCAAAAGAAATGGATACAAGTGAATGCTGCCTTCCAAAGGTTCTGCAATGCAAATGGTTCAGAAACAATGAAAATGTTTGCAATTATGGTTAATATTGTGGAAAAGATTGTTAAGGACAAAATGCTCAAATCACTAGAGGAAATTAAACTCCAGACTGTGATGCTGATGTTGGACATTGGAGTTTCACTTGATAAACACGGTAAGCATAGTCATTGACATGGTAAGCATGGTCATTGACATGGTAAGCATAGTCATTGACATGGTAAGCATTAGTCACTGACATGGTAAGCATAGTCATTGACATGGTAAGCATTAGTCTTTGACATGGTAAGCATGGTCATTGACATAGTTAGCATTAGTCATTGACATGGTAAGCATAGTCATTGACATGGTAAGCATAGTCATTGACATGGTAAGCATTAGTCATTGACATGGTAAGCATAGTCATTGATATGGTAAGCATTAGTCATTGATACGGTAAGCATAGTCATTGACATGGTAAGCATTATTCATTGATACGGTAAGCATAGTCATTGACATGGTAAGCAGTCATTAACACACCATATTAAATTTTCATTTCGGGATTATGCGTTTACGTATTGTCTTAAAACATGGATGCGAGGTTTATTAAAATATAGTTTTTGTAGTCATCCTGTGTGTTAGCAAACTTATAATGGTGAATGTCACAGACTTTGAATTAGCAGTGCAGTTGTATGTTATATGAATTAAATAACAAAGTAAATCTCCCTTGGACCTGGTAACATAGGTCATAGGTCATAGGGTTAGTGTACTGTTTATAAACCTAATGTACAGTCTCAAAAAGGAATGCCATTAAAAAGCCCTCCCAAAATGTTCACCACTGAGAAAGATGGGAAAAACTAATGTAACATGGACCAGTGAATTCAACTGCATATGATTTGATGCAAATAAATTTGTGACTTCTATTTATATCTGCCATATATGTTATGGTGTTTATCATTTATCTACGATTAGTTTTGATTCTGCTCAGTAATTAATTTTCTTCACAATCTTTAGTTAGCAAACCGTGAGAATGGATTGCACTGAAGATAAGCAAGAAACCCAGTTTGATTTTATAAAAAGAGGTACACAGTCTAGATGAAAAACATCTTTACCAAATTTTGTGCTGGTTTGCTGTAAGACTAATAAATAGATCCATAGTTTCTGGTTTGCCGTTAGACTTATAAATAGACCCATAGTTTATGGTTTGCCGTTAGACTAATAAACAGACCCATAGTTTCTGGTTTGCCGTTAGACTAATAAATAGACCCATAGTTTCTGGTTTGCCGTTAGACTAGTAAATAGACCCATAGTTTCTGGGATCTAAAGGTCATAGTTTAAAGGTCATAGTTAACAAAATGGTTAGTCAGAAACTATAAGCTTCATTCATGACTGAATACTTAGAGCAAAGCTTGAGGTCATCGAAAATGGTTGAATTATATTGTCGAAAGGTTCTGTGACAATTAATCCTTGAGTTGGGTGTATAATGTACCTGTCACTCATTTTACTTATGATTTCAGTTTTTGAAAGCATTTTTCTTCAAGGCTTATTCAATGTTACATTTATATTGTTCTGTGGATTATTAGTGAGTAGTTCAGAGGTTAACCAAGCTCCTTGAAGGGAGAAACCTTACATTTGTTTTCAGATGGTGATATGACATTGTACTCTTTCAAATATGTTTAATTGAAATAGCACTGTGCTATATTTTGTTTACTTATGTTTGAATAAACTTGAAATTTAAACTTTTGTTTGAGATGTCAATCCACTGTATATGGTTTACCCTAGATATTTTACCACTCCTATCAAAAGATAAAAGAGCTATTATCTTACAGATGGAGAAAGACTAGCTGCTCATGCAAAGGTCAGAGGCCATCTCAAGGTTGCTCTTGAACTGCTGAAGAGAGATTGTGTTGGAGATACACCGATGCATGCAGCTGTCATGATTGATCTTCAGACAGGTATGTTACGCTGTCATGATTGATCTTCAGACTGGTATGTAACACTGTTATGATTGATCTTCAGACAGGTATGTTACGCTGTCATGATTGATCTTCAGACAGGTATGTTACGCTGTCATGATTGATATTCAGACAGGTATGTTACGCTGTCATGATTGATCTTCAGACAGGTATGTTACGCTGTCATGATTGATCTTCAGACAGGTATGTTACGCTGTCATGATTGATCTTCAGACAGGTATGTTACGTTGTCATGATTGATCTTCAGACAGGTATGTTACGCTGTCATGATTGATCTTCAGACAGGTATGTTATGCTGTCATGATTGATTTTCAGACAGGTATGTTACACTGTCATGATTGATCTTCAGACAGGTATGTTACTACACACATGTTTTTGAATCTTGTCTACACATAGGCTTTAATTGATAAATCACCTGTACTTATTACTTTGGTGATATTTGTACCGCTCGTATTCAGCCTGAGATTAATTAAAATTAAATAGACAATAAAAGCTATCTCTTTCACTTTCGTGTTTTGGTTGCTTATGTGTTGAATGACATATCTGCTTGCATTATTTATACCTATATCACTAAATTTGATCCCATACCATATTTAAAGGGTCATATCCATTTGCGTTGTTTATACCTATATCACTAAATTTGATCCCATACTATATTTAAAGGATCATATCCCTTTGCGTTGTTCATATCGATATCACTAAATTTGATCCCATACTATATTTAAAGGATCATATCCATTTGCGTTGTTTATACCTATATCACTAAATTTGATCCCATACTATATTTAAAGGATCATATCCATTTGCGTTGTTTATACCTATATCACTAAATTTGATCCCATACTATATTTAAAGGATCATATCCCTTTGCGTTGTTTATACCGATATCACTAACTTTGATCCCATATCATATTTAAAGGGTCATATCAGTCTAGTACACAGCTATGTGGAAGTGTATTTTCAATTGCGATTGATATAGGCAGTATACATAGGTGACAGAAAAAGGATCAGCCATAAAGCGTTGTGCCGTGTTTGTAAATAGGAACCCTAATGTGGGTCATTGGGGAAAATGTGCCTGAAAAAAAAAACCTTGAAATTAGAAAACATAAATATTGCTGAAAATATTTAAGGCTAGAATTATTGGATATAATTAAGTAATTTGTTATATATCTTATGTATGGTATGTCATTTCTTATATTTCAGTCCATACATAATACCTATATTTCCCATACAAATATCTTCCTTCTTGCATCTAAAAAACAGTAGAAATGCAGCTGTCAAGTTATATTTATTTTGGTTGCATTTTGCATAATGCTAATTAATAATTTTGAAATGTCATATGTACAAGTTTAAAAAAAATTAAAAACAAATTACGTCACCCCTCCATCCCATTCATAGCTGAATATCCATAAAGGAGATGAATGAAGATGTGTCCAATGTCTTGTTCATGCGACTATACAGAGTTTCCCCCTGCACTAGTAATAGTTGAATCCATAATTCTTTCTTGGCCTAGTCTATGCCGAACAACCATTGTAATAGTCCATAGCGATTGATACTTTTTGTCTAGAAATTTTGTTATGACAACTAATGTGCAAACCAAGAAAGATCCACAATGGAATAAACTTTGGGATAATTATATTATGATTAAATTGTAAATCAGCGAATGTTCTTTAATGACCCATGTGACTTTTACTATAGGAATAATGAATGTACCAATCTGAAATTGGTGCTACAGTAGTATGGGGTCGACTTAGACAAAAAGAGAGAGAGAGAGAGAGAGAGAGAGAGAGAGAGAGAGAGAGAGAGAAAATCTGACATTAATCAAATGATGTCCATTGTAGATGGGTTAGAAAAAAACATAGCAAGGTTTGGTTAATACACTGTACTTTATTTTAAAACATGCTGTTGATCTGTCTGTTAAAACAGAAATACAGGAAAGTTTGATATCATGTCACAGGTTAATGGCAGCAGAAACGATGTAAACTAGAGCAAGATCAAACTTGAAATGTAAGAGAAGTTAAGAGAAAATAAAAGAGCTTAATAAATAGATGTCTACAGTTTCACTGGCATCAAAAAAATATAGAATGATGTTAGAAAGAGTCAGTCTGATGACAGATTTGCATGTAAATATGTCAGTCTTTATTTCATAATATGAATGCATTAGTTGTTGAGAACAGCCATAACAAAGCATAAGTACAACATTGAAAAATAGTCTACAGTCCTGTTGTGGGTGTAAGTTATTCTATAAATAACAATATTACTGAATTGTCCTTATCACACTAAGCCATGACCTTGGCCCACTTATTTGCAGACTGCCTGCCCTTGACCTCTTTTCTTGGGAAAATGTTTATTTAATGAAAATAAAACTATACAACAAATAAACACGTAGTCCCAAATATTGGTTTACCTCACATGCTGACAGTTTAAAATTTAATAGTCATAAAATATAGGAACTTAGAAAAAAATCATTTACTCGTCAAATATTACAAAACTACCGCTCTGAAGATGGAACCAAAATTTATTCGGCAGGGTCCCTGTATATTTAAAAAAGATAAATATGCTTGATGTACCTATACGACGTAAAATGAATATGTATTAATTAAGGAAATGAGTTCATACAATTTAAAGATATGTGCATAGTTCATACAATCTGCAACTTGGCCAGTTACGCTGCTTCATATAAGAACTCAGACACCACACTGGCGGTTAATCTGATATGACATGAGCTAAGCTGTCACACTGCAAGTCACATTTTCAGCAATATGTTTTATCAGCTATATGATGCCAATTCTAAGCGTTATGCTTCCAGTCTAGCAAACGAGCTTTTCCAGCTATAAATAGCCCAAAGTGCCCATCACATTACATTGAATAAATGTTACTTTAAAGATAATATACTCTCCACCTAAATCATAACCAACATATATGCATACACAAAACATTGCAAACAAATACATAAAATACATGATACTGTACATCAATTTTATACATCATTATAAAGCTTCAGTGGTGAATTTAAATCAAAGCGACAGTTTTCTACATTCAAACACAGTATGTAATTTTTCAGGATTTTATACATCAAGATGACAAAATAATAACAGTTTTTCAATATGAGGCATTTAAAATACATTGACAATTACAAATTTGACATGTAATCTACTACTTTACTCTAATAAAAACAAATACATCAAATATATGCAAGAATATGCACATATTACGTTTATTATTTTTTGCATATTTCAAATTTGTTATAATTTATACCTTGCCTTGCCACATTTATTTGCAATGTCTTCTCTTACTGGATCTGTTTGAAATTCAGTTTTTACATTTCTCAAATATCTACCATATTTTTCGGGTTGAGGGGAAATTAAGTTGTTTTGTTCTCATTTTAATTATATACTACTTGATGTTCACTAATGCAAGTGTTTCTCATGGTTACCCAGCTCCAATGTCCCAAACATAGTTGTTGTTATTGTTGTTGTTGTTAATGTAGGGTTTAATGCCATTTTTCAGCACAAGATAGGCCATACATGGCAGCCAGTATTAATAGTGGAGGAAGAACCCAGATAAGCCTGGAAAGAACCACTGAGAAGCTACTGGCAAACTTTCTCACATACCCACATTTAGCCGATCCAACCCATATGAAACAGAGAGGCGGAATCCACATGTCATAGAGACTGAAACCGCCAGGTGGAATAGAGCAGGGGACGAGACGTGATTCAAATAAGACACATTCTCATTTACGCTTCTCAGTTGAGGTGTAATTTTATAGGCCTCATTTGCACTTTTGTGTTTAAAGATTAATTCTTGTATTGATTACAATTTAAAAATGAAGAATGTCTTCTCTTACTGGATCTTTTTGAAATTAAGTTTTTACATTTTTACATTTCGCAAATATCTACCATATTTTTTGGATTGAGGGGAAATTAAGTTGTTTTATTTTCATTTTAATTATATACTACTTGATGTTCACTAATGCAAGTGTTTCCGATGGTTACCCAGCTCCTATGTCCCAAACATATTGTTGTTGTTGTTGTTGATGTAGGGTGTAATGCCATTTTTCAGCACAAGATAGGCCATACATGGCAGCCAGTATTAATGGTAGAGGAAGAACCCAGAAAAACCTGGAAAGAACCACTGACCCATGAGAAGCTACTGGCAAACTTTCTCACATACCCACATTAGCCAAATCCAACCCATATGAAACAGGGGCGGAATCCACTAGAGACTGAAACCGCCAGGTGGAATAGAGCAGGAGACGTGATTTAAATCAAAGACACATTCTCATTTATGCTTCTCAGTTGAGGTGTAATTTTATATTTTTCCACCTGGTTATGGCAGAAAACACTACAAGTCATTGTTTTGAGATGTCATTTTTTCCTTCAAAATTTGTACAAGGCGGAAATTTTGATTTTTAATGAGAGTGAATTGGTCTTTGAAACTTGTGCCAGGTGGAAATTTGGTTTCAGAATAAACATGAACCCATGCAGACAGAGGTGAGATGGCAGTGATCCATAACGGAGAGCGATTTTCACCACTCGGCCACTAGGGGCCCCTCAAACATAGTTGTATAAATCTCTGTGTTTGATTTGGATATTTAACATAGTTTTTTTTTTTAATTCAGTCATATCGCTATGATATCTGTAGTGGTCAGTTTATAGTAATGTCTAGCACTTAGGACATTATGCCGCAGACATACAGCATGATGTCCCACCCAGTCACATTATCCTGGCACCAGGTCTAACAGTCTTAGCACTAACATCTTAATGCTGAGAGCCAAGTGAGGCAGTTGTTAATACAACTATTTTTATAAGTCTTTGGTATGAATTGGCTAAGGTTTGAACATGCGACCTTCAGCATCCAAAATGGATGCTCTAACCACTTCAGCCACTGTAGTCATTCATGGTATAAGTAGAAGAGACTTTCTTTTTCCATACTAGTGGTATAAAGAAATTATGAGGTTAGATGTGGGTACTTGTTCACTGAAGAGTGAAGAATACCCTTATGTCAGTCAAATATATGATTTAAATTAGATTCCCCAACCCCCAAAATATTAAAAAAAAATAAATACATTTGTGTCTGTTTCAGATTAGAATGCTTTTAAATATTTATAAAGCTTTAATTAAGGAAAAACTTGGAATTTTAAATTTCACATTTGTACAGCTCTCTTACAGTTTTTGACCCATATATATATATATATATATATATATAAGAAACAGTCTAGTTTTTTTATCTTCTCATGCGTATGCTTTTATATTGTGGAAGATTGTGTCCTTTTAACAAGACCCTCCAAACTTGGCCCTTAAGTTTTGAATATAAAGAAAACCCCAAGCAAAATTAGCAAATTAGGCCTTGATATATAGTTTGCAGTATCATACAAAAATATTTAGTTCCATGAAATGTAAACATTTGTCATGAAACTTGCAAATTGTATGTTAAATCTTTCTTAAAAACAAAACAAAATATAACAATGTAAGATGAAATAGCAATCAATTAAAAATGATTGTAATGTCTAATGAAAACAATATATTAAGAAATAGATACCACTTAAATAAGTGTTATAAAACAATTAGTGTTTAAAAAAATTTCTTTTACTTTGGTTTCAGTGTAATCACTGTAAATTCAACATGCCACTTTGCTTTCTTTTATATATTTTATGGTTTAACACCATTTTTCAGCACAATATAGGCTATACATGGCGGCCAGTATTAATGGTGGAGGAAGAACCCGGAAAACCCGGGAAAGAACAACTGACCCACGAGAAGCTACTGAGAAGCTTTCACACATACCCACATTGGCAGAATCTGAGACTCAAAACCACGCAGACAGAGGTGAGATGACAGTGATCCATAACAGACAGCACTTTAGACCACTTAGCATATATAATGCAGATTCAATGCACATTGTTTATGCTGGGTAACATGTGAGGGTGTTAAAACCCATTGGAATGATACATTTTATTGATTTATTATGTTTGAGAAAGTAAACGTATTTAAATCAGAAAATCAAGCAACATCATTATAAAAGTTCTTTTTTAATTGACAATTATTTACAGTGCAAGTTTAGAATGAGTATTTAAACATTTCACCTTTATACTGAGTGACCTACCTACTTATATAGTCTGTCTACATACATTCATACTTGTTTACAGTCATACTTGCCTACCTACATACCTACCTACCTATGTACCTACCTATCTACATACATACATACATACATACATACATACATACATTCATACATACATACATACATACATACATATCCACAGTTGATAGCAAAATTAACCAGACAGAATCATCTGAGACAAATGTACTTGATCTGACTATATATTTGTCTGACGTAAATAAATTGCAAGTGTAATAGCTGGCCTCATTTGCACTTTTGTGTTTAAAGATTAATTCTTGTATTGATTACAATTTAAAAATGAAGAAGAAAAAACCCCAAAGCAGATCTATGTTTGTTTTTCCAGAATAAACCAACACTAATACTTATATTGCCTTTTTCCAGAATAAACCAACACTAATACTTATATTGCCTTTTTCCAGAATAAACCAACACTAATACTTATGTTGTCTTTTTCCAGATAATCTTAATCTTCTAGAGAAATTGTTATGTCAGTTTGATGGAGACCCTGTGAAATTTCAATTTTTAAACCCCAAACAAGTTGATGCCAAAGGAAATGGACTGTTCCACCTACTCGCTAAGTGCAAATTTAGCAACTATGCCTTGGAGGCCATAAAAATGCTTTGTGCACGACATCTTGATCCAAGACTCTGTAATAATAAGGGAAAACTGCCAGTGGATTATATTAAAAATGCAAACGATGAACGAAAACAATACCTCTGTATTGATGCTTGTCCAGAGGTTCCCAAACTGGAAAATGTTTCCATAGAGACAAAGAGTTCTGCCAATGAAAAAGTAGCCCAGATAAAAATTGAGGAAAAAACATGTGCAAATATCATAGAAACAGTAAAATCTTCAGTGGGGAGAAATAATCTAGAAATAATTGAAGAAATGATAAAACACATGAAGAAGGCCAAACGTAAAGCTTCTAAGAAATTTAAGAAAACCCTTTATACGGCATTACCAGAAATGGCTATGTGTCAAGCATGGATGCCAAGTGATCATACAGAATCAAAACTGGAGACAAGAGAGGGAGATGTTGGAACTTCAATGGAGAAAAAAGAGAGGAGTAAGTCTGAAAACAATGTCGATAGATATGTTGTGAAGGCAAATAAAGGTGATGAAAATAAAGAGTCAGAATATGAAGATGAAGAAACATTAGACGAGATAATTGATGCTTCGGTATGTACATATTAGTGCAACATTCAGCAATACTTACAGTAAACTATTTATATTGTGAATTTTGAAATCATTCATGAGTAAGAGGGAACTCTGTTGGTTTGCAGCAACCTAAAACTTCATCCACCATATACAATCCCGCTGCCTGATAAAATAGTAAAAATTCATTTTATGTTTGGATATCGTTTATACATTGCCCTTTATTTTTTATACTGCATATTTTAGATGTGGGTGTATGCTTAGAACTAATCACATGCTTCATTTTGTTTCTTTTGCTATTCCCCTTTATCCATTCTGCATGATATATTGTCCATCAAAAATATTTTGATGGGCCAATTCAAAACATGCATAGCACATAGCATTTTCAAGCAATGGTAGTCTTCATTCAATAAAGTAGCCATTTCTAAAAATGAGGATTAATTTAATCTAAACAGGATTTACTCTTGTGAACCATTGGTCAAGATTAGGTCAAAATTGAAAAGAATTAATTAATTTAATCAATGTTAATTATTTATTAATACCTACATACTATTATTGTCCAAGCAATGATTGGTAATGATTTTTGGGTATGTTTAATATTCCAGTATGAACTGATGATAAATCATCGTTTGAACTCTTTAATATCACTATGTTATTGTATCACTTTCCCAGGTATTAGCCTTATTTCTAAATTTGGCACATTGTCAATGAATGGTCACTGGAGATTTAATGACCAACGCTACTCCGTAACAATATAATATAAATATAAGGCATTCGGATCTGCATGGATGGCATGTTGGATGGACACATCAATGCTTCATTTTGGGATATCCATACTGTATGGTTCCTTTACGCAGTGTTAATTGCAAATCAGTCTCCCAGACACTTAGACTATACTGAATGCATTTCAAGCATGGCAGACGACACTGTGGAAAGGACATGTTCATAATTTTATCGTAATTTACATTATGCTCAGATCCAATAATCTCTGCCTGCTGGATTCAAATTGTTCTGGGTGGGATTATTGATGTCATCATTGATATGTCCACATCCAATTTCTTAAATCATTAAATGAAATCTATTAGCAGGTTCAGTTCAACAGTATGAGCTCTATCAAGCGACATTGTCGCTTTTTTCCAACAGATATGCAACTGATGGTTTTAACATTTTTTTGGTCAAAGTTGAATAAGGCATTCCAACTTCATATTAAAATACACTGGATGTGGACACTAACATATTTTTTATTTTATTATTTCTTAAAGTAATATTTCTATATAAATTGTAAATATATTATATAAAGGAATATATAACTTAAGAAAATGTATACTTCCAATAGCTCATGGTTTCTTGAAATTGCCAATTTATTTCTGTGCAGAATCAATTTAAAGGTTAATCATTTTTAAAATAACAAATCAGTCACTTTCTTGCATTTGCTTAAGGATATTATCTCCCTTTTATCTTTTTAAATCCTTAGTTTTTAAAAGCTATATTGTTCACATTTTGATATGAAAGGATATATATATATATATATATATATATATATATATATATATATATATATATATATATATATATATATATATACAGTTATACCTGTTTATATTGACATCAGTTATATCGACAAGCCGCCTATGTCAACAAAAAAGCATAGTCCCAGTTGTTTGGTCTACTATTACTACCAAATTGTCATCCTTATGTCGACATCGAGATAAAAGATAAATGTACATGTCAACAGAAGCCCTTGGTCTCAGCTTGAACAAAGCCTTTATTTTCTGATCATTTATGTTGACAAGCTGACAGTTCTGACCCATACTTTGTTCAACAGTTAGTTGATCTTGCCGCCAGGCTTTAATGTCGAGGTCAGATAAATAAACACCCCCAGGATTTGTTTGGGTCTATAAACCTGGGTTTTTGCGGCGACTTAAAAGCAGTGAAATCTGTTGACGGGTAGGACTATATAATATATATATATATATATATATATATATATATATATATATATATATATATATATATTAATGGTGAATAACAGTATTAAGTATTTTTCAAAGACATACTTAAAATAGAAAACAAGACAAACAAATAAACACAAAATGCATTGAAAGTACAAGCTTTAATAACTGTATATATTGGAAATTAGGGTTGACATTTATTTGGTGTTAACTAGTTTGCTTCAACTTGGTTGTTGATGCTCTATGCCAGTGTCTATAGCCATCTGTTTATATTCAGACTGGTGTAACTGTAAATTAATCAAGCATGAGTTTTGCTTTTTAGGGTTGCGATAGATAGGTGAGGGACTAATGAGCAAAATGATAGAATTGTTGAAATTAAAGTACACTGTGCTTGATTTTTTTCCTTGTTTTCTTTGTTTAGGTTTCCTAAAGCAGCGCATCTGCTAAGATTCTTTTTTTCTGGTTTTGAAACTCCATATTAGATATTTTTTATATTTAACTTACCCATTTCATAGTGATGGAATTCAAACTAAATGTTATACTCAGTGGTAGTTTCTTCAGAATCACTTGATTTCACACGTTAGCAGGTGCTATATATATATTTCGTTTATATATTGTATATATTTTCCATATATTCAGATCAGAGAGTAATTAAAGATACCAGTTATGATCATGAGATTATCTTACAAAAGATCTTGATATGATTGGTAGCTAATGTTGAGTGATAAGTAGCAAATTATTAAATTTAGAATGTCTTGTGATTGATCTGTTAGACCTTTCGAATTGTGTCATGGTAACATGGTACAAACAAACAAAATATTCCAAAGCAAAGGAACTCAAACTATTTATAATCATCTATTAAAAGTTACAACTGCATTATTAGTTATTTGGCCTTTCAGACTAATCTTCAATTGTTTAATAATAATAATAATAATAATAATAATGCTTTATTTATAGAGGGTGACTCATTAGTCAAGGACTATTCTCCCTTGAGGCCCTCTTAATGAAAGTATAACAATGCACATTGTGTGAAGAAGCAATAATTAGTGCTTATATTAGCATGTTTCGTATTAAAATACTAAATTCCATTATCTGTTAGAAACACATGCATGCTCCTGATATTTCTTCTTAAATACTCTAATATTTTCAGCCGATTTTACATGTAGTGGAAGCTTATTCCACAGAACTGTACCAGAGTATTGAAAACTCTTTTTGAATTGCTCTGTTCTTGGTTTTGGTACCAGTAGGTTTCCATGTGAGATTGATCTCAACTGGTATTGTGTTGAAAAAGGCCTGAATAAGTCCTGAAGATACTCTGGTGCAGTTCCATGTAGACATTTATATAAAAGAACTGCCTTGTGAAAATCTATCCTGTCATAGATTGTGAACCATTTGAGTTCTGTAAATAATGCTTTTGAGGGATGGTCAACAGATGTATCTAAAATTACACGTGCTGCTCGTTTCTGGAGTTTATAAATCCTGTCAAGCTCAGATTTAGCACAGTTTCCCCATACATTAGAACAGTAATCCATTGTTGGAAGAATATGCGTCTTGTAGTATAGATTGCGAGTTTCCATAGGTAAATATTTCTTGATTCTACTGAGAAGGGCAATTTTGGATGACAGTGTTTTACAAAGCTTATCAATATGGTCATTCCATAATAAATTATTATCTATGGACACACCTACAAGCCTTTCATGATTGACATTTTCTAATGGATGATTATTTATTGCAAGAGATAGTTTTGGGTTTCCTGACTTGTGTAGCTTTTGTGTCGTCCCCAGAATCATACATTTTGTTTTACCTTCATTAATTACCATCCTATTTTGTTGTGCCCAGTTTTGGACTCTAATAAGATCTGAGTTTAATCTTGTTTGGATAACTTCAGTATCAGAACTAGATGTATACAAGGTTGCATCATCTGCAAACAATTCTGTATTGGTGGATTCATTATTAAATGGTAGATCATTGACATAGATAAGGAAGAGGAAAGGGCCTAAAACTGAGCCTTGAGGGACTCCTGAATGAATAGTGCGAGTTTGAGAGCTAATATTGCCAATGCTTACTTGTTGAGACCTTTGGTTTAGGTATGATCTAAACCAGTTTAAAGAAGGATTGTCAAACCTGTAACAGTTCAACTTTTGCAGCAGAATTTCATGATCAACAAGATCAAAAGCTTTCTTGAAGTCAAGGAAAACAATCCCAGTCATATGCCCATTATCCATTTAATAGTTCAGACCAATCTTTAATTAGTTATTTGTCCTTTCAAACCAATCTTCAGTTAGTTAATTGGTCTTTCAGACCAATCTTCAGTTAGTTTTCTTCAGTTAGTTTTTTGGCCTTTCAGACCAATCTTCAGTTAGTTATTCGGACTTTCAGACCAATCTTCAATTGTTTATTTGGTCTTTCAGACCAATCTTCAGTTAGTTATTTGGACTTTCAGACCAATCTTCAGTTAGTTATTTGGCCTTTCAGACTAATCTTCAATTGTTTATTTGGTCTTTCAGACCAATCTTCAGTTAGTTATTTGGCTTTTCAGGCCAATCTTCAGTTAGTTATTTAGACTTTCAGACCACTCTTCAATTAGTTACTTGGCCGTTCAGACCAATCTTGAATTAGTTATTTGGCCTTTCAGATCAATTTTCAATTAGTTTGATAAGTTGTCATATCATTACATGTCTTTCAGGTATTTGATAATTTGGCCTGGGAGGTGGATTGTACATCTGAGTTTTGGAAGAAGATGCGGGACAAGCACATTACACTGGACATGAAGTTGCGGATTATTCAAAGGATAAAGCTTTTGGCCAGTGGAGAATGGCAGCCACGTCTATGTAAACGGTTGAAAAATATACCACCCAATCTGAAACTTTATGAAGCAAAAGTTTCAAAAGGTATTTTGCATGCAAGCTACTGTTTACTAGTCATGAGAAACTCTTTTAATCCTTCGTAAGTTATTTATGATAATTCTCAATTTTCAAACGATTTTTTTAAAAAACACTTTGGATTTTGGCATTTAATCATTGCTGTGTGATTAAACCGCACCAAAATAATATCTAAACATTATGGGTGCATCAGTTTTAAAATGGAAGTTATGACATTCCTCACAGAGTCATGTGAATGAATTGGCCAGTATTTTAGTTATACACAAGCTCTTTAGAATTCATGCAATGGATGTGAAACCTCTACACTACTCCCTCGCTAATCTTCACCCAGAGATCTTGCAAACCCGCTTCCAACATGATAAAACCATTACTCCCATGCTTTTGCTCTACTGGTCAGATATTCTAGTTGGTCCTAATTCTAGATATTCTAGAAACTAGAAATATATAAATGCATTATATATGCTTGTGTACAGTGAAAGGACTGAATAACTCGTATAATGAATATAATCGGTTTTGTTTCTTTAAATCAAAGCAATAATTATGACTAAAAATAATTTAGCAACTCACCCCTACTCCCATCCCTAACTATATTCAACAATCAACAAGATTTGTAGTTAGGTACTGATTGGAGTTGGACTTATACTAATAAGATTAAAGTCAAAACGGAATTTGTCTCTGATAGAATGTAATCAATCCTCTAATAATAACTGTTGGGTTGAAGAAATGAAAACAATACTGATAGACACAGTTAAAGTTGAAATGTTTTACCTATTGTACCTTTACAGATGCTTTGTAATCAATAGAACATAATTTAAGCTAGCTGAAAAGGATGTCCTGATAAAAAAAATTAATATCAGGCTTGTGAAAGGTTTGCTTATATCCCACTGAGCTGAAGAAAAGGAAAATATCCAATATTCTGGCATTTATTTTTTTTGGGGGGGGGTTGGGCTGGTAATTTTTACTCTTTATAAAACTTAGCCAATATTTCATATCATTGAAAGGTCAGTTGAGTCAAACTGATTTGGATATGACACTTAAGTGATGTTTATGGATAATATGTATATGCATTATTTTAGGAGGCCGTGTCATATGGGAGCTTGCAGTTGCTTTTTCCCCTCGCCTTAATGAGATGGCAGCACAACCTGTAAAAGGGGGAAAGATCTACTCAGAAATCATTCGCATCTGGGACATTATTCTTGACCATGGGAAACTAAATAGGTATGTAATACTATACATGTATTCAGTCTTTGTTACCATCTAGTGTTACAGACATTAACTGGTGTATTTTTTTGAAATATATTTTAATGCAGGGTTGTTTTCATGTGAAGCTTCAGAAACCAAATTGTTGTTTATTGTCAGATCCTCTTACAAAATATGTTTATTCCTCATTCCAAAAACTTACTTCATATTTGGTTAAGGTATTATTTGAATGTTTCTACAAGGTCATAGGTCTCAAACTCTGGAATGGATAGTTGCTGTTGATATCCTTGCATCATTTTGTCTTCAGACATTTGGTAAAGGTCAAGGACATTAGACAATATTGATTAAGTTTCTCATGAAAAAAATGTTAATTCATTTCTTGTTATTAATTAATTCCTTGATGTTAATAATTTCATTGACATTAATTAATTCCTTGTCATTAATAAATTCCTTGTTGTCAATTATTTCCTTTACTGTTAATTATTTCCTTGATGTTAATTAATTCCTTGACATTAATTAATTCCTTGATGATAATTAATTTCTTGATATTAATTAATTCCTTGACATTAATTAATTCCTTGATATTAATTAATTCCTTGACATTAATTAATTCCTTGATGTTAATTACTTCCTTTACTGTTAATTAATTCCTTGATGTCAATAAATTCCTAGACATTAATTAATTCCTTGATGTTAATTATTTCCTTGGCATTAATTAATTCCTTGATGTTAATGAATTCCTTGATGTTAATATATTCTTTGACAATAATTCATTCCTTGACATTAACTAATTCCTTGACATCAATGAATTCCTTGACATCAATGAATTCCTTGACATTAATTATTTCTTCAACTGTTAGTTATTTCCTTGATGTTAGTTAATTCCTATACATTAATTAATTCCTTAATTCCTTGATGCTAATTATTTCCATGTCATTAATTAGTTCTTTGATGTTAATTAATTCATTGACGTTAATTAAGATGTAACAAGGTTCAGAGGACTATACTCTGATATGTTAAGCCGGTACTCAATGATTTATTATGAGGACCATATATGTAGACAAAATGCAAAACTGATTAAGTTTATAGAAATAATTGTACTAAAATGTCTTATTTAAATATGGTGTTAATAATTTACACTTGTTTGAGAATGTACTATATTTATGGAGACTCTTTCGGATTTCACCAATCGATAAATTGTGTCAGTTCTCAAAATTAAAAATTGGATATCACCATTGTGTAGATGCTTCATCAAAACTTCCATTTCACCATTGATATAAATGATATCTATAAATTAGTTTTACTTTCTGAAAAGGAATTCCTGATGAAACATGCATCACCATGTTATCTGTCATGTTACCTGATACATGTAAGTAGTTTCTTGAAGTCATGGATTAGAAATATTAAAAATAACTTTAATTATTTAATACAACACCTATATGTAGAATAACAACACTTAATGTCAATACAGGTCCATCCAGAGATCAGCCAAACGCTTAATCCAGGCTCAGATTATTGGGTCTTACAAACGTGGATTAACTTGCATTATTCCGAAGAATTTCCGTAGGAACGAATCTCTTTCAACCCACACAAATCAGGGTCATTCAGTTCCCATACTGTTCACTGAAAATGAAGAAGAATACTTGGATAATATGTTGGAACTACAACAGAAGCAATTGCAAAAGTATTTCCCACATGCGAGTCCAAATAAGAGTGAATACCACATCCTGAAGTTCTACTCCTTTAATCTTGTCAGTCAATACGTTTTACAAAATCTCAGTACCAAGGAACCACTGGACTTACCATTCCGTGTTACTGACCAAGAACACGCCATCATTAGTCTTAAGTCTGATGCACCAATACTGCTTCTGGGTCGCAGTGGCACAGGTTTGCAGAATTATGATAATTATTAATATTTTTAGAAAGTGGAAAATTTGTCGAAAACATATACATTGTCTCCAAGTTGATGTTAGAAAAATGATATGGACAATTAGAATAATTGAGGGAGTACATGTTTTGTCCACTAAGATAATTTTAAAATATCATCAAAGTTTAGTAATGGGTATTTTTGGTAGAGCAAATATGGAAAACTGTCATGTCAGTGAAATACGGTTTAATTCATTTTTGCAATGAAAACTTAAATGTTCACAAGGTATTGGTCAAGGTATACATTTGAGAATCTGATTGAAACCAGAGCCATATTTTACAGAAGTGTGAGCTTTCATAGAAATGAGTTTGTAAGTCCAGTTGTTATTTAATCTCTTTTGAAAGGAAAGACAATCTGCTGCCTGTATCGCCTGTGTTCTCAGTTCCAAGACTATTGGAGAAAGGCTAAAGAAGCTGAAGCTCCCCTTTTACCTCACACTGTTTGTTTTTTTCACCTCGCATTGAGTGAGAAGATGAAAGATAAAGAGAAGTGGGACAAAATGAAGAAAAAAGAGGCAAAAAAGAAAGAAAGTGAAGAAGTATGGAAAAATGATGAGAAGAAATTGTATATGGAATCAGGTATGCATGGTGAAACATTATTCTCTTCATAGAATCTCTTAGAACTTGAAATGGATCCAATCAGTTAAGTCAAATTTTGTTAAATGTGCTTTTTGTGTTATTTAATTTATTTCATTTGTGCCCAGCTTGATGAAGACGACAAAGCCCATTAGTAATCATTTTGTCCATTCAAGTGTCCAGTGTTATTTCCATCATTGTCAAATGTCATTGTCAGAGTTACGCCTCATGGTTTTCTATCCTCTTAAATTGACTTTCTGAACATAAAATGCACAGTTTAGAGGGGGTGGGGGTGGGGGGCATTTCAACAAATCCGACCTTGAAAGATTTCAGTTTTTAGTATTCTCTGACACCACTTATTTAGGAATGTGTTTACATTGCCCATTATAATGACTTTTAGATATTACAGCATAACTTTAGCAATGATTTCATTTACATTTCTTTCTTTACAAAATCTGTATGATGAATGAAAGTTGTGACAGGATTGTCTATGCTTAATCTGCATTGAATATCTGATTTCATTTATTGGTGTGATATACCAGAGGAGTTTGTCATTTATCATCCATTCCATTCCATGTCTTTACAAATACAGCTTGTTAGTGATATAGAATGGCACAATTGATTGTCTTAAAAGAAACAAAGCTTTCAGAAAGATGAAAACATGTAGCTGCCATAATTTTGTAAAATTGGTAAGTGGATATGTCACCTTATGGAACTGACTTTCTTACCACACGTCAAGAAGTCTTGGATTTAATGAGTTATGGCTAAGGATGCAGGTCAGATTAAAAAAATTTGTTTTTGTTGTGTAGGTCATTAGTAAGATCTAAACTTGATCACCTCATTTTGTCTTAACCGAGACACAAACAGCTACTTAGATTTATTTAGTATTTGGTTTGAGTGCATGCAGAACTTCCCCTTCAGAAAGTCACTATGTTCAGGAATAGAAATATCACTTTATCACAGACATTTTATCTGAAATACTTAGTCTCAGACACAATATCACAGACACTATATCACAGTCACTGTATCACACACTTTATCTCAGACACTTTATCTCAGGCACTTTATCACAGATGCTTTATCTCATACACAATATTACTTTATCACAGACGTTTTATCTGAAATACTTAGTCTCAGACACAATATCACAGACACTATATCACAGTCACTGTATCACAGATGCTTTATCACAGATGCTTTATCTCAGACACAATATTACATTTTATCACAGAAACTTTATCAGATATACTTTATCTTAGACACTTTGTCTCAGACACAGTATCACAGACACTTTATCACACACTTTATCTCAGACACTTTATTTCAGACACTAATCACTGTTACGTATATTTGATTTAAGTCATTCATTTTTGTTTTAATTGTTTGTTTGTCAAATTCAAATTTGAAATTTTGGGTTTACAATTCATTAATTGGGAGTTATTTTCTAGAAACTTGGGATGACCTATACTCTACTTGTTAACATCAGATGTTGACCTCATTTCTGACCTTGTTTCAGAGTGTAAACAAGCTTTGAAAATGGTTGATTGATTCCAAGGACATTATGGAGCTTTGTTGTCAACATCTTTCTATTTTTAAGTTTTTGAGAGTAAACATAACTGATTCTCATGTGGTGTGTACGTGACCTTGTAAATGTGGGTGTGTTCTAAAGCTTCTAGAATGACATATGACCCTTCCTTGTTTACATAAAAACAAGTATATAAAATTATGTTTTAGAGTGAACTGTTCAGTAGAAGATTTGGGCTGTTAGACTACTAAGTTGTATTGTTTGAGTTATTATCTTGTATTGGAATTATTTCAGTTTGTTTGGATCAAGGAGAATTTATTGTGTTATTTATCTAGAAAATATTGTGCTCATTGAAATTTCATAAGACTAGAATTGACTTCTTCACTTGACATCATCTTCCATCTTGTATTGCTTCACTAAGATTCGAACCGGGAACTATTAGGACATTTTATTATCAGGACTTTTGCAATTCCACTATTGGATTATATTGTGAATTCTTTTTGGATTAACATTGGATTTGATTCTTAAAACAGTTATGTTTATTTTTCTTTTATGAAAATTATTTGTACTCAATAAATTGTTTATTAAGTTTCTACAAGCTTGTTATTTTCACTCTTTCTGTGTTACTGTTCATTCGAGCCTAAGCACGTAACATCACATACACTTTATCACAGACACAATATCACAGACACTTTATCTGAGACACTTTATCTGAGACACTTATCACAGACACTTTATCACAGACACAATATCACAGACATTTTGTCACAGACACTTTATCTCAGACACTTTATCACAAACACTTATCACATTTTATCAAAGACATTTTATCTCAGACACTTTATCACAGACACCTTATCTCAGACACTATATCACCTGATTGTTCATTCTCCTGTTCTGCGACATAACTTGTGTTCATTTTTATGGCTTATGGCCGTGATCTCCCAACACAGACCATTTTGTCTCTACTATTTTAAGGACTTTTGCACTTCAGGCAGAGTTGGCTTCCAGCTTAATGTTGACCAAAATGAGTCCATTTCAAGCGTTCCATGACATCATTTACAGAAACAAATGAATTATGCCCCCTGATTACTCATTCTATTGACATTTGTTTCTAAAGCATAACGTTATTAATGTTTTGTTGGATTTCAGCCATAGTTGGCTTTCCACATTATGACATCGTGACTTTAATTTTCCTCATTTCAAATTTTGTTTTAGAACAACTGTGACTGCAATTTGCTAACACTTTTTATAATGTTTCTTTGGAATGTTGAATTTTGACCATATGTTTTATTCACTCGCATTTTGATAGGACCTTGAATGTGTTGGATGTCCAGTATTCTACATTATTTGGAAGAATAATTCCCACTTAGTATCTATTGTTTGCTCAACACAGTATCCCTTGTTTGCTCAACACAGTATCCCTTGTTTGTTCAACACAGTATCCCATGTTTGCTCAAAAAAGTAGCCATTGTTTGCTCAAGACAGTATCCATTGTCTGCTCAACTCAGTATCCATTGTTTGCTCAACACAGTATCCCTTGTTTGCTCAACATGGTAGCCCTTGTTTGCCCAACACAGTATCCCTTGTTTGCTCAACACAGTATCCCTTGTTTGTTCAACACAGTATACCTTGTTTGCCCAATACAGTAACCCTTGTTTGCTCAACACAGTATCCCTTGTTTGCCCAACACAGTATCCCTTGTTTGTCCAACACAGTATCCCTTGTTTGCTCAACATAGTATCCCTTGTTTGCCCAACACAGTATTCCTTGTTTGCTCAACACGGTAGCCCTTGTTTGCTCAATACAGTATCCCTTGTTTGCCCAATACAGTATCCCTTGTTTGCCCAACACAGTCTCCCTTGTTTGCTCAACATAGTATCCCTTGTTTGCCCAACACAGTATCCCTTGTTTGCCCAATACAGTAACCCTTGTTTGCTCAACATGGTAGCCCTTGTTTGCTCAACACAGTATCCCTTGTTTGCCCAATACAGTAACCCTTGTTTGTCCGATACAGTAACCCTTCTTTGCTCAACACGGTAGCCCTTGTTTGCTCAACACAGTATCCTCTCTTTAAACTTCAAAGCTATCAGCACCACCACTGGTGATGCTCTCATTGCTCTTTAAATAGATCAATATTTTCCTTTTTGCAAAGTTATTATCCTAGATATAAAAAAATCCTACAATTAAAATCTTTTCCATTTATATGACATTTTATGACTTCATTAACATTATTTTCTCCCATGAGATTACTACATTATTCTTCCAAGACTGCTTTAAATCTTTTGACAAAATTGCAAACAACAAATTCTAAGTGTGCACTTGTTTTTCTTTTTATCTAGGACCTGTAGGTGTTGATAATCCAGAAGAATGTACCTGTTCTCAATATGCTCACATTCATCAATGTTGAATTTTGACCATATGTTTTATTCACTCGCATTTTGATAGGACCTTGAATGTGTTGGATGTCCAGTATTCCACATTATTTGGAAGAATAATTCCCACTTAGTATCTATTGTTTGCTCAACTCAGTATCCCTTGTTTGCTCAACATAGTATCCCTTGTTTGCTCAAAACAGTAGCCATTGTTTGCTCAAGACAGTATCCATTGTCTGCTCAACTCAGTATCCATTGTTTGCTCAACACAGTATCCCTTGTTTGCTCAACATGGTAGCCCTTGTTTGCCCAGCACAGTATCCCTTGTTTGCTCAACACAGTAGCCCTTGTTTGCTCAACACAGTATCCCTTGTTTGCCCAATACAGTAACCCTTGTTTGCTCAACACAGTATCCCTTGTTTGCCCAACACAGTATCCCTTGTTTGCCCAAAACAGTATCCCTTGTTTGCTCAACATGGTATCTCTTGTTTGCCCAACACAGTATTCCTTGTTTGCTCAACACGGTAGCCCTTGTTTGCTCAATACAGTATCCCTTGTTTGCCCAATACAGTATCCCTTGTTTGCCCAATACAGTAACCCTTGTTTGCTCAACACGGTAGCCCTTGTTTGCTCAACACAGTATCCCTTGTTTGCCCAATACAGTAACCCTTGTTTGCCCAATACAGTAACCCTTGTTTGCTCAACACGGTAGCCCTTGTTTGCTCAACACAGTATCCTCTCTTTAAACTTCAAAGCTATCAGCACCACCACTGGTGATGCTCTCATTGCTCTTTAAATAGATCAATATTTTCCTTTTTACAAAGTTATTATCCTAGATATAAAAAAATCCTACAATTAAAATCTTTTCCATTTATATGACATTTTATGACTTCATTAACATTATTTTCTCCCATGAGATAACTACATTATTCTTCCAAGACTGCTTTAAATCTTTTGACAAAATTGCAAACAACAAATTCTAAGTGTGCACTTGTTTTTCTTTTTATCTTGGACCTGTAGGTGTTGATCATCCAGAAGAATGTACCTGTTCTCAATATGCTCACATTCATCAGGTTTTTGTCACCAGAAATCCAGTTCTCTGTACTATGGTTCAGAAAAAGTTCAAGGAGTTCTGCAATGCCGATATTCATTTGGACAGAGCAGCAGAAAAACTGCCAAGCAGGCTTCAAGACATTGATGAGTATTCATACCCAGCATTTCTTACATCACATCAACTTCTTTTGATGCTGGATGCATCAGTTGGTGCACCTTACTTCTTTGAAAGAAAGGAGGATTACAGTCTGAAGGTAGGGCTGAATACCATTTGTATGGTAGATGAACAATGCATCTCCTCTTTTTCCACACCTCTATTTCTTGGGTCTGTAGAACTGAAATCACATAACCTTAAGTCATCGTACAGAGCCTGTA
Source organism: Unio pictorum (assembly GCA_030141615.1). NCBI lineage: Eukaryota > Metazoa > Mollusca > Bivalvia > Unionida > Unionidae > Unio > Unio pictorum. The sequence continues at coordinate 4,567,078 of JARLTB010000047.1, read as the reverse complement.
CATTTAGCCAGACTAGACATAAGGTTACATTAAAATTCCTACTTTAAAAAATTCATAACACCAAATAGTTTTTATTCATTTTATTGATACTTAATAGTTTTGGATTTAGTCACTTACATGTTTTCTCTAGGCGTATTAAATCTGGAATAAGCAAAGCAATTATACAGAAAGAACTTATGCTGCCAGGTTGTAGATTTCTTGCAAAGAAGTTGCAAATTGCTTGAATTTCCTGTGATGTATTCTAAGTAATGTGTGATTACTTATTTTTTATTTTCGTAATTAAGGTTGAGTCCAATTATCATTTTATTTTGGCTGTGATCACAGTTGATTTCATGCTAATTGGGATTATTGTTAAATACAGGCTTCTTTATAATCAAGATCTGCTGTCATACAACACTACTGATTCGGAGGGTTTCAGATTTAACTATCTTCTTGAGAGTTATAAAAAAATTATCATTTGATTTGCCATTAGCAAACTATTTAAAGTTTGCTATTAGCAAACTATCATTAAAGAAACTGATAAATAATGGTATATCAGGATGGAAAATAAATGATTTTTGTTTGGCAAATATTTTTAAGCTGAAGAAAATTAATCAGGTATACAAATACGTTGTTGATTTAATGCTTCAACAAGTATATACATTATACTATGTTGACACCTGTTAGCTGTCGTTCCTCATTGTTTTGCCTCTTCCTCCTCTCCTTATGATGTACATACTTGAAGACTACTTAGTATTTTCTTGAACATTTCATCTAATTCATGACTGAACATGTTCATATACTTTGGTAGTTTAGACAAACTTTAGCACCATATTCTTTGGGAGTATCTTCCTTAGTTGTAATTCCTTGTCAGAAAACTGTAGAAAATATCCAATAACATGTGATTTGTAGTGGCTCTGACAACAAATTTCATGATATAAGTTGTTGTTGTTGTTGGGTTTAATGCCAAACAGGAAAACCCCTAGAAAGAACCACTGACCCACCAGAAGCTACTGGCATGCTTTCTCACATACCGACGTTGGCCAAATCTGAGACTCAAACCTACACAGACAGAGGTGAGATGGCAGTGATCCATAACAGAGAGTGCTTAAGACCACTCTACAACTCAGGGCCCTTCACAAAATACTTTGAGAATTTATAAAAAAATTTTGCAATGAAAATATCTGATCTAGAACTTTTATTATTTTCTTCTTTTTAAAAAGTTTGAAAATTCTAACTTAGAAATGTTATACTTATGAAAAATCTCTTAATTTAGAGCCAAATATCAAAAAGCAGTGAAAACCAAAAGTATTGGAAAATGTTTTTTTCTCTTGAATAAAAAGTGACCATTTCAAAAGAACTAGTCATTTAAGTTATCACAGTCTCAAATGTTTAGAATGTTTTCAGTGAATTCCATCAGTTATTTCAGAATGAATTACAAATTTTATATGTGTTGATAGCCTGCAGTAGTGTTTATGTGCCAACAGCTTTTATTTACCTTATGACACAGTCTGAAATGTAAATGAATGAAGTTCAATTAATCCCGATATAATGATTTATTCTAAAAGGTATTAGTGAGCACTTTGTAATTCCAGTGAATAATTCAAATAAGTAAATCCACTCAAATAAAAACTTACCAACAGGACTGTCTAAGCTTTAGCTTTTAAAATAGAAATGAGTAACTTTCATGAAAAGTGAAAGTAATAAACTAAAACATAATATAGAGAATGATGGTCAGTTGTTCATTTACAGGGTATTCTGTGTTATAAACAATCTTTTATAGATACCTACATCTCAATGGAAGAGAGTGGCCAAATGGTCTAAAGCCTATCATGTGCTGAAAAATGGTCTCAAACCCTACAACAGCAACAACAACATCTTAATGAAAATAAGCATCAGACTTAAAACAGATTTCATTTTTGGAAAATTCCAAGGTTGTTTCTAGAACTCAAACTTAGTAAACATTTTTACCCTACGCAGTATTACACAGTGAGGCTCAATGTTTATGCTCAATTACTAAACAAAGTGGCTCATGTAATACAACTTAAATATAAATAATCATGGATAAAAGTCAACATACAATACACCTGCTATTTTAAATTTATATATATATATATATTGGTACATCATGAAAAAGTAAGGTGTCATTAATACGGCTATACTGAAAGAAATTTCACATATAAATACAGTTGGTGGTCTTTTTACAATTTATTTATTATTCATATGTTCTCACATTTCTGAGATGATGTCTCTCTCTCTCTCTCTCTCTCTCTCTCTCTCTCTCTCTCTCTCTCTCTCTCTCTCTCTCTCTCTCTCTCTCTCTCTCTCTCTCTCTCTCACTCTCTCTCTCTCTCCTAAATGTCTGCCATAATGGCACAGCTCCCACCCAAGCATTAGTCAGTTCCGAGTGATATATGCCTCACTAGACAATTTTATGGCATTACTCTTACAATCTGGTGATGCTGCTTGAAATACATGCATCGGTAATTTAAATCTGAGGTCAACAGCCGATGAATACACAGGTGTTCTGTTCTATACTAAAAAAGTGAGTGCTCTAAATGATTTAACTCAGTGGATCATTAAAAGAGGGATTATACTTACCGTCTGGGAACAATGGTTAGTCTAAATAAATTTATTAATTAATAGTGTGCAGTTCGCTCATTACCAGTTACATGGTGCGTACGATCCAGATAGAGTCATTGTATAATACAGTTGGTCTCTGGCACAAAGTCAAACTAAAAAAGGCAGAGAACAATTTGTTGGTCTAATATTGACCTAGACAGATATATATTAACTTAGACAGGTAGATATTGACCTAGACAGATATATATTGACTTAAACAGATAGATATTAACTTAGACAGATAGATATTGACCTAGACAGATATATATTGACTTAGATAGATATTGACCTAGACAGATATATATTGACTTAGATAGATATTGACCTAGACAGATATATATTGACTTAGATAGATATATATTGACCTAGACAGATATATATTGACTTAAACAGATATATATTAACTTAGACAGGTAGATATTGACCTAGACCGGCAGATATTGACCTAGACAGGTAGATATTAACCTAGACAGATAGTTATTGAGCTAGGCAGGTAGATATTAACCTGGACATGTAGTTATTGACATAGTAAGGTAAATATTGAGCTAGACAGGTAGAAATTTACCTAGACAGGTATATATTGACATAGACTAGTAGATATTGACCTAGACAGGTAGATATTGACCTAGACAGATATATTGACTTAGGTAGATATTGACCTAGGCAGATATATATTGACTTCAATCAATCAATCCTCTCTGCACTGTCTGGTGCTTGAGGCAACAGCAAGGGAGCACCATTTCCGTCTGTCGGCAGCTATTGCTGGGGCGGTCTGAAAGGCGAGGCCTTTGGTCTTAAGGTCTCTCTCCACTGTTCATCGCCAGGTCTCTTTGGGTCTGCCACGGTTCCTTTTCCCCTGTGGGGTCCATCTCATTGCCACCCTTGACTTAGACAGGTAGATATTGACCTAGACAGGCAAATATTGACCTAGACAGGTATATATTGACATAGACTGGTAGTTATGGACTTAGGTAAATATTGACCTGGACAGGTAGATATTGACCTAGACATATAGATATTGACTTAGATACTGACCTAGACAGGTAGATATTGACCTAGACATATAGATATTGACTTAGATAGATACTGACCTAGACAGGTAGATATTGACCTAGACATATAGATATTGACTTAGATACTGACCTAGACAGGTAGATATTGACCTAGACAGGTAGATATTGACCTAGATGAGTAGATCTGCACAGCGATTCCCAGCTGATGACAGTTTTGGATATATGATAGCCACATATTAAATACAGTTGCTGACAATGGTAGAATCATGGTGAATGGCAGATGAATCTTAATGAATGTTTAATGAAGTTGCTAGATGACATTAAGGTGCAAGAAAACTGAACATTCATTTTCTTTGTCTTACATTGCAAAGGGGCTTATGGCATAACTGTATTTTATCTGCAACCACATTATAAGGAATTGTCACAAAAATGAAGGACACCTATTTAAATGATTACATTAACATGCATGTAGGCTAGCAAACATCCAGCCACTGATTTGGTTTTAAAAATCAAAAATATTGTTTATCAATAATCATATATGTCCTTATTTTTTATAATGCTAATATGCTGATAATAAAATGGTCCTTAAAATATAATAATGGTGAAATGGCGTGATGTACAAGAAATGTTTTTCTAAACTTTATTCCAAAACTTTCTTTATTTGTCAATACATAGTATCATTCTCAATTCCAGGCAGATCTACAGGGTTGGATGGACACTGATGGTTCAGACAGCATCCAATCTCTTTTCAGAAAAGATTTGGATTCTGAAATGGACGTTTCTAATGGTAGCAATGGTTTCAGAGCAGATGAAGATGGAGAGCAAGAAACAGTTGGAACTCAGCAGGTATGGTATACTAAACTGATTTCTTGATCTGTGTTATTTGTTTTCTGTTTTGGTCATTTACAATTGCAAGGAAAAGTCTTTTTTTAGCTACCTTGAATGTGACTTCTAAACATAATCAACAAACATTGGTTCCAATTCTCCCAAAGTAGGTACGGTGTTAATAAGAAATTTGCCCACGTCACAGATTAGGCCTGTCTGGGATAAGCTGGCTTTGTCTCACAAGTCCATAATATATTTTACAATCATAATTTACTGTCATTATTTTCATATTTAATATTCTTAATACTTTGTGGACACAGTAAGTCTTTTCTCAGAAATGTACTATTGATTTCATTAACTTTCCTATTTCTTAGCATACATACGTCCACTGCTTTAGTTACAAGAGTACATGGCCTTTACCACTCCACGAATTTATCTTTCATTATAATAACACACTAATATTGTATGCTAAAGATATGCTGACAATTAAACAGTTGTTTAAAATTTTAATGATGCTGAAATTTTGTGATTTACAATAAATATTTTACTAGTGTTAACTAACTGTTCCATAAATTGAATTATTGTTTATTTGTATATATGCAGCCTCATGTTTAATTACAGGTGGATATACAGGAGTGGTTGGATGATGATGGTTCACATAGCATACTGCCACTTATTGATCAGGATTCAAATCAAGTGGAGGACTGCATATCAAATAATGGTAGAAATAGTTTCATAGAAGTGGAAGATGTAGAGCAACAAATGTCAGGAATCAAGCAGGTATGGTAGAAACAAATGGAATGCTGACTTTGTTATTGGCATTTTGTATGGTTTGTTTTAATACCAACACAGTGTGATATATTGTTTCAAATACCTAGAATGTGAATTTTACAATTCCACAGCTCCAAATACATTCTTCCACATAAAGTGGTTTTTCAGTGGTCAATGAAATATACCTGACTTTGAATATTAAATAATTCATTGATTGAAAGGAGTTTTAAAATCCCATAAGTCAAAGTGGTATTACTGAGAAAAAACATTGGCGTGAAAACAAATTATTTATTCCACACAGCCCAGGCTTAATTGGGATAAGCTGACATTAGAATTTCATTCATGTTCAAATTATTTATGGTTAGTAACCACATATAAAGTTTCTTTCACTTTGCAAAATTAATTTTCCCCAAGAGTTTATATTGGATTATACAGGTTTTAGGTTTATATTTGTACACAATTTTCTGTTTACATAAAATACTGAATTGTTAACCTTTAATCTGTACTTATAGATCAAAGTAGATCCAAGCCGTGAGGTGACTTATGAAGTTTTTGTGACAGAAGTTTGGCCCCATCTCAAGAAGAAAATGAAAGCCAGTTATGACCCTTCCCTTGTTTGGACAGAGATTATGTCTGTCATCAAGGGATCATTTGAAGCTCTTTCTAAACCCTGTGGATACCTTAGCAAAGATGAATATATTGAAGTTGGTAGGAAACGAGCCCCTTGTTTTTCTGGAGAAAGAGAAAATATTTACAAGGTCTTCACTGATTATAATGGATTTATAAAGCACAAAAATCTCTTTGATGAAACCGATCTTATTCACAGCATATTCAGACGTCTCAGAGGCATGAAGACAATTCCATGGGTTATTCATCAGGTTTTTGTTGACGAGACTCAAGATTTCACACAGGCAGAACTTTACCTTTTAATTCAGATCTGTCAGGACCCCAATCAGATGTTCTTGACCGGAGACACTGCACAAAGTATAATGCGTGGAATCTCATTCCGCTTTGAAGATCTCAAAGCTCTATTCTTCCATGCACAGCAATCGATGCAAGCCATGAATAAAAGAGAAATCATTAAGGCTCCAGAACAGTATCAGCTGACACACAATTATCGTTCTCACATGGGAATTCTCTCCCTTGCTTCAAGTGTTCTAGACTTGCTAGACATATTTTTTCCAGAGTCTTTTGATAAACTTGTGAGAGACCAAGGTCTGTTTAATGGCCCACAGCCAATTTTATTTGAGTCCTCTAACTTTAGTGACCTTGCTGTACTTCTGCAGGGAAACCAACGAAAGACCTCACAAATTGAATTTGGAGCTCACCAGACTATCTTGGTGGCAAATGAAGCAGCTCGAGATGCAGTACCAAAAGAGCTTCAATTTGGCCTGATCTTAACGATCTATGAAGCCAAGGGACTGGAATTTGATGATGTGCTGCTTTACAATTTCTTCAAAGACTCACAGGTAGGAAGGTTTTTATGGCTTGTAGTTATGAGATATAAAAGCATAAACAACTAGCATTGATAGTCCATTGAATGATCTCTTAAACATATGTCTTGACTTCCATCTGATACTAACCAAAGGTTCATTGTGCAGATTATTTCAAGTACCTTTTAAAAATGGTTGGGAATATCTGGTCTAGATTTCTGTTGATCTGTCCATCTGTTGCATGTTCTCTTATAATCAGTATGTGTAAAGCCATTTGAGATTAAGAAATTAAACTTGGTATACTTATACATCATCATGGAAACATTACTTATCATATCTTTAAAGTTTAGATTGCTCCACATTTTCAGATTTTATCATCTGTACCCTTCTGCCTCATAACTTTTAAACAGAATGGAATTTGATAACCTTATGCATCATTACCAAAATGAATTTTGCAAATCCTATTCAGGGTGCTTTCTTAAGGTCAAGGTCACCACTCATTGTTTTCATTTTTCAATCACTCTTTTACAACTTCATGTTGACTTTAAAGACATTTGAGATTAAGTGTTGAATTTGGTATTCTTAATCCCCAGTGTTGCATTTCCATGTCTGCCACATCACAACATTTCAGTTTTTCATGCAATTTAATATGTGTGATCATAAACACTAGAAGATGGTCAAGGTCATGGCTTAATATCAGTTTTTATCACTACCCCTTCTCCTCCAAATCTTTAAAGCCATTTGCTATTAAGGGTTGAGAATTGGTTCATATATATTGTTATATATATCTATATTTTTTGTTACTCCTGATACATGATTTTATCTAATTTTTATAATTCTTATTCATGGCTGTAATGTGTACAGAATATCTATAGTTAAGTCTGACCTATGTAAGTTGAGTATAATATTTCACAGATCTATAAATAGGTGTTTATTTTGTGTTTTAAATTAGTAGTCATAATCTTAATATTAAGACATAAAATGGTGACTGTTGGGATATTGATGTTTCTATAACAATTATGTGGCTTCCCATTGGTTGGGCTAGGTCATGTGAATATGAATAATGCAACATAAAATCAATAGTTTAAGTGATAATGTGGGATCTATTGTAATGAACAGTTGCAATATAAAAGAAGAAAATTGAGCAATCCAATTAATTCAAATTCTTGGAGTCATTTGTGATCCTATTGTAAGTCTGCAGACCTGTTTTCTGTTGTATTTAGACATTTTTTGAGATGAAAAACATTTGTTTTGATTGTTATTTGGAAATACAAAGTGCTCATTATTTGGATACTATTTTTGTGGAACTATTATTAATTATTTTAAGGATAGCTGAACAACTCCATCTTGACAATGTCATGATTTATGGAGGACCTATACATTTCCAGTCATGAAATTTATAACGAACTTCTTATTCCATTAGGATTTTCATACAATTTTGTAAAGGTCTAGTTTGGATTTATTCCATTAGGATTTTCATACAATTTTTTAAAGGACTAGTTTGGATTTACTTCATAATACTGTAAGTTACTCTCATATATTTTTCATTCATAACTTTGATAATTTATATCATATATTTTTCATTCATATTTTTATATTTTTCATTCATTCATAACTTTGATAATTTAAGTGTTTGTGAAAGTTTTATACAACTTTAAACATGTCCATCCATCAATATATCCTTATTTTGTATCTGTCCACATTGCTAAAGATTTCTGTGTAGTAAGTTTGGACCTAGAATTATGCTATTTATTCTATGGTTTTCTTGTTGAATTTAAGTTCTGCATGTATATATTAAATTGTATTGGATTGTTATGTAATTGAGAAATGTTGACCAATGATTTACAATAGGTTTTGTTCAGTGATTGGATTTAAAAACATCTATACACCAACATCCATTCGTGTGTTAGTAATTTTGTAATTTTTTCTAACTAAAGCATGTAAGTACTTAATCCATTTTTAGGCATCAAAAGAGTGGAGGCTGGTGACACACCACATGGAGCAGATGTTCCAAAACTCAAAAGAATCAACACAAGGACCATCTACTAGCAAGAAAGGTCTGGTAAAGATTTACCAAGGTAGGACATGATTTCATTATTATTTCAAGCTGCCATTACTGAAGTGAGCTGATAAGAATATATCCATCTGTCTGCCCATCCATTACATCTATTTTGTGAACACAATTAGCAACTGTTACATAATATAGAGCCTAATCATACTGTTTGTTTGTTGTTGTTGTTTGTTTTATGGTTTAACGCCATTTTTCAGCAACAGATAGGCTATACATGGCGGCCAGTATTATTGGTGGAGGAAGAATCCAGGAAAACCCCCGGAAAGAACCACCAACCCACGAGAAGCTACTGGCAAGCTTTCTCATATAACTACATTAGCCAAATCTTGAAGTCGAACCCATGCAGACAGAAGTGAGACAGCAGTGGTCTCTAACGGACAGCGCTTTAGACCACTCAACCACACGGGGCCCCTTAATCATACTGTAACATAGCCAATACATTTGACCCAGCAGCAAGCTAGTGATTGATGAAGCCATTGGTTTGTTATCAGGACAGATACAAACCTTGGTAATTGAAATTGAAATGTAATTTGTGAAAATTCAGACACTGAGATTTAAGTTGATATTCTGTTGATGTAAGCTGCCTATCCCACTTTCTATCGAATTAAAAAGCAAAATTCTTAGAAAATGTAATACCATTTGTTTAAAGAGTGTGTAACATTGACATTTTTACACTGTACTATAGTTTGATTGACCAATTTCTTAGAAAATGTAATGCCATTTGTTTAAAGAGTGTGTAACACTGAACTTGTACACTGTACTATAGTATGCATGACCAAATTCTTAGAAAATGTAATGCCATTTGTTTAAAGAGTGTATAACACTGAACTTGTACACTGTACTATAGTATGCATGACCAAATTCTTAGAAAATGTAATGCCATTTGTTTAAAGAGTGTGTAACATTGACCTTATACACTGTTCATCAGCTCTCCTCTACTTGGTAATGCTGACGTTATACACTGTACATCAGCTCTCCTCTACTTGGTAATGCTGACCTTATACACTGTACATAGGGTTAGCATTAGCACACAAATAAAATGTAAATTTTCTTCTAAAGAAGGTCACTGTGACCTACATTTCACATTTTGATTATTTTTCTGGTGTTTAGCTCATGATCACATTGGCATTGAAATTGTAGATAATTACTATTACGGTACAAAAGGAGTCATGAAACTTAGTAAATGAATGAATGTGGACATATTCTATAATCACATTACAAATATAGATTAATGTGATTCAAATTTCACCAGTCACAGACATTGTGATATACATTTTGGAGGTGAGTTTGTATATTTTAAGGTTAATCACATCTACAAGAGGAAAAATAATGCATGTGATCTTGTTTTTCAGATTTGATGCAGCAGGAGAGGTCACGGCCTTTGACATTTGACTACAATCAGCATAAGTTGCTGAACTCAGAGCTGAAGCATCTTTACACAGCCCTGACACGGGCACGTGTCAATTTGTGGATATTTGATGAGGATGTTGAAAAAAGAACACCGATGTTTGAGTATTTCAAAGCTAAGAATCTTGTTAGGTGTCTGACTTTGGATGAGACGGACAAGTTGAGTAAGTAAATGTTTCTGCTTAATACTGTATGTTTCTCAACGATAGTTAACTAACAGAAATTTCCTTCAGAAAATTATTATATGTAAAAGAAATTTATGTTTACAATTTTCAAAATTGACTAAGACCGGCAAAGGATCTATATGATATACTACTCATGCTGACATATCTTAGTAACTTAAAACAGATCTAGTGTTCACAATGCTCATACATTCATTTATTTCCTGCAAACTCTTGTAATTTGACTAAGTCATACTGCTGGACGAGTTGACATTTGCCAAAGACAAAGATCTTGGAAGAAACTGGACTTACAATTTCCCAGTCTGAGAATGGACTTAAAATTTCCCAGTCTGTGAATGGACTTAAAATTTCCCAGTCTGAGAATGGACTAAAAATTTCCCAGTCTGAGAATGGACTTAAAAGTTCCCAGTCTGAAGTCTCTTTTTGCACACTTGTTGATTACAGCTAGAATTTATAACCACTCCGTTGACCTATGGTTAGAGCATCTACCTCGAATGCAATAGATTGCAGATTCGATCCTTGGTCGAGTCATACCCAAAGACTATAAAAAAAATGTTACTAACAGCTGCCTTGCATGGTGCTCAGTATTAAGAGGTTAGTGTCAGGAATTGTCGGCCTGATGTCAGGATAATGTGATTGGGTGGGACATAATGCTACATGTCTGCTGCATGACGCAGCAGTGCTAGACATCACTATAAACTGACTCAATACAGACATCATATCAATATGACTGAAAAATTGTTAAAGCTACATTAAAAATTCTCAATCACATGCTAGATTTTATAATGTATGCAAACATTTACAGTTGCATGAGATAGTACTATAGAAGAGTCTTGAGCAGACAATGCTACATTTACACATACATTTGAAAGAATGTTACTCATTTGTTGTTTATGTCGAGTGCTGGGCATTGTGTATTGTTTCAAGGATAGTTCATTCGAGTGGTCAGACAGAGACATAATGTGCCTAGCAGGAAGGTTGGCGTCTGTCATTGCATTCAAAGCTGTGGCATGAAGAAAGTAAGCAGTATATCTTGCAGAAATATGGGCATTTTTGCATATGTCTGGCATAAAACTGCTAAATTGTCTGTGTCCAACACATCTTGTTGTGTACCGTGTTTGACAAAATTGGGGATTTTCAAAAGCATTTTTATCAATGTGACAAAAAAGTGATTCATCTCATGGATTAATGTGTGTGAGGTAGTATTTTACTGACCTGACTGGGCAGTTTTGACCACCAGTTGCATACATTCCCATGTAAGAATTTTCCTCCTTAGCATTTAAGTGTCCCTGATGATTTTTTTTGCATAGTTTAATGGGTCAAAATGACATATTCAGCCCCAGTTTCATCAAATCTGATTTCAAGACTGGTAGGTGTCAATTGGCTGTGGAATTATAATCCACGTGTTACATAGTGGATGGAGAGGTATAACCAAACCCTGTATCTGAGTGTGATAGGATTATCTTGCATCAGGTATTGATTGATTGCATACATGTCTGATGGAGGAATAATTGGTTTGTGTTGTGTTGATCTTGATAAGCCAGTCTTTGTGTTTAGTTTTAATTTTCCATTTAACATGTTATTTGCTTTTTTAAACTCAGGGTATGTAACAATATTAATGGAGTGACCACATTCAGGTGACCAGTATACTGGTTATTGTTATTATTATAGTTAATTTATTATAATTATTGAATGAATGAATAAATGTACCTGTGAAGGTTTTGTAGCCCCATTTAATGTTTTTCTTTGTAGATTTAGAGTACTGTTGTTCTGATATTTTATGAGATCTTCTTCGTTTAGTGATTTGAACCGTTTTGGTTTGCGGTCATCCTGTTGATCAACTGGGAATGGTGTTGGATCATTCAAACTAATGTTAAATTGGTTTGTAATTCTTATTCCAATTCAAAAGGCTCGTCAAATATCGATGGATCAAAATTTTCAACATCATGCATGAAATCTATTTGATAAGGCAAAGTTATCGAAAAATCTCCAAATTCTGACATTTTAGTTTCAACGTTGGATAGCCACAATACTGGTGACCTTAACCTAGCGCACTTTAAACATTTTTTATCCATACTTTTCTTCACAAATTTCATCCAACAATGAATGATTTTATTCATAAAAGATGAGAAATATATTTTGCTTTAATCTTTCAAACTAAATTTATTCAATTATTGTTTAAAAAATTTTAAAAATGGTTCTTTTCCTTTAATGTTTACTTCGTGTCTGCCTTCACTAGCAGTGTTTATCTTCTGCTGTACACGTGACTCTATTTATAGATGTGGGTATTTTTAGACGTGGGTATTTTTAGAAAAGTAGTTCTCCTAACAGTTAATACCAAAATGAACGCAATTCATTTTGATCACGTGGTAACATTCTGACCAATCGAAACATTACTTTCCTCTACAAGCTACTTCGATTGCAATTATCATGCTATAATAGTCAAATGAATTGATATTGTAATTGTTTTCATCTTAGAAATGTGAAAACTTGTTCAATATATCTTTATTTTCTTTTTTACAATCCAGCTAGCCAGTCTTTGTATTGTTTTGTTTCTTAAATTAGGGCTTGAGCAATCTTTCAAAATTAACTAGATTAATTAAAATGTATTTTTTTCTTCATTAAACAGTGCATAATTTTATAAAAATATTATTTTATATGTTTATGGGACATAGTTTTCTCTGCATTAAAATAGACATTAGGTTTTAAGTTACATTCAATGTTTTATATTTCATAAATATTTAAACACAATTGAGAAATGAATTATTGAAGATGGTTAAAGAATAATATATAGCTTGGGAGCTTAAATAGAAAAAGATGAAAATGTGGATTGAAGTAGAATTTATATTTCAGTGCATTTGACATTTTGGAATTTTACTTATTTTAGTGGACATTTTGGTTATACATTTTGTTTTGTTGCTCATGGTGACTGTATACATAAGTTACAGTTTCTAGAAAAGCTTATGCCAATAGTTGGCAAAACTGTGGCATAGACAATGATATATTGCAGTTCCCTTTCATACTTTACGAGTGTTGTGTGAAAAGTCAGTCACATACTTTATTGAATTCTTGCCCATTTTTAAACAAGTTTTTATTCTCATATATTTTTATCATTGACCTAGAGATCCATGTATGACAGATCACTGCAGTTTCTCAACTCAGCCTCCACGAATTCAATCTTTGGGCAAGGCCATTTCTAGCTTGTGTGACACTTTGCCAGTTGCTTCTGGTTGGTCATTGTTTGTCACGAGGGTTTTCTAGGTTTCCTCCTCTTCCACTTGTACTGGCAGCCATGTAAAGCATATTGTGTTCTAAATATGGCATATAACTGGCTTCAACAAAGAACCATGTAGGAATAAAGAGACTTTGATAAAGACAGAAACCATTCAGTAGAGTTTACGGGATATAGACAGATTTTTATTTGTTTAAATCTTTACAGGTTTAATCACAAGTGTACACATTAGACAATCATTTCCAATTTAATGGAATGACTCTTCTGTATAGCATATTGGTTTATATTCTGTCAATCAGTTCATTGTTTTGCTTTTGATTTTCCAGAATTAATAAACACAGTATTTGCTGAGGGTTCAAGTGCTGATGATTGGAAATGCAGGGGTAGTTATTTCATGAAACATAGCCTGTATGAGACTGCTGCCAAATGCTTTGAAATTAGCGGAGAAACATCAAACCAGAAAGCAGCACTTGCTCACCACATTGCTATGGCTGCTGGTAAAATGAGGGGAAAGCCTCAAGATATGAAAGAAGAATTCCTCCAGGCAGCAAAGCTGTTTCTGGAATGCAATCTACCTACCAAAGCCGCAATCTGTCTCCAGAATGCCCGCGAACGAGAACTTGCAGCTCAGCTTTATAAAAAAATTGGACAGGTCAGATAAATTTTTAATAAAAGTAAAAAGCCACTTAATTTTATTTTGATTAGCATCTTTAAATGTTTTTTCCTCAAAATAATCTTTCTTTGCTAGTTTCTTTGTGAGTTCTGTGACAACCGTCTAAAGATGAATGCAGTTATAACCAAACAATGTCTTTGTTTCTCTTTATTTCCTAATATACATGTATTTTATATTATTCACATCGTTCATTGTAGTGTTTATCCTTCCATCTGAGGAAAACTCTGTGTATCTTTCGAATGAACAAGAGGTAAAGGTGGGCATGTATTTCAAACTATTATACAATCCCCAAGTTAGTGAGTTTATAAATACAGTGTACTACTGGGAATTATAAAATGTAGGTGACTACATTATTCCTTAATAAAACAAAATCGTGAAATGTATATAAGAGTGCTGCTGGGAAGTACAGAACAGAACAAACTGTCAATCCAAACTTACAAAAGAATTATGAATGGCAAAAGAAAATGAACTTAACATGAGGTCTTGCAGTTAGATAGACTTAGGTATAGTATAAAAGATTTTTTATTTAAAATAAAACTATTGTAATTGATAGTCATAATTCAAATCATAATATAAAACTATGAACACAAAAAAGATGCTTATAAGAACAAACTTGCTTTACTACTACTACTACTGCTACTACTACTACTGCTGCTACTACTACTGCTACTACTACTGCTACTGCTAATACTACTGCTACTGCTAATACTAATACTAATATTAACGCTAGTTATGCAATACCTACAAGTACCAAACCTTGTGGATTGATGGTATTTGGAGTGAGGAAGAGTTCTGATGAATTTTTAGCTAATACTAATACTAATATTAACACTAGTTATGCAATACCTACAAGTACCAAACCTTGTGGATTGATGGTATTTGGAGTGAGGTAGATTTCTGATGAATTTTTAGCTAATACTAATACTAATATTAACACTAGTTATGCAATACCTACAAGTACCAAACCTTGTGGATTGATGGTATTTGGGATGAGGAAGAGTTCTGATGAATTTTTAGCTAATACTAATACTAATATTAACACTAGTTATGCAATACCTACAAGTACCAAACCTTGTGGATTGATGGTATTTGGAGTGAGGAAGATTTCTGATGAATTTTTAGCTAATACTAATACTAACATTAACACTAGTTATGCAATACCTACAAGTACCAAACCTTGTGGATTGATGGTATTTGGAGTGAGGAAGAGTTCTGATGAATTTTTAGCTAATACTAATACTAATATTAACGCTAGTTATGCAATACCTACAATTACCAAACCTTGTGGATTGATGGTATTTGGGATGAGGAAGAGTTCTGATGAATTTTTAGTTAATACTAATACTAATATTAACACTAGTTATGCAATACCTACAAGCACCAAACCTTGTGGATTGATGGTATTTGGGATGAGGAAGAGTTCTGATGAATTTTTAGTTAATACTAATACTAATATTAACACTAGTTATGCAATACCTACAAGTACCAAACCTTGTGGATTGATGGTATTTGGAGTGAGGAAGATTTCTGATGAATTTTTAGTTAATACTAATACTAATATTAACACTAGTTATGCAATACCTACAAGCACCAAACCTTGTGGATTGATGGTATTTGGGATGAGGAAGAGTTCTGATGAATTTTTAGTTAATACTAATACTAATATTAACACTAGTTATGCAATACCTACAAGCACCAAACCTTGTGGATTGATGGTATTTGGGATGAGGAAGAGTTCTGATGAATTTTTAGCTAATACTAATACTAATATTAACACTAGTTATGCAATACCTACAAGTACCAAACCTTGTGGATTGATGGTATTTGGAGTGAGGAAGATTTCTGATGAATTTTTAGCTAATACTAATACTAACATTAACACTAGTTATGCAATACCTACAAGTACCAAACCTTGTGGATTGATGGTATTTGGAGTGAGGAAGAGTTCTGATGAATTTTTAGCTAATACTAATACTAATATTAACGCTAGTTATGCAATACCTACAAGTACCAAACCTTGTGGATTGATGGTATTTGGGATGAGGAAGAGTTCTGATGAATTTTTAGCTAATACTAATACTAATATTAACACTAGTTATGCAATACCTACAAGTACCAAACCTTGTGGATTGATGGTATTTGGGATGAGGAAGAGTTCTGATGAATTTTTAGTTAATACTAATACTAATATTAACACTAGTTATGCAATACCTACAAGTACCAAACCTTGTGGATTGATGGTATTTGGAGTGAGGTAGATTTCTGATGAATTTTTAGTTAATACTAATACTAATATTAACACTAGTTATGCAATACCTACAATTACCAAACCTTGTGGATTGATGGTATTTGGGATGAGGAAGATTTCTGATGAATTTTTAGCTAATACTAATACTAATATTAACACTAGTTATGCAATACCTACAATTACCAAACCTTGTGGATTGATGGTATTTGGAGTGAGGTAGATTTCTGATGAATTTTTAGCTAATACTAATACTAATATTAACACTAGTTATGCAATACCTACAAGTACCAAACCTTGTGGATTGATGGTATTTGGAATGAGGAAGATTTCTGATGAATTTTTAGCTAATACTAATACTAATATTAACACTAGTTATGCAATACCTACAAGTACCAAACCTTGTGGATTGATGGTATTTGGAGTGAGGTAGATTTCTGATGAATTTTTAGCTAATACTAATACTAATATTAACACTAGTTATGCAATACCTACAAGTACCAAACCTTGTGGATTGATGGTATTTGGAGTGAGGTAGATTTCTGATGAATTTTTAGCTAATACTAATACTAATATTAACACTAGTTATGCAATACCTACAAGCACCAAACCTTGTGGATTGATGGTATTTGGAGTGAGGTAGATTTCTGATGAATTTTTAGCTAATACTAATACTAATATTAACACTAGTTATGCAATACCTACAAGTACCAAACCTTGTGGATTGATGGCATTTGGAGTGAGTAAGATTTCTGATGAATTTTTAGCTAATACTAATACTAATATTAACACTAGTTATGCAATACCTACAAGTACCAAACCTTGTGGATTGATGGTATTTGGGATGAGGAAGAGTTCTGATGAATTTTTAGCTAATACTAATACTAATATTAACACTAGTTATGCAATACCTACAAGTACCAAACCTTGTGGATTGATGGTATTTGGAATGAGGAAGATTTCTGATGAATTTTTAGCTAATACTAATACTAATATTAACACTAGTTATGCAATACCTACAAGTACCAAACCTTGTGGATTGATGGTATTTGGAGTGAGGTAGATTTCTGATGAATTTTTAGCTAATACTAATACTAATATTAACACTAGTTATGCAATACCTACAAGTACCAAACCTTGTGGATTGATGGTATTTGGGATGAGGAAGAGTTCTGATGAATTTTTAGCTAATACTAATACTAATATTAACACTAGTTATGCAATACCTACAAGTACCAAACCTTGTGGATTGATGGTATTTGGAGTGAGGTAGATTTATGATGAATTTGTAGCTAATACTAATACTAATATTAACACTAGTTATGCAATACCTACAAGTACCAAACCTTGTGGATTGATGGTATTTGGGATGAGGAAGAGTTCTGATGAATTTTTAGCTAATACTAATACTAATATTAACACTAGTTATGCAATACCTACAAGTACCAAACCTTGTGGATTGATGGTATTTGGAGTGAGGTAGATTTATGATGAATTTGTAGCTAATACTAATACTAATATTAACACTAGTTATGCAATACCTACAAGTACCAAACCTTGTGGATTGATGGTATTTGGAGTGAGGAAGATTTCTGATGAATTTTTAGCTAATACTAATACTAATATTAACGCTAGTTATGCAATACCTACAAGTACCAAACCTTGTGGATTGATGGTATTTGGAGTGAGGAAGAGTTCTGATGAATTTTTAGCTAATACTAATACTAACATTAACACTAGTTATGCAATACCTACAAGTACCAAACCTTGTGGATTGATGGTATTTGGAGTGAGGTAGATTTATGATGAATTTGTAGCTAATACTAATACTAATATTAACACTAGTTATGCAATACCTACAAGTACCAAACCTTGTGGATTGATGGCATTTGGAGTGAGGAAGAGTTCTGATGAATTTTTAGCTAATACTAATACTAATATTAACACTAGTTATGCAATACCTACAAGTACCAAACCTTGTGGATTGATGGTATTTGGAGTGAGGAAGATTTCTGATGAATTTTTAGCTAATACTAATACTAACATTAACACTAGTTATGTAATACCTACAAGTACCAAACCTTGTGGATTGATGGTATTTGGAGTGAGGAAGAGTTCTGATGAATTTTTAGCTAATACTAATACTAACATTAACACTAGTTATGCAATACCTACAAGTACCAAACCTTGTGGATTGATGGTATTTGGAGTGAGGAAGAGTTCTGATGAATTTTTAGCTAATACTAATACTAACATTAACACTAGTTATGCAATACCTACAAGTACCAAACCTTGTGGATTGATGGTATTTGGAGTGAGGAAGATTTCTGATGAATTTTTAGCTAATACTAATACTAACATTAACACTAGTTATGCAATACCTACAAGTACCAAACCTTGTGGATTGATGGTATTTGGAGTGAGGAAGATTTCTGATGAATTTTTAGCTAATACTAATACTAACATTAACACTAGTTATGTAATACCTACAAGTACCAAACCTTGTGGATTGATGGTATTTGGAGTGAGGTAGATTTATGATGAATTTTTAGCTAATACTAATACTAATATTAACGCTAGTTATGCAATACCTACAAGTACCAAACCTTGTGGATTGATGGTATTTGGAGTGAGGAAGAGTTCTGATGAATTTTTAGCTAATACTAATACTAATATTAACACTAGTTATGCAATACCTACAAGTACCAAACCTTGTGGATTGATGGTATTTGGAGTGAGGTAGATTTCTGATGAATTTTTAGTTAATACTAATACTAATATTAACACTAGTTATGCAATACCTACAAGTACCAAACCTTGTGGATTGATGGTATTTGGAGTGAGGTAGATTTATGATGAATTTTTAGCTAATACTAATACTAATATTAACACTATTTATGCAATACCTACAAGTACCAAACCTTGTGGATTGATGTTATTTGGGATGAGGAAGAGTTCTGATGAATTTTTAGCAAATACTAATACTAATATTAACACTAGTTATGCAATACCTACAAGTACCAAACCTTGTGGATTGATGGTATTTGGAGTGAGGTAGATTTATGATGAATTTTTAGCTAATACTAATACATGTACTAATATAAACACTAGTTATGCAATACCTACAAGTACCAAACCTTGTGGATTGATGTTATTTGGAATGAGGAAAATTTCTGATGAATTTTTAGCTAATACTAATACTAACATTAACACTAGTTATGCAATACCTACAAGCACCAAACCTTGTGGATTGATGGTATTTGGAATGAGGAAGATTTCTGATGAATTTTTAGCTGATACGGGAATGATTCAGATCACTATAACAACAATAACAACAACAACATGGAGCAGAGACATGTATAACAGACATTTGGGTTATCGTCTACATACAGAGACATGTATAACAGACATTTGGGTTATCGTTTACATACAGAGACATGTATAACAGACATTTGGGTTATTGTCTACATACAGAGACATGTATAAAACACATTTGGGTTATCGTCTACATACAGAGACATGTATAACACACATTCGGGTTATCGTCTACATACAGAGACATGTATAACAGACATTTGGGTTATTGTCTACATACAGAGACATGTATAACAGACATTCGGGTTATCGTCTACATACAGAGACATGTATAACAGACATTTGGGTTATTGTCTACATACAGAGACATGTATAACACACATTTGGGTTATCGTCTACATACAGAGACATGTATAACAGACATTTGGGTTATCGTCTACATACAGAGACATGTATAACAGACATTTGGGTTATCGTCTACATACAGAGACATGTATAATAGACATTTGGGTTATCGTCTACATACAGAGACATGTATAACACACATTTGGGTTATCGTCTACATACAGAGACATGTATAACACACATTTGGGTTATCGTCTACATACAGAGACATGTATAACAGACATTTGGGTTATCGTCTACATACAGAGACATGTATAACAGACATTCGGGTTATCGTCTACATACAGAGACATGTATAACAGACATTCGGGTTATCGTCTACATATAGAGACATGTATAATAGACATTTGGGTTATCGTCTACATACAGAGACATGTATAGCAGACATTTGGGTTATTGTCTACTGGTCACCAAATTTTCTGGTTGGGAATATCAATGACCATGATAAGTGTGATTGCAAGAAGATACACATTATCTACATTTAATACTGTCAAGCATGATTTTGATATGAGATACAATTTATCTATGTTTAATACTGTCAAGCATGATTTTGATATGAGATACAAGTTATCTACATTTAATACTGTCAAGCATGATTTTGATATGAGATACAATTTATCTATGTTTAATACTGTCAAGCATGATTTTGATATAAGATACAAGTTATCTACATTTAATACTGTCAAGCATGATTTTGATATGAGATACAATTTATCTATGTTTAATACTGTCAAGCATGATTTTGATATAAGATACAAGTTATCTACATTTAATACTGTCAAGCATGATTTTGATATAAGATACAATTTATCTATAGTTAATACTGTTAAGCATGATTTTGATATGAGATACAATTTATCTATGTTTAATACAGTCAAGAATGATTTTGATATGAGATACAAGTTATCTACATTTAATACTGTCAAGCATGATTTTGATATAAGATACAATTTATCTATAGTTAATACTGTTAAGCATGATTTTGATATGAGATACAAGTTATCTATGTTTAATACTGCTAAGTATGATTTTGATATGAGATACACATTATCTACATTTAATACTGTCAAGAATGATTTTGATATGAGATACAATTTATCTATGTTTAATACTGTCAAGCATGATTTTGATATGAGATACAAGTTATCTACATTTAATACAGTCAAGCATGATTTTGATATGAGTTACAAGTTATCTACATTTAATACAGTCAAGCATGATTTTGATATGAGATACAAGTTATCTACATTTAATACTGTCAAGGATGATTTTGATATGAGATACAATTTATCTACATTAATACTGTCAAGAATGGTTTTGATATGAGATGCAAATTATCTGCATTTAATACCATTATGCATGATTTTGATATGAGATGGGAGTCATGTTTTAAGAGTTATTGCCATTTTTGAAGTGTGGCTGAATGCGATGTAAGACAATGTTTTAGTATATACATCACTGTATATTTGATTTATTGTTGATTTATATTTATGGACAAAGGATGGGTGTGTTGTATGCAGGGCTATACTTTGATGAGCAAATTGCATGCTGTATGACTGTAATATATTTATCTTTGATGTTCTTGTATTTTCAAGGTGTGTTTTGCCATATATGACTCCTAAATTGTAGTTATTTGTATGTTTCACAACCTTAGGAAGACTGTGGCCAAAAATATCTTTCGGTCATACTCTGAAATAATATCCATGATGTCTTCCCTTGTGCTTTAAACACATTTCAACTCGGTCTTGATTATTTTCTGATTAGTTAAAATTAAAAAGTTGGTAGATATCTACCTCCACTGAATACAATTGATACGAATTATAATATTTGGATTAATTTTATTTAATTTGGATTATGAATTAATTTTAATTATTGATTAATTAATTTGGATTATTAATTAATTAGTTTTAATTATTTATTATTTAATTTGGATTAATAAGTAATTTCGTTTTGCAATACCTTATAGTACTTTCACTTTTATTTTCTGCTTATGTTAAAATATATGAGGCACATGAAGATTTTTTTTTTACCTGCAGTATCTTATTGGATGCTTTCATATTTAGATCATTACCTGCAGTATCTTATTGGATGCTTTCATATTTAGATCATTACCTGCAGTATCTTATTGGATGCTTTCATATTTAGATCATTACCTGCAGTATCTGATTGGATGCTTTCATATTTAGATCATTACCTGTTTTGAAAGTAACCTTGTTTTGTGTGTTATCTGGTCAAAATTAATTGTGATATTAATTATAGCATTTTAAATTTAATTTTTTTTTACGTTTTTTTATTTTTTTGATTGTATTTTTTAGCCCACAGTGATAACAAAAATACTGATACAATGATCATTTTAGCATAGATTTCATACTCAAATTCAAATCCTTCCTCAACAAAGATCATCATAGACATGATTTACCTCTGTTTTAATTAAAATATATTATTCCATTCTCTTTGTATTTACCATATTAGCTCAAGGAATAACTCGACAACTTTATGATAAGACTTTTTTCTCACAGTTTGAGAAGGCAGCAAAGATCTACTACAAACTGAATAATGCTTCAGAGAGCAGCAGATGCTTAGAGATTTGGGGGAATTTTAACCTTGCCATACAGGTTCTGTGTAAAACTGAAAATTATGACGGTGCCATAGACTCACTTCGGAGATATGCAGTAAATAGAAAGGTAAGTATAAATAAACTCTATGAAGGATATCAGCAAGCTTGATCACTCCATGTTTCAAAGGGTCCTTGAGAGTTGTTAGAGTGGGTTTCATAACACCTATTCCCTGTGGAGGTGAGCTAAGGAGGCTAACTCTGGACAGACACTTGTGTTAATTGTAGTATTCTTGATAAATGCTTGCATGTAATATGCATATAACAATGTTTACCTTGCCCTGACAGCCATATTGGGATATTGTTAAATGGTGGCATAACACTACAGTGTAGTGTGTTCTATTTATAACATATTGTACAATGTAGCACATTATATTCATAACACTACAGTGTAGTGTGTTCTATTTATAACATTGCACAATGTAGCACATTATATTCATAACACTACAGTGTAGTGTGTTCTATTTATAACATATTGCACAATGTAGCACATTATATTCATAACACTACAGTGTAATGTGTTCTATTTATAACATATTGCACAATGTAGCACATTATATTCATAACACTACAGTGTAGTGTGTTCTATTTATAACATATTGCACAATGTAGCACATTATATTCATAACACTACAGTGTAATGTGTTCTATTTATAACATATTGCACAATGTAGCACATTATATTCATAACACTACAGTTTAGAATGTTCTATTTATAACATTGCACAATGTAGCACATTATATTCATAACACTACAGAGTAGTTTGTTCTGTTTATACCATTGCACAATGTAGCACATTATATTGGTACTTTTCCAGAAAAATTGAAATGTGCAAAGGTAACACCTATCTTTAAGAAAGGAGAAAAAGAGGATCCAGGAAATTACAGACCAATATCAATTCTACCTGTATTGTCAAAACTGTTTGAAAAGCATGTAGCCATTCAGGTCTATAAATTTTTTGAAACAAACTCTCTATTTCATAAAGCACAATCAGGATTTAGAAAGTACCACTCATGCCAAACAGAACTTACCAAATTAATTGATCTTTGGCTGAAGGAAATGGATAATGGGCATATGACTGGGATTGTTTTCCTTGACTTCAAGAAAGCTTTTGATCTTGTTGATCATGAAATTCTGCTGCAAAAGTTGAACTGTTACAGGTTTGACAATCCTTCTTTAAACTGGTTTAGATCATACCTAAACCAAAGGTCTCAACAAGTAAGCATTGGCAATATTAGCTCTCTAACTCGCACTATTCATTCAGGAGTCCCTCAAGGCTCAGTTTTAGGCCCTCTCCTCTTCCTTATCTATGTCAATGATCTACCATTAAATAATGAATCCACCAATACAGAATTGTTTGCAGATGATGCAACCTTGTATACATCTAGTTCTGATACTGAAGTTATCCAAACAAGATTAAACTCAGATCTTATTAGAGTCCAAAACTGGGCACAACAAAATAGGATGGTAATTAATGAAGGTAAAACAAAATGTATGATTCTGGGGACGACACAAAAGCTACACAAGTCAGGGAACCCAAAACTATCTCTTGCAATAAATAATCAGCCATTAGAAAATGTCAATCATGAAAGGCTTGTAGGTGTGTCCATAGATAATAATTTATTATGGAATGACCATATTGATAAGCTTTGTAAAACACTGTCATCCAAAATTGCCCTTCTCAGTAGAATCAAGAAATATTTACCTATGGAAACTCGCAATCTATACTACAAGACGTATATTCTTCCAACAATGGATTACTGTTCTAATGTATGGGGAAACTGTGCTAAATCTGAGCTTGATAGGATTTATAAACTCCAGAAACGAGCAGCACGTGTAATTTTAGATAAATCTGTTGACCATCCCTCAAAAGCATTATTTACAGAACTCAAATGGTTCACAATATATGACAGGATAGATTTTCACAAGGCAGTTCTTTTATATAAATGTCTACATGGAACTGCACCAGAGTATCTTCAGGACTTATTCAGGCCTTTTTCAACACAATACCAGTTGAGATCAATCTCACATGGAAACCTTCTAGTACCAAAACCAAGAACAGAGCAATTCAAAAAGAGTTTTCAATACTCTGGTACAGTTCTGTGGAATAAGCTTCCACTACATGTAAAATCGGCTGAAAATATTACAGTATTTAAGAAGAGATATCAGGAGCATGCATGTGTTTCTAACAGATAATGGAATTTAGTATTTTAATACGAAACATGCTAATATAAGCACTAATTATTGCTTCTTCACACAATGTGCATTTGTTATACTTTCATTAAGAGGGCCTCAAGGGAGAATAGTCCTTGGCTAATGAGTCACCCTCTATAAATAAAGCATTATTATTATTATTATTATTATTATTATTATTCATAACACTACAGTGTAGTGTGTTCTATTTATAAAACATTGCACAATGTAGCACATTATATTCATAACACTACAGTGTAGTGTGTTCTATTTATAAAACATTGCACAATGTAGCACATTATATTCATAACACTACAGTGTAGTGTGTTCTATTTATAACATTGCACAATGTAGCACATTATATTCATAACACTACAGTGTAGTGTGTTCTATTTATAAAACATTGCACAATGTAGCACATTATATTCATAACACTACAGTGTAGTGTGTTCTATTTATAACATTGCACAATGTAGCACATTATATTCATAACACTACAGTGTAGTGTGTTCTATTTATAAAACATTGCACAATGTAGCACATTATATTCATAACACTACAGTGTAGTGTGTTCTATTTATAACATTGCACAATGTAGCACATTATATTCATAACACTACAGTGTAGTGTGTTCTATTTATAAAACATTGCACAATGTAGCACATTATATTCATAACACTACAGTGTAGTGTGTTCTATTTATAACATTGCACAATGTAATATTTACCAGCTGTTGTTTTCTATCTAGAACTACATGGAAAACATTAAAAAGAATACAATAAAATTGTACTAGAACGACTACTCATGTGATTTCAGAAACAATGGAATTAATCTGGAATGGTCCTATGCCAGGATTCTACTTTATGCATGCAGTTTGTATGCATTTCAGTCTGTTTGTGAGCTAGATTACCTTTAAGAAGGATATTTATCCATAAAGGACACGATTTATGGCTCCATTCTCTAATTGAAACTTTTTTAAAAAAGTATACATGTACATAAAGCACAATGTTATTTGCCCATTGATTGTGTTTCATTTACAGGTTTCAGTGTACAGAAATAATATGACTTTGGTGATCGTTAAAAAGCCATTGAAAACTTGGACATGAATCAGCCAATTATGTTTCTCAATAGCAAAATGTTATTATTTTCAGTTTTATAAAATGTCAATATAGCAAGAAACAACAAAATTGTTACTGGAGTGGTTTAGAAGAAAGGTTGTCAAGATATTGCAGATCTAAACATGATGGTAACTTTCAGATTTACCTTTGTTTTAATACATTATCTCTACAAGTAACTTTAGAGATAAAGTTTGTGCTTTTTTTCGTACTGGCTTGTTTAACTTTGACTTTTCAGGAGTTCGAGTCGAGAGGAGATCAAATTCCCCAAATACTCATTGACTGTGATCCATTTAAGAATTTCAGTGAAGAATATCTCAACATTATGTTGGTTGACTTTCACCACAGACACAACAACCACAATAAAATGATGTTAACTCTGGAGAGACTGCCTTGTTGGAAAGATAGAGTTGAATTTCTCAAAGAAAAGGGACACGTGGATGAGGCCATACAAATCTTGGAGGAAAATGGAGGATAATGGTAAGACTAATTACTGCTCCAATTGATGAATATTATGCCTGCATTTTCGATTTGGATCTAAACATAGGAATAGCAAGTGAAAGTGATAAAGTGGTCTCCCCTGGAGAATCTCAGAAGCATAATTTGGCAACTGCAAATAACAGCAAGGTATTCTAATTATAGTTACGTACCATCTATAACTGATGGCTAAATTATTTACCAAACCTTA
The DNA here is from genome assembly GCA_030141615.1 of Unio pictorum. Classification (NCBI taxonomy): domain Eukaryota; kingdom Metazoa; phylum Mollusca; class Bivalvia; order Unionida; family Unionidae; genus Unio; species Unio pictorum. The sequence goes on along the minus strand of JARLTB010000047.1, from coordinate 4,540,294 downwards.
GTATACTGGGTATGATTAAACTTCCCATGCTGTGATGGTAAATTAATACCAGATCTATATTAAGAGCTGAAATACGTGAGAGAACCAGTTTATATCATACTTTTTGGGATTTTTCTTTCTTACATTTAATGTTTTGTGATTCCACAAACATGGGTAATGTGTCTTGGCCACACACCAAGGTAACCGATCTTTGCTGTATCATTAGTGTTTAATGAACCCATGCACTGTCTCATTCAGATTTCCTTTATGTTTAGGAACGTATTCACCGTCAGACTCGCCAGTGACATGTTCATT
>JARLTB010000047.1:4357500-4537500 GCA_030141615.1 Unio pictorum | reverse complement strand
TGTCTTTCTCATTGGCTGGTCAAATCATTATTTTCTTTCTCATTGCCCAGTCAAATCATTATTGTGCTTTTTACTGGCCAGTCAAATCATTATTGTCTTTCTCATTGGCCGGTCAAATCATTATTGTCTTTCTCATTGGCCGGTAAAATCATTGTTGTGCTTCTCATTGGTCGGTCAAATCATTATTGTCTTTCTCATTGGCCAGTCAAATCATTATTGTCTTTCTCATTGGCCAGTCAAATCATTATTGTCTTTCTCATTGGCCAGTCAAATCATTATTGTCTTTCTCATTGGCTGGTCAAATCATTATTGTCTTTCTCATTGGCCAGTCAAATCATTATTGTGCTTCTCATTGGCTGGTCAAATCATTATTGTCTTTCTCATTGGCCGATCAAATCATTATTGTCTTTCTCATTGGCTGATTGTCTCTAGATAGATTATAAATTAAAACAATGCTGTAATTTGCAGTAAAAAAGAAAATGAAAATGCAATGTGAACTTTTTCAAATTTTATTAAGTTTAAAACAAGTTGCATGAAGGAAAGTGTTTAGATTCTCATTTATTACAATTTTTATTGGTGTTTTCTAAATGAAATAAAATTCAACATTATAAAAGAAGCATATTAATAATGTAAACATGAATACTTTGAATGGAATGCAGGAAAGGTATTTTGGTCATATTTTTGGGGATTCATACCATTAACATGATAAATTTTGGGATTAAGGTGTTTTTTTTATCAACTTTTGTGCCCAATTAAAGTAATATTTAAAAAGTGGTTTCATGTAAATCACCCAAAAATTCTACCTTTGGGGCAGGTGTAAAGCATTTTTTCAGTGCACGTTATCTTGCTGTAGCGAAATGTTAGGTCGATTTGTCACTCCGTTAAAAGTCTTGATTTGACTTTGAATGAACTTCTGTTACAATTAATTAGTTTAGCCTGTTTTTGTAATTTTTGTTTGGTCTATTAGCCTCATTTACTTCTATCGCAACATGTCCATAAAATTTCATAGCAAATCCCTATCTGTTTATTATTACTTAAGAGGACAAACTGCATCCATTTGTTCTATTCTAACAGAACTAGGTAAGTTAGAATGAAATATGCTTATTTATGCAAAGGTATTTAAAAAATTCAAAGCTTCAAATTGTTTCCATATTTACTTGAATTCAGGATTGACATGTATTTTTTAGCTTTTTATTATATATATTTTACAATGAATTTTTTTTGCAGATAAAAATCCCCAGATGAATGAATATTTGACACAGATCAGAAGCAATCGGAGCTTGCTTCCATGTTTGAAAGTATTCAGAAGGATGCATCAGCCTCGTCATCTGACACCACTGTAATGGATACAAGTTGAACAAATTTCTCAATAAAAGTTTTTTTAAAATGAAATTATGATTCTATATAAACTCTGTGCTACACACTTATGTTTGTTTGTTGGCTAAATAGCATGTGCTATAAACATGGACTTCTTCCAATTTTACTAAAACAATTTATAGTTGAGAATTGTAAGAGAATTTTTGTTTGTAAACATCAAGAAAGGTTTACAAAAAAACTGTCCTCGATAAAATGAGAGAATGCATCCATGCATACCTGAAGAAATAATGCAGCAATCTTAATATAATGTATAGAACACCAGCACAAACTAGTGCATACAAATTTCCTTCATTTAACAAGATAATTAAGTAATAACAGTTGAAAGAACTTCATTCACCTTTTTGTGTTGTATACAATAGCCATGAAAAGTACTGGTGTTCCATAAATAATTTGCACTCTAGGTTTTGTGTCTGTCATGGATCGTATGAATTATTTACATAACTCTTTGATATATGTTTGGAAAAACTGTAAAAAAATAGTTTTGGATTAAAGCATCATTTCTTTGTCCTTTAGAATGATCATTCTTTTTTCTAATAGAAGTTTTGCAATCAATAAGGTTACCAGATATTTCCCAGGTAACTGGTCATGAAAAAGAAGCGTATAGTTTATAACGATCTCTCTTAAACAACTAATATGGATTTTATCTTTTTAGCAGATGGATTTAGGTTTTAATGGATTATCTTGGTACACATGATTGAGTTTGATTCTATCATTATTGAGGAAATTGACACATATCACTTCTGTGAGGAAACTGACTTCTATCACATCATGAAGAAATTGACTTGTATCATGGATTAAGGAAACCGACTCCTATCACATCATGAAGAAATTGACTTGTATCATGGATTAAGGAAAATGACTCCTATCACATGATGAGGAAATTGACTTGTATCATGGGTTAAGGAAACTGATGCATACCTCTAGCAAAATAAGCTGATAATCCTTTAACTTAAGGAACTTTGTCTTAAATTTGGTCTTGAATTTTTTTTATTTTCAAGTTTTCTAGAATTGTCTCTTGCTGAAACCATGTTATTTAGAAAAAATGTGTTTATTTTAACTTGGCTAATCTTCCATTAGATACTGGTAAGTCCATATCAAGTCAAACTGTAATCTACAGTATAACTTGGCTAATCTTCCATTAGATACTGGTAAGTCCCTATCAAGTCAGACTATTCTACTTTATAACTTGGCTAATCTTCCATTAGATACTGTTAAGTCCCTATCAAGTCAGACTGTAAACTACACGATAACTTGGCTAATCTTAAATTAGATACTGGTAAGTCCCTATCAAGTCAGACTGTAATCTACATTATAACTTGGCTAACCTTCCATTAGCTACTGGTAAGTCCCTATCAATTCAGACTGTAATCTACATTATAATTTGGCTAATCTTCCATTAGATACTGGTAAGTCCCTATCAAAGTAAGACTGTAATCTACATTACAGTAGACTTGGTAGCCCCAGTTGTTTTAGACTATCCACATATAATAAATATTTTAGAGAAACCATCGATATTAAACAACCGGGTTGATTGGTTCTTATATGAATGAACTGGATTAATTGATCCTTATATGAATGATGAACTGGATTAAATGATCTTTATAAATAGTTTATATATAAAGATTTATTGCATTTCTTGTCACACACACACACACACACACACATATATATATATATATATATATATATATATATATATATATATATATATATATATATATATATATATATATATATATTCTATCTTTATCTGAGGGGTCCGTTACGGATCACTGCTGCCTCACCTCTGTTTGCGTGGGTTTGAGTCTAAGATTCAGCTAATGTAGATATGTGAGAAAGCTTGCCAGTACCTTCTCATGGGTTGGGGGTTTTCCAGGGTTCTTCCTCCACCAATAATACTAGCCACCATGTATAGCCTTCATGTACTGAAAAATGGCCTGATTTGGATCAGAAAGTTGATCCAATTGAAAAAGAATTCCCTGATATATTTCAAGCTTGTGCAGTTACCAGAACTATGGCAAAGAAACCTCTTGAGAACGATGTTGATGAAGGCAGTATTCCTTTAGCTGACTCATGTATAGGTAAGGCTTTTGATGACGTCACTTTTACTCCTTGTTTGGATCAATCAGAAGGTATTGATCATAGTGATTCTCTTTTAACAACTCATTCTCTTCATTCTAATCAGGGTGATGAATGACAGTCACTTGTTGTCGAACAGGAAAAATATCCTGAGATCTCCTGTTTGTTTCAAAGGGCCATAAGTGAGACTGAAGCCACTGAAGCTCCTGTCTGTTATTTCATTAAAAATGGAATTCTTATGAGAAAATGGAGACCTCCCGAAGTACCTGCTGCTGATGGGTGGTCGGTGAACTATCAAATAGTAGTTCCAAAACCTTACAAACAGGAAATACTTAATCTGGCCCATGAAACTCCTTTGGCTAGTCACTTAGGGATTAATAACACTTATCACAAGATCTTGACTCACTTCTATTGGCCAAAAATCAAAAGTGATGTTGCCAAATACTGTAGATCTTGTCATACTTGTCAAATGGTAGGAAAACCCGATCAGAAGATACCTATCTACATCTACAACCTATTCCTGGCTTTGATGAACCATGTAGTAGAATTATGGTAGATTGTGTAAGGTCCCTTACCCAACACCAAGTCAGGTAACCAATACCTGTTGACGATTACGATTATGTGTGCGTCAACAAGATTTCCAGAGGCAATTCCGTTGAGGAATATAAAATCTAAAACAATAGTAAAATCTTTGATACAGTTGTTTTTACTCAGTATGGTCTTCCCAAATCTGTTCAGTCAGATCAAGGTTCAAACTTCATGTCTGCAATTTTCCAACAAGTTATGTATGAATTGGGCATTCAGTAATTCAGATCTTCTGCCTATCACCCTGAGAGCCAAGGGGCATTAGAAAGATTCCATCAGACTTTGAAAAATATGATACGATCCGATCATATTGTTTTAATATGAATAAAGATTGGGATGAAGGCATTCATTTACTATTGTTTGCTGTTAGTGACTCCAGATGGACTTTGCCAATATGAAGTAATGCTATTTGGGACGAAAGGGTCACCAAGTACATTTCAACATTTCATGAATAAGATCACCTTTGGTCTAGAAAATTGTGATGCCTATGTAGATGACGTCATCATCTACAACGACACCTGGAAAGAACATCTAGCAACAATTCGAAAATTCTTTGACAGACTCACTGATGCATGTTTGACAGTTAATTTATCAAAAAGTGAATTCTGCATGCTAGTGTGACTTTCTTAGGATATATTATGGAACATGGACAAGTTAAACCAATAGATGCTAAGGTTGAGGCTATTTCTAAATTCCCTGTGCCTGAAAATAGAAAGCAACTGATGCGATTTTTAGGTATGGCCGGATACTATCAGAAGTTTAAAATTCATTCATTGGGAGATTTTTGTTTAAAAAAGTGGGATGACTTGAACTCTACATATAAACACCAGATGTTGACCTCATTTCAGACCTGGCTTCAGAGTTGTCAACAAGCTTTTAAAATAATTGAGTGATTCCAAAGACATTATGGAGCTTTGTTATAAATATATTTCTATTTTTAGTTCTTGAGAGTAAAGATAACTGATTCTCATCTGGGTCATACGGTTTGCACGAGATTTTATGAACGTAAGTTTGTTCTAATGATTCTAGAAGGTCATGTGACCCCTTCCTTTTTTACGTAAAAACAGGTATATAAATTATGTTTTGGATCGAACTATTTAGTAGAAGTTGGGCTGTTAGAATATTAAGTTTAGTTGTTTTGAGTTATTTTAAATTACCTTGTACTGGAAATTATTTCAGTTCATTTGGATCAGGAACATTTATTTTGTTATTTATTTGGAAAACAATTGTGCTCATTGAATTTCATAAGACCAGAACAGACTTCATCGTGTGACATCGTCTTCCATCTTGGCTGCTTCACTAAGATTCAGACTGGGAATTATTAGGACATTTTATTACCAGGACGTTTGCAATTTCACTAGTGGATTATATTTTGAATTATTTTTGAATTAATTTTGGAATTTATTCTTAAAACCGTGAGTTTATTTTTCTTTTCTGGAAAATATTTGAGCTCAATAAATTGTTCATTAAGTTTTTACAAGCTTGTTATTTTCACTCTTTCCATGTTACTGTTATTCGAACGGTGTAGTTATGTGTTGTATTGGTATATTTAGGGGTAGGGGTGTAGATATGTGTTGTATTGGTATATTGAGGTTTAGGGGTATAGTTATTTGTTGTACTGGTATATTGATTGGTAGGAGATATTTATGTGTTCTATTGGAATATTGAGGGGTAGCAGTATAGTTATTTCTTACAGTGGTATATTGGGGGGTAAGGGTATAGTTATGTTTTGTATTGGTATATTGAGATATAGGGGTATAGTTATATGTTGTATTGGCATATTGAGGGGTAGTGGTATAGGTATGTGTTGTATTGGTTTATTTTGTGGTAGGGATATTATTGTGTGCTTTATTGGTGTATTGAATGGCAGGGATATAGTTTTGTTTTGCATTGGTATATGGAGGGGTAGGGGTATAGTTATGTGTTGTATTGGTGTATTGAGGTCTGCTTGTATAGTTATGTGCTGTATTGGTATATTGAGTGGCAGGGGTATAATTATTTCTTATAGTGATTTATTGCGATGTAGGAGTATTCTTTTATTTGATAATGGAATATCTAGGTGTAGGGGTATAGTTATGTGTTCTATTGGTATATTGAGGTGTAATGGTATAATTATTTCTTATAGTGGTATTTTGATGTGTCCGGGTATAGTTATTTCTTGTATTTTTATATTGGGTGGTATGGGTATAGTTATTTCTTATACTATGATATATTGAGTGGGGTCTATTTATGTGTTGTATTGGTATATTGAGAGGTAGGGGTATAGTTATGTGTTGTATTGCTATATTGTGGTTTAGGGTTATAGTTATGTGTTGTATTGTTATATTGATTGGTAGTGGTATAGTTATTTCTTACATTCAGGTATTGAGTGTTATGGGTATAGGTATGTGTTGTATTGGTATATTGAGTGGTATGGGTATAGTTATGTGTTGTATTGTTATATTGATTGGTAGTGGTATAGTTATTTCTTGCATTCGGGTATTCAGTGTTATGGCTATAGTTATGTGTTGTATTGTTATATTGATTGGTATTGGTATAGTTATTTCTTACATTTGGCTATTCAGTGTTATGGGTATAGTTATGTGTTGCATTGGTATATTTAGTTTTAGGTGTATATTTCTGTGGTGTATTGGTATATTGAGTTGTAGGGGTATAGCTATGTGTTGTATTGGTATATGTTGTGGTAAGGGTATAATTATATATTGTATTAGTTCATTGAGTGGTATGGGTATAGTTATGTGTTTTTATGGTATATTGAGTAGTTGGGGTATAGTTCTGTCTTGTATTAGTATATTGAATGGTAGTGGAATTGTTATGTTTTTTATTGCTATATTGAGTGGTAGGGTATAGTTTTGTGCTGTATTGGTATATTGAGGGGTAGTGGGATAAATATGTGTTATTTTTGTATATTGAGGTTTATTGGTATAGTTATGTGTTGTATTGGTATATTGAAAGGTAGGGGTACAGTTATATTTTGCAGTAGTATATTGAGGGGTAGGGGCATAGTGATGTGTTGTCTTGGTGTATTGAGTGGTATTGGTATAGTTATGTGCTCTATTGGTATATTGAGTAGTAAGGGTATACTTATGTTCTGTATTGGTATATTGAGGGGCAGGGGTATAGTTATATCTTATAGTGGTATATTTAGTGGTAAGCATATTGTGATGTGCTGTCTTGGTATATTGAGTTATAGGGATATAGTTATGTGTTGAATTGGTATATGGAGGGGTAGGGGTATAGTGATGTGTTGTATCGGTATATTGAGGTATAGTTGTATAGTTATGTGTTGTATTGTTATATTGAGGTGTAAGGGTATAATTATTGAGGTGTAAGGGTATAATTATTTTTTATAGTGGTATATTGAGGTGAAGGGGAATAGTTATTTGTTGTATTGGTATATTGAGTGGTAGGAGGATAGTTATGTGTTGTATTGGTATAATAAGGGATAGGGGTAATTGTATGTTTTGTATTGGTATAATAAGGGATAGGGGTATTTGTATGTTTTGTATTGGTATATTGAGTGGTAGGGGTATAGTTATGTGTTGTATTGGTATAATAAGGGATAGGGGTATAGTTATGTGTTGTATTGGTATAATAAGGGATAGGGGTATTTGTATGTGTTGTATTGGTATAATAAGGGATAGGTGTATTTGTATGTTTTGTATTGGAATAATAAGGGATAGGGGTATTTGTATGTTTTGTATTGGTATAATAAGGGATAGGGGTATTTGTATGTGTTGTATTGGTATAATAAGGGATAGGTGTATTTGTATGTTTTGTATTGGAATAATAAGGGATAGGGGTATTTGTATGTTTTGTATTGGTATAATAATGGATAGGGGTATTTGTATGTTTTGTATTGGTATAATAAGGGATAGGGGTATTTGTATGTGTTGTATTGGTATAATAAGGGATAGGGGTATTTGTATGTTTTGTATTGGTATAATAAGGGATAGGGGTATTTGTATGTTTTGTATTGGTATATTGAGTGGTAGGGGTATAGTTATGTGTTGTATTGGTATAATAAGGGATAGGGTATTTGTATGTTTTGTATTGGTGTAATACGGGATAGGGGTATTTGTATGTTTTGTATTGGTATAATAAGGGATAAGGGTATTTGTATGTTTTGTATTGGTATAATAAGGGAATAGGGGTATTTGTATGTGTTGTATTGGTGTTTTGTATTGGTATAATAAGGGATAGGGATATTTGTATGTGTTGTATTGGTATAATAAGGGATAGGGATATTTGTATGTTTTGTATTGGTATAATAAGGGATAGGGATATTTGTATGTTTTGTATTGGTATAATAAGGGATAGGGGTTTAGTTATGTTTTGTATTGGTATAATAAGGGATAGGGGTATTTGTATGTTTTGTATTGGTATAATAAGGGATAGGGGTATTTGTATGTGTTGTATTGGTATAATAAGGGATAGGGATATTTGTATGTTTTGTATTGGTATAATAAGGGTTAGGGGTATTTGTATGTTTTGTATTGGTATAATAAGGGTAGGGGTTTTTGTATGTTTTGTATTGGTATAATAAGGGATAGGGATATTTGTATGTGTTGTATTGGTATAATAAGGGATAGGGATATTTGTATGTTTTGTATTGGTATAATAAGGGATAAGGGTATTTGTATGTTTTGTATTGGTATAATAGGGATAGTGGTATTTGTATGTGTTGTATTGGTGTTTTGTATTGGTATAATAAGGGATAGGGATATTTGTATGTGTTGTATTGGTGTTTTGTATTGGTTAATAAGGGATAGGGATATTTGTATGTGTTGTATTGGTATAATAAGGGATAGGGATATTTGTATGTTTTGTATTGGTATAATAAGGGATAAGGGTATTTGTATGTTTTTGTATTGGTATATAGGGTAAGGGTATTTGTATGTTTTGTATTGGTATAATAAGGGATAGGGGTATTTGTATGTTTTGTATTGGTATAATAAGGGATAGGGGTTTTGTATGTGTTGTTTGGTTAATAGGGATAGGGGTATTTGTATGTGTTGTATTGGTATAAGGGTTAGGGATATTTGGTTGTTTTGTATTGGTATATAGGGGGTAGGGTATTTGTATGTTTGTATTGGTATAATAAGGGATAGGGATATTTGTATGTGTTGTATTGGTATTATAAGGTTTGGGGTATTTGTATGTTTTGTATTGGTATAATAGGGATTGGGGTATTTGTTTGGTTTGTATTGGTATGATAGGGATGGGGTATTTGTATGTGTTGTTTGGTATAATAGGGATAGGGTTATTTGTATGTGTTGTTTTTGTTTATAAGGGATAGGGGTATTTGTATGTTTTGTATTGGTATAATAAGGGATAGGGGTTTTTGTATGTTTTGTATTGGTATAATAAGGGATAGGGGTATTTGTATGTTTGGTATTGGAATAATAAGGGTAGGGGTATTTGTATGTTTTGTATTGGTATAATAAGGGTTAGGGGTATTTGTTGTGTTGTATTTGTTATAATAAGGGATAGGGGTATTTGTATGTTTTGTATTGGTTTATAAGGGATGGGGTATTTGTATGTTTTGTATTGGTATAATAAGGGATAGGGGTATTTGTATGTTTTGTATTGGTATAATAAGGGATAGGGGTATTTGTATGTTTTGTATTGGTATATTGAGTGGTAGGGGTATAGTTATGTGTTGTATTGGTATATAAGGGATAGGGGTATTTGTATGTTTTGTATTGGTGTAATACGGGATAGGGGTATTTGTATGTTTTGTATTGGTATAATAAGGGATAAGGGTATTTGTATGTTTTGTATTGGTATAATAAGGGATAGGGATATTTGTATGTGTTGTATTGGTGTTTTGTATTGGTATAATAAGGGATAGGGATATTTGTATGTGTTGTATTGGTATAATAAGGGATAGGGATATTTGTATGTGTTGTATTGGTATAATAAGGGATAGGGGTATTTGTTGTTTTGTATTGGTATAATAGGGATAGGGGGTATTTGTATGTTTGTATTGGTATAAGGGATAGGGATTTTGTATGTTTTGTATTGGTATAATAAGGGATAGGGGTATTTTTATGTTTTGTATTGGTATATAAGGGATAGGGGTATTTGTATGTTTTGTATTGGTATTATAAGGGATAGGGGTATTTGTATGTGTTGTATTTGTTATAAATAAGGGATAGGGGTATTTGTATGTTTTGTATTGGTTTATTAAGGGATAGGGGTATTTGTATGTTTTGTATTGGTATAATAAGGGATAGGGGTATTTGTATGTGTTCTATTTGTTATAATAAGGGATAGGGGTATTTGTATGTTTTGTATTGGTATATAAGGGATAGGGGTATTTGTATGTTTTGTATTGGTATAATAAGGGATAGGGGGTATTTGTATGTTTTGTATTGGTATAATAAGGGATAGGGGTATTTGTATGTTTTGTATTGGTATATTGAGTGGTAGGGGTTAGGTTATGTGTTGTATTGGTATAATAGGGTTAGGGGTATTTGTATGTTTTGTATTGGTGTAATACGGGATAGGGGTATTTGTATGTTTTGTATTGGTATAATAAGGGGATAAGGGTATTTGTATGTTTTGTATTGGTATAATAAGGGAATAGGGGTATTTGTATGTGTTGTATTGGTGTTTTGTATTGGTATAATAAGGGATAGGGATATTTGTATGTGTTGTATTGGTATAATAAGGGATAGGATATTTGTATGTTTTGTATTGGTATAATAAGGGATAGGGGTATTTGTATGTGTTGTATTGGTATAATAAGGGATAGGGATATTTGTATGTTTTGTATTGGTATAATAAGGGATAGGGGTATTTGTATGTGTTGTATTGGATAATAAGGGATAGGGGTTTTGTATGTTTTGTATTGGTATAATAGGGATAGGGGGTATTTGTATGTTTTTGTATTGGTATAATAAGGGATAGGGGTATTTGTATGTTTTGTATTGGTATAATAAGGATTGGGGTATTTGTATGTGTTGTATTGGTATAATAAGGGATAGGGGTATTTGTATGTTTTGTATTGGTATATAGGGATAGGGGTATTTGTATGTGTTGTATTGGTATAATAAGGGATAGGGATTTTGTATGTTTTGTATTGGTGTTTTGTATTGGTATAATAGGGATAGGGGATTTTTGTATGTGTTGTATTGGTATAATAAGGGATAGGGATATTTGTATGTTTTGTATGGTATAATAAGGGATAGGGGTATTTGTATGTGTTGTATTGGTATAATAAGGGATAGGGATATTTGTATGTGTTGTATTGGTATAATAAGGGATAGGGGTATTTGTATGTTTTGTATTGGTATAATAAGGGATAGGGGTATTTGTATGTGTTGTATTGGTATAATAAGGGATAGGGATATTTGTATGTTTTGTATTGGTATAATAAGGGATGGGGGTATTTGTATGTTTTGTATTGGTATAATAAGGGATAGGGGTATTTGTATGTTTTGTATTGGTATAATAAGGGATAGGGGTATTTGTATGTGTTGTATTGGTATAATAAGGGATAGGGATATTTGTATGTTTTGTATTGGTGTTTTGTATTGGTATAATAAGGGATAGGGATATTTGTATGTGTTGTATTGGTATAATAAGGGATAGGGATATTTGTATGTTTTGTATTGGTATAATAAGGGATAGGGGTATTTGTATGTGTTGTATTGGTATAATAAGGGATAGGGATATTTGTATGTGTTGTATTGGTATAATAAGGGATAGGGGTATTTGTATGTTTTGTATTGGTATAATAAGGGATAGGGGTATTTGTATGTGTTGTATTGGTATAATAAGGGATAGGGATATTTGTATGTTTTGTATTGGTATATTAAGGGATAGGGGTATTTGTATGTGTTGTATTGGTATAATAAGGGATAGGGGTATTTGTATGTTTTGTATTGGTATAATAAGGGATAGGGGTATTTGTATGTTTTGTATTGGTATATTGAGTGGTAGGGGTATAGTTATGTGTTGTATTGGTATAATAAGGGATAGGGGTATTTGTATGTTTTGTATTGGTGTAATACGGGATAGGGGTATTTGTATGTTTTGTATTGGTATAATAAGGGATAAGGGTATTTGTATGTTTTGTATTGGTATAATAAGGGAATAGGGGTATTTGTATGTGTTGTATTGGTGTTTTGTATTGGTATAATAAGGGATAGGGATATTTGTATGTGTTGTATTGGTATAATAAGGGATAGGGATATTTGTATGTTTTGTATTGGTATAATAAGGGATAGGGATATTTGTATGTTTTGTATTGGTATAATAAGGGATAGGGGTATAGTTATGTTTTGTATTGGTATAATAAGGGATAGGGGTATTTGTATGTTTTGTATTGGTATAATAAGGGATAGGGGTATTTGTATGTGTTGTATTGGTATAATAAGGGATAGGGATATTTGTATGTTTTGTATTGGTATAATAAGGGATAGGGGTATTTGTATGTTTTGTATTGGTATAATAAGGGATAGGGGTATTTGTATGTTTTGTATTGGTATAATAAGGGATAGGGATATTTGTATGTGTTGTATTGGTATAATAAGGGATAGGGATATTTGTATGTTTTGTATTGGTATAATAAGGGATAAGGGTATTTGTATGTTTTGTATTGGTATAATAAGGGATAGGGGTATTTGTATGTGTTGTATTGGTGTTTTGTATTGGTATAATAAGGGATAGGGATATTTGTATGTGTTGTATTGGTGTTTTGTATTGGTATAATAAGGGATAGGGATATTTGTATGTGTTGTATTGGTATAATAAGGGATAGGGATATTTGTATGTTTTGTATTGGTATAATAAGGGATAAGGGTATTTGTATGTTTTGTATTGGTATAATAAGGGATAGGGATATTTGTATGTGTTGTATTGGTATAATAAGGGATAGGGGTATTTGTATGTTTTGTATTGGTATAATAAGGGATAGGGGTATTTGTATGTTTTGTATTGGTATAATAAGGGATAGGGATATTTGTATGTGTTGTATTGGTATAATAAGGGATAGGGATATTTGTATGTGTTGTATTTGTTATAATAAGGGATAGGGGTATTTGTATGTTTTGTATTGGTATAATAAGGGATAGGGGTATTTGTATGTTTTGTATTGGTATAATAAGGGATAGGGGTATTTGTATGTTTTGTATTGGAATAATAAGGGATAGGGGTATTTGTATGTTTTGTATTGGTATAATAAGGGATAGGGGTATTTGTATGTTTTGTATTGGTATATTGAGTGGTAGGGGTATAGTTATGTGTTGTATTGGTATAATAAGGGATAGGGGTATTTGTATGTTTTGTATTGGTGTAATACGGGATAGGGGTATTTGTATGTTTTGTATTGGTATAATAAGGGATAAGGGTATTTGTATGTTTTGTATTGGTATAATTAGGGATAGGGATATTTGTATGTGTTGTATTGGTGTTTTGTATTGGTATAATAAGGGATAGGGATATTTGTATGTGTTGTATTGGTATAATAAGGGATAGGGATATTTGTATGTGTTGTATTGGTATAATAAGGGATAGGGGTATTTGTATGTTTTGTATTGGTATAATAAGGGATAGGGGTATTTGTATGTTTTGTATTGGTATAATAAGGGATAGGGATATTTGTATGTTTTGTATTGGTATAATAAGGGATAGGGGTATTTTTATGTTTTGTATTGGTATAATAAGGGATAGGGGTATTTGTATGTTTTGTATTGGTATAATAAGGGATATTTGTATGTTTTGTATTGGTATAATAAGGGATAGGGGTATTTTTATGTTTTGTATTGGTATAATAAGGGATAGGGGTATTTGTATGTTTTGTATTGGTATAATAAGGGATAGGGGTATTTGTATGTGTTGTATTTGTTATAATAAGGGATAGGGGTATTTGTATGTTTTGTATTGGTATAATAAGGGATAGGGGTATTTGTATGTTTTGTATTGGTATAATAAGGGATAGGGGTATTTGTATGTGTTGTATTTGTTATAATAAGGGATAGGGGTATTTGTATGTTTTGTATTGGTATAATAAGGGATAGGGGTATTTGTATGTTTTGTATTGGTATAATAAGGGATAGGGGTATTTGTATGTTTTGTATTGGTATAATAAGGGATAGGGGTATTTGTATGTTTTGTATTGGTATATTGAGTGGTAGGGGTATAGTTATGTGTTGTATTGGTATAATAAGGGATAGGGGTATTTGTATGTTTTGTATTGGTGTAATACGGGATAGGGGTATTTGTATGTTTTGTATTGGTATAATAAGGGATAAGGGTATTTGTATGTTTTGTATTGGTATAATAAGGGAATAGGGGTATTTGTATGTGTTGTTTGGTGTTTTGTATTGGTATAATAAGGGATAGGGATATTTGTATGTGTTGTATTGGTATAATAAGGGATAGGGATATTTGTATGTTTTGTATTGGTATAATAAGGGATAGGGGTATTTGTATGTGTTGTATTGGTATAATAAGGGATAGGGATATTTGTATGTTTTGTATTGGTATAATAAGGGATAGGGGTATTTGTATGTGTTGTATTGGAATAATAAGGGATAGGGGTATTTGTATGTTTTGTATTGGTATAATAAGGGATAGGGGTATTTGTATGTTTTGTATTGGTATAATAAGGGATAGGGGTATTTGTATGTTTTGTATTGGTATAATAAGGGATAGGGGTATTTGTATGTGTTGTATTGGTATAATAAGGGATAGGGGTATTTGTATGTTTTGTATTGGTATAATAAGGGATAGGGGTATTTGTATGTGTTGTATTGGTATAATAAGGGATAGGGATATTTGTATGTTTTGTATTGGTGTTTTGTATTGGTATAATAAGGGATAGGGATATTTGTATGTGTTGTATTGGTATAATAAGGGATAGGGATATTTGTATGTTTTGTATTGGTATAATAAGGGATAGGGGTATTTGTATGTGTTGTATTGGTATAATAAGGGATAGGGATATTTGTATGTGTTGTATTGGTATAATAAGGGATAGGGGTATTTGTATGTTTTGTATTGGTATAATAAGGGATAGGGGTATTTGTATGTGTTGTATTGGTATAATAAGGGATAGGGATATTTGTATGTTTTGTATTGGTATAATAAGGGATAGGGGTATTTGTATGTTTTGTATTGGTATAATAAGGGATAGGGGTATTTGTATGTTTTGTATTGGTATAATAAGGGATAAGGGTATTTGTATGTTTTGTATTGGTATAATAAGGGATAGGGGTATTTGTATGTGTTGTATTGGTATAATAAGGGATAGGGGGTATTTGTATGTTTTGTATTGGTAGAATAAGGGATAGGGGTATTTGTATGTTTTGTTTTGGTATAATAAGGGATAGGGATATTTGTATGTGTTGTATTGGTATAATAAGGGATAGGGGTATTTGTATGTTTTGTATTGGTATAATAAGGGATAGGGGTATTTGTATGTTTTGTATTGGTATAATAAGGGATAGGGGTATTTGTATGTTTTGTATTGGTATAATAAGGGATAGGGGTATTTGTATGTTTTGTATTGGTATAATAAGGGATAGGGGTATTTGTATGTTTTGTATTGGTATAATAAGGGATAGGGGTATTTGTATGTGTTGTATTGGTATAATAAGGGATAGGGATATTTGTATGTGTTGTATTGGTATAATAAGGGATAGGGGTATTTGTATGTTTTGTATTGGTATAATAAGGGATAGGGGTATTTGTATGTTTTGTATTGGTATAATAAGGGATAGGGTTATTTGTATGTTTTGTATTGGTATAATAAGGGATAGGGGTATTTGTATGTTTTGTATTGGTATAATAAGGGATAGGGGTATTTGTATGTGTTGTATTGGTATAATAAGGGATAGGGGTATTTGTATGTTTTGTATTGGTATAATAAGGGATAGGGGTATTTGTATGTTTTGTATTGGTATAATAAGGGATAGGGGTATTTGTATGTTTTGTATTGGTATAATAAGGGATAGGGATATTTGTATGTGTTGTATTGGTATAATAAGGGATAGGGGTATTTGTATGTGTTGTATTGGTATAATAAGGGATAGGGGTATTTGTATGTTTTGTATTGGTATAATAAGGGATAGGGGTATTTGTATGTTTTGTATTGGTATAATAAGGGATAGGGGTATTTGTATGTGTTGTATTGGAATAATAAGGGATAGGGATATTTGTATGTGTTGTATTGGTATAATAAGGGATAGGGGTATTTGTATGTTTTGTATTGGTGTAATAAGGGATAAGGGTATTTGTATGTTTTGTATTGGTATAATAAGGGATAGGGGTATTTGTATGTGTTGTATTTGTTATAATAAGGGATAGGGGTTTTTGTATGTGTTGTATTGGTATAATAAGGGATAGGGGTATTTGTATGTTTTGTATTGGTATAATAAGGGGTAGGGGTATTTGTATGTTTTGTATTGGTATATTGAGTGGTAGAGGTATCATAATCCTTACTACATTTCACCCTTGGTTCTAAAATTTGGTCCCCAAATTTTTTTAACAAATTTGATTGCATAATAAGTCATATATCACACACACAATCTCACTACAAATCTAGAATTTCTACCATAAGGTTACATATTAATGCTGCAAAACTACTTCAAATGTGGACAGAATGGTTTCTAAATACAAAATACATTTTCGTTTCTAAGGCTAAGATGAATAAACTGATAAATGTTTCATTGTTCTGAATCAGATAATTCTCCATGTTATAAATTCTGAATATTAAATGCACATAAATCGTCAAAAGTTCAATGGTCATTTGCAGTAACTGTATACTATACCAACGCAACAAAATACAGTTTTATTAAACATTGAAGCATTCAATTAAGTAATATAAATGCTGCTCCATTTAAATGGCATTTCATTTCTAACAGAGTTTTTGGTGTTTTTAGAGTTCATATTGCACATATTGCAACAGTTTCTTTAGGCAGTCAACCTTTAGAAGAAACTAAATTAAAATAGTCAAGATTTCAATTGCAGGTATACAAATCTTATAGTATCATATTATGGGGTGTTCAGAAAAGTAAGGTTGTAGGAAAGTCAGAAGATAGTCTTTAGAGAAAAAGTCCAACATTATATGACATCAGAACAGTTAAGTTTACACCTGTTTATTTGAAATCTTTAACCGGTCCTTATTTTCCTTATTAATGTCGCCATTTTATGACTGTTTGTTAGATATCCGCACTTTAACTTTTAGAGTTCTGTTGACATGAAAATCATGAATCAAAAAGTCTGGTAAATTTTCTGCTGGTTCCCATGTTGTTTTTTAATAGTCTTGCCACTTCATTTTGTAAAACCTTTTTTCCTTGATGTCTTGCACAAGCTAATAGTTTATCAACTATTCCCCAGTTTTACGTTGACTCTCGGGATGGGTCCTTCAAGAGTTCTAACTGGTCTGATCCATGTGATGGGCTCTTTGTAGGTCTCACTGGATCTTCTTCCTGGGAGTGCTCTATCTCCATGTCTGGTGCAAATAGTAGGTCACCATGACCTCTTTCGGGCATTTCGTTCAGAGACTACTGCTCTCGTAGTGCTGGATCACTGTATACTTTCAAGTTTACTTTTTAGGGGTATAGTTATGTGTTGTATTAGTATATTGAGTGGTATGTGTGTATTTTTTTCTTATAGTGGTGTATTGACGTGTAGGGGTATAGTTATATGTTGTATTGGTGTAATAAGTGGTAGTGATATGCTATTATATTTTATTGGCATATTGAGGGGTAGGGGCATAGTTATGTTTTGTATTGGTATATTTAGTGGTAGGGGGATAGTTATGTGTCATCTTGGTATAATGAGGGGTAAGGGTATGATTATGTTTTGTATTTATATATTCAGGGTTAGGGGTAGGGGTATAGTAATGTGTTGTATTGGTGTATTGAGTTTTAGGGGTATAGTAATGTGTTGTATTGGTGTATTCAGTTTTAGGGGTATAGTTATGTCTTGTATTGGTGTATTGAGTGGTAGGGTATAGTGATGTGTTGTAATTGTAATTTTTGGTTGTGGCGATAGTTATGTGTCATCTTGGTATAATGGGGGGTAGGGGTATAGTTATGTTTTGTATTGGTATATTCAGGGGTCAGGGTATAGTTATGTGCTGTATTGTTATATTGAGGTGTAGGGGTATGGTTATGTGTTTTATTGGTATATTCAGGGGTAGGGGTATAGTTGTGTGTTGTATTGGTATATTCAGGTGCCGGGGTATAGTTATGTGCTGTATTGGCATAGTGAGAGGTAGGGGTATCGTTATGTGTTGTATTGGTATATTGAGTGGTAGGGGAATAGTTATGTGTTGTATTGATATATTCAGGGGTAGGGGTATAGTTATGTGTTGTATGGTATATTCAGGGGTCGGAGTATAATTATGTGCTGTATTGGTATATTGAGGGGTAGGAGTATAGTTTTTTCTTATAGTGGTATATTGAGGGGTAAGGGCATAGTTATGTTTTGTATTGGTGTATTGAGGGGTAGGGGTATAGTTATGTCTTGTATTGGTGTATTGAGGTATAGTTGTTTAGTTATGTGTTGTATTGGTATATTGAGTGGTAAGGGTATAATTATTTCGTATATTGGTTGAGGTGTAGGGGTATAGTTTTTTCTGATAGTGGTATATTGAGGTGTAGGAGTATGATCATTTCTTATAGTAGTATATAGAGGTGTAGTATAGTTATTTGTTGTATTCCTATAGTGAGGTATAGGGGTATAGTAATGTGTTTTGTTGGTATATTGAGTGTTAGGGATAAAGTTGTTTTTTTATAGTGTTGTATTGAGGGGTATTTTTATGTGTTGCATTGGTATATTGAGGTGTAGGGGTATAATTATTTCTTATAGTTTTATATTGTGGTGTATGTGTATAGTTATTTGTTGTATTGGTATAATGAGGGGTAGGGGGATAGTTATGTGTTGTATTGGTATAATGAGGTGTAGTGGTATAGTAATGTCTTTTAATGGTATATTGAGGTGTTGGGGCATAGTTATTTGTTGTATTCCTATATTGAGGTATAGGGTTATAGTAATGTGTTTTGTTGGTATATTGAGTGGTAGGGGTATAGTTGTATTTTTATAGTGTTGTATTTAGGTGTAGGGGTACTGTTATGTGTTGCATTGGTATATTGAGGTGTAGGGGTATAATTTTTTCATATAGTTTTATATTGTGGTGTAGGGTTATAGTTATTTGTTGTATTGGTATATTGAGGGGTAGGGGGATAGTTATGTGTTGTATTGATGTATTGAGTAGTAGGGATATAGTTATGTGTTGTATTGGTATATTGAAGTATAGGGGTATAGTTATTTCTTTTTGTAGTATATAAAGTGTTAGGGGTATAGTTATGTATTGTATCGGTATATTGAGTGGTAAGGGTAAAGTTATCTGTTTTCTTGATATATTGAGGGGTAGGGATATAGTTATGTGTTATATTGGTATAAAAACAGATTGGGTTTTAGTTATCTTTGCTATTGCTAGATTGAGGGGTAGGGGTATAGTTATTTCTTATAGTTTTATATGGAGGTGTAGGGGTATAGTTATTTGTTGTCTTGTTGTATTGGTATTTTGAGTGGTTGGGTTACAATTATTTCTTATGGTGGTATATTGTGGGGTAGGGGTATAGTTATGTGTTGTATTGGTATATTGACGTGTAGGGATATAGTTATGTGTTGTATTGGTATATTGAGGGGTTGGGGTATGGTTATGTGCTGTATTGGTATATTGACGTGTAGGGATATAGTTATGTGTTGTATTGGTATATTGAGTGTTAGGTTTATAGTTATATATTCTATTAGTATATTGAGGGGTAGGGTTATAGTTATATGTTGTATTGGTATATTGAGGGATAGGGTTATAGTTATGTGTTGTATTGGTATATTCAGTGGTATTGATATTGTTATGTGTTGTATTGGTGTATTGAGGTGTAGGGGTTTTGTTATGTGTTGTATTGGTATACTGAGGTGTAAGGGTACAATTATTTCTGATGGTGGTATATGGAGGTGTAGGGGTATAGTTATTTGTTGTACTGGTATATTGAGTGGTAGGGGTATTATTTTTTCTTATAGTGGTATATTGACATGTAGGGGTATAGTTATGTATTGTATTTGTATATTGAGTGGTTGGGATATTTTTTTCCTATAGTGCCGTATTGAGGTGTAGGGGTTTTGTTATGTGTTGTATTGGTATATTGAGTGGTAGGGTTATATATATATATATAGTTATGTGCTCTATTGCAATGCATTGATGGAAAATGACAAATTATTAATAGAAAAACAATTTAATGCATTGATGGAAAATGACTAATTATTAATACAAAAACAATGCAATGCATTGATGGAAAATGACTAATTATTAATACCAAAAAAATGCAATGCAATGAAGGAAAATGACAGATTATTAATACAAAAACAACGCAATGCAATGAAGGAAAATGACTAATTATTAATACAAAAAGAATGCAATGCAATGAAGGAAAATGACTAATTATTAATACAAAAAGAATGCAATGCAATGAAGGAAAATGACAAATTATTAATACAAAAACAATGCAATGCAATGAAGGAAAAATGATGAAATATAAAAACAATGCAATGCATGGTTGAAAAATGAAACGAATTATTGATTATGTAAAAATAACACAATACATGGATGGTACATTATATTACATTACATTGGAAACTGACAAAATACTATTATTTTACACCATTGGAGACAAAACAAGTTGAAGCCATACTATTTAATGAAGTTTGATGCTTTAAGATGAAAAGAAAAAAGAAGGTTATTTGTCAAAGAAACATAATCTCAAATACACCTAACTAGCTTAAAACTAAATTATCAGATACATGTACACCTAACTAGCTTAAAACTAAATTATCAGATACACCTAACTAGCTTATAACTAAATTATCAGATACACCTAACTAGCTTAAAACTAAATTATCATCCGTGGCATCTCTTACATAGAGCACATCTCACGTGAAGACATGCATAACACCATCAGGCACAACGTATGTCAATATGAAGACCTAAACCATCGTCAAAAAGAGAATGCTGAAATGGTATGGTTACGTCACTAGAGCCAACATTTTGTCCACATCCGTAATGCACGACAACGTCCAAAGTGACAGAAGTAGAGGTAGACAGAGAAAAAAGTAGACGGACAACATCAAACAATAGACCAGGAAAAGTTTTGTGGAGACAGTCATTCACACATGATCAAGACAAATGGAGGGAACTTGTCAGATGTTCAGCAACACAGTGCCTCAATGACCACACTAGGTCAAGAGATTGATGATGATGATGATGATGATGATGATGATGATGATGATGATGATGATGATATATTGTTAAAGTTTTGGGCTATTAGTAGCATATTTCTTCCTTCCACAGTTTGTCCCCCCCCCCCCCGCATTAATTTTTGTACAAATTATTGTTTTTACTCTTTACTAGAAAATGAAAAATGCCTCACAGAAGCAAGTGACATTGCAGAAAGATGGACTGTGTATTGTAAAGAACTCTACAACCATCCATCTACAGGAGACCCATAGGTGCTTGAAGTTCCAAACTCCGCAAATGATGATGATTTCCCCATTCTAAAAGAAGAGGTGGAGTCAGTAATAAGAGCACTGAACAATTGGAAAGCAGCACGAGTAGACAACATTCCAGCTGAACTTATCAAGCAGGAGAGGGGAAATCAGTGATAGAGCTGCTAAAAAAAATATGCAACACGATCTGGCAGACAGGTTAATGGCAAATATAGTGGACCCGGTCACTGATTTTAACACTCCCCCCAAAAATCAATCTCCAGCTGTGCCAAAATTACAGAAATATCAGTTTGATCAGCCATGCTAGTAAGGTGATGCTGAAGATCATCTTGAACAGACAAACTACCAGCATAAGAAATAATCTCTGAAAAACTGGCAAGGGTCTGGAGTGAAAGAAACACAACATAACAAATCTTCAATCTTAGTGTTCTGTGTGAAATGCACTTGTAACATCAACAAGACATCTATCATATATTCATAGATTTCAAAATAGGCTTTTGATAGAGTGTAGCATGAAGCAATGTGGGCATCATTGGCATCTCTTACATGAACCACATCACAAATGAAGAAATGCACGACACCATCAGGCACAAAAAAGAGGCCAATATTAAGACCGTACCACTGTCGAAAAGAGAAAGCTGAAATGGTATAGTCTGCCACTATAGCCAACAGTATCCACAATAGTACTGCAGGGTAGCATCCAGGGTGGCAGAAGGAGAGATTGACGAAAACAAAGGGGACTGACAACATCAAAGAATGGACCAGGAAACGTGTTGCGGAGAGACACAGGCATTCACACATGATTTAGACAAGAGGAAGGAACTGGTCAGATGTTCCGCAGCAGTGCCTCAATAACCACACTAGGTCATGAGACTGATGATGATGATGATGATGTATTGTTAAAGCCTTGGACTATTATTAGCAATGGATATTACATCTTTCCAGTTTGTACCTCCCCCCAATGATTATTGTGGAAGAAACACAACTATGAACCATGGAGAGAGACATTAAGACCAGAGGCCTCACCCTTCAAACCGCCCCAGAAATAGCTGCTAACAGACCGAAATGGTGCTCCCTTGCCATTGCCTCAAGCACCAGATGGCTTAGAGAGGATTGATTGATTGAATGATTATTGTACAATTTATGTATTGTTCCACCCTTGAGGTATTATTAGCAATGGATATTACCCATTTCCACAGTCTTGATAGTTTTATGAGATACCGGTACATAATTTGAGAATTAATGAAGTAGAAAAATAGTAAACGTATTTAGATTGATCAGCATGATCTGTTCTTTGACCATTCAGTAAGAAAACTACTGTGACCTTGTCCACTTTAGAAAATGGTGAAATGTTATGCATACATTGTGCATGATGAATCGGCATGATATACACTTCTAGTACAATAAATGTATTTAACAGAATAATGTATCACAAGTGTGTGCTGTTTGATGTTAATTAGTAGTATTTCCAATTTATCACAATCAAATATCAGGTGTTCAGCCATCTTACCCACTAGTATTTCCAATGTATGTATCACAATGATGTATCAAGAATATATCTTGTCTAAAGTAGTAGTTCAAATGTATATATCACAATGATGCATCATGAATATATCTTGTCTATACCCACAAGTAGTTCCAATGTATATATCACAATGATGTATCATGAATACATGTTGGCTATACCCACTAGTAGTTCCAATGTATGTATCACAATGATGTATCATGAATATATCTTGTCTATACCCACAAGTAGTTCCAATGTATATATCACAATGATGTATCATGAATACATGTTGGCTATACCCACTAGTAGTTCCAATGTATGTATCACAATGATGTATCATGAATATATCTTGTCTATACCCACAAGTAGTTCCAATGTATATATCACAATGATGTATCATGAATACATGTTGGCTATACCCACTAGTAGTTCCAATGTATGTATCACAATGATGTATCATGAATATATCTTGTCTATACCCACAAGTAGTTCCAATGTATATATCACAATGATGTATCATGAATACATGTTGGCTATACCCACTAGTAGTTGCAATGTATGTATCACAATGATGTATCATGAATATATCTTGTCTATACCCACAAGTAGTTCCAATGTATATATCACAATGATGTATCATGAATACATGTTGTCTATACCCACTAGTAGTTCCAATGTATATATCACAATGATGTATCATGAATATATCTTGTCTATACCCACAAGTAGTTCCAATGTATATATCACAATGATGTATCATGAATACATGTTGGCTATACCCACTAGTAGTTCCAATGTATGTATCACAATGATGTATCATGTATATATCTTGTCTATACCCACAAGTAGTTCCAATGTATATATCACAATGATGTATCATGAATACATGTTGGCTATACCCACTAGTAGTTGCAATGTATGTATCACAATGATGTATCATGAATATATCTTGTCTATACCCACAAGTAGTTCCAATGTATATATCACAATGATGTATCAAGAATATATCTTGTCTAAAGTAGTAGTTCCAATGTATATATCACAATAATGCATCATGAATACATGTTATCTGATACCCACTTGTAGTTCCAATGTATATATCACAATGATGCATCATGAATATATCTTGTCTATACCCACAAGTAGTTCCAATGTATATATCACAATGATGTATCATGAATACATGTTGGCTATACCCACTAGTAGTTGCAATGTATGTATCACAATGATGTATCATGAATACATGTTGTCTATACCCACTAGTAGTTCCAATGTATGTATCACAATGATGTATCATGAATACATGTTGTCTATACACACTAGTAGTTCCAATGAATGTATCACAATGATGTATCATGAATACATGTTGTATATACACACTAGTAGTTCCAATGTATGTATCACAATGATGCATCATAAATACATCTTGTCTATACCCACAAGTAGTTCCAATGTATATATCACAATGATGTATCATGAATACATCGAGTCTGATACCCACTGGTACTTCTAATGTATGTATCACAATGATGTATCATGAATACAAGTCGTCTATGCCCACTAGTAGTTACAATGTATGTATCACAATGATTTGTCATGAAAAAAATCTTGTCTATACCCACTAATAGTTACAATGTATGTATCATAATGATCAATCATGAATACATGCTGGGTATACCAACTAGTAGTTCCAATGTATGTATCACAATGGTGTATCATGAATACATGTCTGATACCCACTAGTAGTTCCAATATATGTATCACAATGATTTATGATGAAAAAATCTGGTCTATACCAACTAGTAGTTCCAATGGATGTATAACAATGATGTATCATGAATACATGTTGTCTGATACCTACTAGTAGTTCCAATGTATGTATCACAATGATGTATCATGAATACATGTCTGATACCCACTAGCAGTTCCAATGTATTTATCACAATTATGTATCATGAATACGTCTTGTCTATACCACTAGTACTTATAATGTACGTATCACAATGATATATCATGAACACCAGTCATTTATACCCGCTAGTAGTTACAATGCATGTATCACAATGATTTATCATGAAAAAATCTTGTTTATACCCACTGGTAGTTCCAATGTATGTATCACAATGATGTATCATGAATACATGTTATCTGATACCCACTTGTAGTTCCAATGTATGTATCACAATGATGTATCAAGAATACATCTTGTCTAAAGTAGTAGTTCCAATGTAAGTATCACAATGATGTATCATGAATACATCTTGTCTATACACTCTAGTAGTTCCAATGTATGTATCACAATGATGTATCATGAATACATCTTGTCTATACACTCTAGTAGTTCCAATGTATGTATCACAATGATGTATCATGAATATATCTTGTCTATACACTCTAGTAGTTCCAATGTATGTATCACAATGATGTAGCATGAATACATGTTGTCTATACACACTAGTAGTTCCAATGTATGTATCACAATGATGTATCATGAATACATCTTGTCTATACACTCTAGTAGTTCCAATGTATGTATCACAATGATGTAGCATGAATACATGTTGTCTATACACACTAGTAGTTCCAATGTATGTATCATAATGATGTATCATGAATACATGTTGTCTGATACTTCCTTCTAGTTCCAATGTAGAGGCATCCAAATGTGCCTACATACATTATACCACAGGTTAATCTAAAACATACATAACATTTATGAATTATACATGTACACATATTCTTTGAGGTCCAATGTTAGTTATTTTAATACATGTTTTTAACAAAATGATATTTCATGTACAAATGCTGTTTTCAGATCTGCTAGGATTTATTTAAATGAATGATGTACGAGGTATACATATTGTCTTCATTTGCTAATAGTTGTATCCAAGCATTTCAAAGGATAATGTAGTTAGTTGTATCTATATATTTAAGAAAATGATATTTCATGTACAAATGCTGTTTTCAGGTCTGCTAGGATTTATTTAAATGAATGATGTATGAGGTATACATATTGTCTTCATTTGCTAATAGTTGTATCCAAGCATTTCAAAGGATAATGTAGTTAGTTGTATCTATATATTTAACAAAATGATATATCACATGGACGTTGTTTGATGTCCAATGTTAGTAGTATCTATGTACTTAACACTGTTACGTATCATGCACATGTTGTTTGACATCCAATGGTAGTTGTATCTATGTATTTAACACTGTGATGTATATACACATGTTGTTTGAGGTTCATTGGTAGTTAGCTATATGCATGTATTTAAGAGAATGCTGCATCATACACATGTTGTTTGAGGTTCATTGGTAATTGCTTGTATCTATATATTGAACTGAATGATGTACACATACTGTCTTCCTTCACTAGTAGTTGCATTGCATGCATGTATTTAACAATGTAATTAATATTTAATCTATATATTTAACAAAATGATGTATCACACATACATTATATGAGGTCTTCAGGTAGTTGATTGTTTCTGTATATTTAACAGAATGAATTATCATGCATATGTGTTGTTTGACATTAACTTGTAGCTGGTTGAATCTATGCATTTAACAAAATGATAATCATGCACACTTGTTATTTATTTTCACTGGTACATTTTAGTATCCACATATTTACAGAATGATATCTTAAGTACACATTGTGTTATGTCCGATAACAGTAACACCCATATATTTAACATAATGCTATGTTACAAACACATTGTGTTATCTCCAATGAAAGTCACACCCATATATTTAACATAATGCTATGTTACAAACACATTGTGTTATGTCCAATAAAAGTCACACCCATATATTTAATAGAATGCTATGTTAAGTACACAATGTGTAATGTCTATTAACAGTCACGCCCATATATTTAACAGTATCATGTATCAGGTACAGATTGTGTAATGTCTACCAGTAGTTGTATCCATGTATTTAAAATCTTTGTCTCTCTCAGTAGCAGGAACACAACCGTTACTTCTCTCAGTTTTGATTACCTCGGAGTGTCTTAGCTATCGACATAAGTGTCTCTGCTGCAGCTTGAAAAAAGAAAAACAGTTAGCATCATTTTTGAAACGATACAAAAAATTATGTATATATACCTAAATTGGATGCATATCAAAATGGTTATGAATATATACCTGAATGGGATGGATACCAAATGGTTATGGATATATACCTAAATGGCATTGATACCAAAACGGTTATGAATATATACCTGAATGGGATGGATATCAAAATTTTTAGGAATATATATCTGAATGGCATTGATGGCTTCTAAAGATTAATAGCTATAAAAAGTCCTCATTATTATTATTATTATTATTATTATTATTATTATTATTATCTAATAGGATTGGGCCATGAGAAATCTGCATTATTATTTTTATTATTATCTCATATGATTGGACCAAGAGAAGTCCTCACTATTATTATTATTATTATTATTATTATTATTATTATTATTATTATTATTATTATTATTATCGTCTCATAGGATTGGGCTATGAGAAGTCCTCATTAGTGTTGGTATTATCTCATAGGAATGGATCACGAGAGAGGTCATGTTAGTGATGGGAATCGGTCAGGACTTCATAAAAATAATCGGTTCCCCTTAACCAACTGATCATCGATTATAATCGGTTACTAAGAGCAAATTAAAAATTTTGTTACTTATATTTATATTGAGTTCAATATGTTTATAAATGTACAGGAGTAATCTCTTTCAATGACATGTATACTTTAACCTCACAATAATATTACATTGTGTGTTACTTTTGTTCTATAACTTTGTTAAATGAACGCAACATTTTATGGCTGATCAGTCATATGTAACTGAAATACTGCTACAATCCCCCGAAATTCTTTCATTCATATGTGATGTGTCTATAATTTAAAGTATAGAAGGACATGATTTTCTTGTTTGTCATTGTTTATAAATACTACAAAAGATGTTGCAATTTAACTGAAACAAATCAACAAAATGTGTTTAAATTTATTAACTCAACAATTTAACAACTTGACCATGTAATAATAACTATATATTCCTAATTATGAATCATAAGTATTTTTATTTGTAGTTGTGAAGGGAATAATAAATTTCAGGTCAACTTTAGTGGCTGGGAGTTTTACTAACCTTTGTGCTTTGCATACACATAAAAGTAGTTTCCCTTTGAACGCAATCAATTATGGAGTTTCACAATCGATTATCCTATTGATTTTCTCAACCAACTGATGATCGATTATAATCGATAATCGGAACGACACTAGGTCATGGTATATTATTATTATTATTATTATTATTAGTGTATTAACAGATTGGACCATGAGAAAGGTCATGGTACAATAATATTATTATTATTAATATTATTATTATCTCATAGGATTGGGCCATGAGAGCGGTCATGGTATGCTATTTATATGAGCAAATTGGCAATCTGTCCTCTAATTTGTTTATATCTTAAATATATTAAGAGCAATTTTACCTTTTCTCTCCAACACTACAGCAATGACTTGTAAATAAAGTTATTATTTCCTTTATGACTTCAACATGTGATTTATAAATATAGTAAGGAATGGAATAATGTACATAAGAATGAATGATGGATGTATCATGTACTTCTATATTATGGCTCTATAAAGAATGAGATCAGAAATTATTTACCTTCTGTTTGTTTTTTGTACTCCTGAAATGTCTTTTGTAGCTCATGGGCTTCATGTGGGGTGATGGCCTGATTCTTACGCTTCTCTAAATCATCCAGGTAGCCATGGTTACCAATGACAATTTCAATCTCACAAAGGACCTTATCTATCTTGGCCCAGTAATCCTCAAACGTTTGCTGGCTTATCTTTCCATCCACAGCATGACCAACGATGTGATTCCTATATGTGCGTATCCTCTCTACACTTGCACCAAGAGTTGTGTCCCTTGGGTTATCGGTTGGAATATTTCCCCAGCCATTTGATGGAGCAGGAACTGAACTGACATTTCTTATGATTGTATATAATAAGGAAATGTCAAATTCTTCAACCTTTCCAGTGGAATGGCCCTGCGGATCTGGGAATACCAACTGATCCTGTTCTTTGTTTAGTTTCTTCAATTTGGTTTTGTTGGCCAGGATTGCATTGTAGATATCTGGGTGTGCCATAGGGACATTGGTGAGGAGGATTTCTCTCAGAGCATTGGAACAAACCGTTGTCAATGCATTACACAAACGGGCATGGTTGATGTGTTCCTGGGTAATAGGTGTATCAACATCACCTTTATCTTGACCATCTATGTTCTTGATCTGTATAAAAGGCACATACTTTAAAATAATGGAGGCAGGAAAAACAATCTAAATAATAGTACCAATTAAATTAAACATGTTTACAAGATGCTTGTATTTAAATGATGACTTGTTTTTCCCCTGAGTGAGATACTGTACCTACAATTACTTACCTTTCTTGTTATAAGGTATATTACATTCAGAGTGCCAAGCTTCTATAACTACTTATAAAAGCAGAGATTTATATGTATTAGCTATTTTATTATAATTCCTATATTCTGCAAATTTATAAAGCCTGACATGATGAAATTGGGAAAATCAGCGAGATGTCATAAAATACCTATTTAGATTAAAGAAAGGAATGTCTATGATATGCAGATCAATATAACAAAATAAGCTTCACTCAGAGGTTAATTGGGGAAGTTAGTTAGAGTCTACAAGACACAGGAGATTATATCCAGGCACTGATTGGCCAGTGAGATTTTGCAGCTCAAGTTACTGGAAGAGGACAGCTATGTGATAATCTTAACAAATGACCAATCCACTGACAGTCTGAGTGTGCACGGTCAATATAGCTGCCCGATAGCACTCATCATTTTATACTTTTAGTACCAAGCTGTTTAAATTTGTTCTTTTATTTCACAGTTGCAAATTAGCACCATTTGTATACAATGATTTTAAGACAAATGCGGTGAAATTATATCACTTGTGGTAAGTCGTTAAAATATTGTTTTCTTGGTTTTAATATATTTATATATACAGTTGCAAATTATCATCATCTGACCAAATTTATGGATATATACTTTCGTTTAAACTTTGGTTAAATTGTGTTGACCAGATTTGGATATGGAACGGTTTTCAGGTGTAACTATTTTTTATTAATCTGAGCCAAATCTGTAAGTAGATTGGCATCATTTGTATAGATGTGAAAGACTGTAATGCTAGGATGCTTTCAGCCTTGATTGGTCTGAAAACAGTTTGTCAGTTTGTGAGAATTGAATCGAGTATATATCATTTTGCAATCAATGCAAGGGAAATTGACCTAAGAGCAAAGGGAGATCACATGTCCTTATTGCCAGTGAAGGTAACTTGGTTTTATTACCAGGGAAGGTCACATGGCCTTTTTGCCTGGTGAGGAAGGTTAGTTTTATTGCCAGGGCAGACCAGGAAGGTGTTTTCATAAAACATTTTGGAGTCATGTATGTCCATACAAAACATATTTCTCTATAGCAAATGTTTGACTTAATGTTTTATGACAAAGTAAAAAAAGTATATATAATAGTGACAAGGGAAGTGACGTAAAGTGTTTAGCCCAAGGAAACACCATGGTCAGCAGATTCATATTGTCTGATGACCTCTAATTCAGATAGAAAAAATATTTGCATACCTTGCTTGTAATGCCTATCTACCAAATACTCATGTCAGTATATAAAGAACACCAAATACTCATGTCAGTATATAAAGAACACCAAATACTCATGTCAGTATATAAAGAACACCAAATACTCATGTCAGTATATAAAGAACACCAAATACTCATGTCAGTATATAAAGAACACCAAATCAAAAGAGTTAACTTGAACACTTGAATAGAATATATTTGTTGTACCTTGTCATGTGATTTACTCATCTGAGTCTGAGCTAAACTAATTCAAAACCCAATTTATTTAAATAATGTTTAGAGTGCCTATATGATAATGCATTGTGGGTATTTGCTGCAGAAAGACATACTCACCTCAGCATCAAACCAAAACTTCAAAAACTTGTTTGACTCAATTATGTTGTTATGGAAGTCACAGCGTACTTCTGCATTCTCTTTCAGGAGGGCCACTGGGATAAGGCTGTTGACACTTTCACCATTGTATTCAGGGCACTGTATAAACTCCTCAAACTTCAGGCTATAACCCAGGTATCCAATGAGCTTGTTGAGTACCTTAGCAATAAACTCTTTCACTTCAATACACAGCTTTGAAGATGGAGTCTTGTCTTTGATCCCTTGTCTTGTCACTCTCATGAATATGATGTAGCCCGAGAAGTGCAGGGTCAGTTTGTGGTAATCGTCAATTTGAAATACACCGCAGCCACAAAAGATCTGATTCTCAATTGTTTTCTCCATCTTCTTTGTTGCTAATGGCCATTGAGCAACACAGGCAGCGAGAAGTCGGTGGAAAATTGGTGCTGGCAGAAATTTTCCAGTGAAGACATAGCACATGACTGATGAGCTCTCCATCTGTTGATCATGTTCTGGGAAGATAACTTCTCTGGGTGGTTCCGCATGAAGCATACATGGAGCAAAGAAGTAATTCACCTCCTAACAAATGAATGGATTAATTAATAATGGGAATATTTGGCAATGACATTATTAGAATCTACCTAGTGACAAATGAATGGATTAAGTATTAATGGGGATATTTGACAATGATATTAGAATCTATGTTAGGGTTTCAACAGGTACTGAAAAATCAGTCAAGTGATTACATCGTCTCCCCACAAGCCTGGAGAAATATAATGTAACCCTACAAATTTGAATTCATTGTCTTGGTATAAACAACACAGATTATTTTCCTTACACAAGTGTTTCCAATAGCATAGCAGATTCAACACATATTACTCAGGTGCGAGTACTGCCTCTCACTTTAAATAAAGGTCATCAGGTCATTGGGTCTTTTAAAGGTTATTAGGTCTTATAAAGGTCATATAGTCTTATAGAGGTTATTAGGTCTTGTAAAGGTCATCATGTCTTGTGCTCTTATATGAAATTATGACAAATTATCTGTGTAGGGTCAAGCTAAAGAAGATGCTCTCAGAAATTTCTTAAAAATGTTATAACTGTTACCTGTTGAAAGTATTGCACAATGCTCATCTGGAATAAAGTGTTATTCTTTATAAATAAGTCCCATTTATACAAATATGTTTATGAGGGAAAATGGTGACATGTAATTGTAAATACATTAAGTTCTACATATGAAGTAGAAATTTAAACATTTAATATTATTACTTGAGTATTATGTTTCATCTATGTATTTCATATGAAAAGATCAGTAAGTAATTAATCTATGGATGCCAGATGAAAATAACAGTAGGTAATTAATATCGTGTATACTGTCAACATCTAACTTTCATCAGTTCTAATATGGAAAAAATTCTTTGTTAGTCAACAATTCTAAATAAGTGTCTTGGTAATTTATATTTTCTGTCCTGTAAATATGGCACATGTTCCTATTACTGGTCCAATGCTACTTCTTGTGGAATGATGAATCACCATCTTGGTAAGTGTAGGAGTTTTCAATTTGCAATCACGTTACTATGTTATAATCCACTAAGGTTAATTACAGGTTGAAGAAACTAGTTTATGTGTAAAGTTCTTTTGATATATAATGTTGTTGTTGATTTTATAAAATCTCAATCTGCCATAGCAACAAAAAAAAAAAAAAACTTTTATTTTCAAAGTAAATTCTAGAACATGGACACCATAACTGAGACGATTGAACTTTGACAATTAGACTGAGATAATAGAAGGTCTGTCACAACAGCAATATAATTACTTCATGTGTCAAGATAGAGGCTAGTATATGGAAACACACGTTCTATCAAAACGATGTACCGGTAAACAAAAGATGTTCCTTCAAACAAATGATGTACCCTTAAACAAATGATGTACACTCAAGCACATTTGATGTACCTCAAGTAAATGATGTACCCTCAAACAAATGAGGTACCCTCAAGCACATTATGTACATTCAAGTAAATGATTTACCCTCAATATCATGATGTACCCTCAACAAATTATGTACCCCATACAAATGTACCTTCAAACAAATGATGTACATCATGCACTATATGTATGCTCAAGTAAATGTTGTGTCTCAAACAAATGATGTACCCCCTCAAGCAAGTAATGTACCCAATACAAATGATGTATCCTCAAGCAAATGATGCTCAAGGTAGCAAGACTTGCAAGTAGATGTTTCTAGATATCTTAAAGGCACTGATGCCTTTAATTCAATATTATGGAAGGAGAGAAACTAATTAAATAGCATAAATAATTGACAGAAGAGGCGAGGTGGGGGAGAGTATACTTGCGTTGGGTCATTATTAATTAAAATAAAATACTAAGACTAAATAAATAATATATCAGGGTATGAACTGAATCAGCACTCAACATAGACATTATTTGAACTATAAATTGCGGTTCTAGTCATATCCGTGTGCTTTATATTCAGTGGAACTGCTGAAATGATGTTCCCTCGTATACACATGACTGAAGGAAAATTGGGTGCATTTTTTGTTCTTATAATGCCACAAAGCTATCTTCAATGTCCTATGCAATGGTATATATTTATTGTATTTTATTGTAGCAGTAGCCATATCACCTGTCGGAATAGATTTAACAACACGTGTGGCAGTATAAATGGGCACTTCTTGAACTATGCATAGATGAAGATGTTATGGTGAACCATTTTAAGAGGTTGCAATTATTTTTCAGTATTTTTGGTGGCAAACCATCCCGATAAGCTGCAATTATTTTTCAGTAATTTCTATGGTGAACCATCCCAAGAGGTTGCATTTATTTTTCAGTATTTTTTTATATGGTGAACCATTCCAAGAGATTGCAATTATTTTTCAGTATTTGTTATGGTGAACCATTTGAAGATACTGCAATTCTTTCAAGTAATATATGTTTATTTTAATTCAAATTTCCGTCATTAAATAGATTGTATTAAAATAGTTATCTGCGACCTTTACCTAGATAGGTTAATATGTTAGTCCCATTCAAACTTGTCTCCCTTTACATAGATAGGTTAATATGTTAGTACCATTCAAATTTGTCTCCCTTTACATAGATAGGTTAATATGTTAGTCCCATTCAAACTTGTCTCCCTTTACATAGATAGGTTAATATGTTAGTCCCATTCAAACTTGTCTCCCTTTATGTTGGTGCCACAATTCAAATAAAGATCCTAATAATTTAGGTTCATCGTGAAAAAAAGAAACAAATGATATTTCTTGATGTCTGAGTGTAATCTGTATTGACTTCACATTGTCTCATGCATGCACTGCACATCCTATAATGTGACCAGATCACTTGCAAGACCTTGTGGATCTTGTATGAAATGAAATCCAAAATAGACATTTCTTGAATGGGAATAAAATTGTATTCAACATTGGCAAATTAAATCTTGATATCACTAGATTCATAGTTGCAAAAATAGGGTAATAAAGATATTAAATTAGCTGTGTCAGTATTTTATTTTTGCAATCTGATTGAACTGTAATTATTATAAGTATGATATGCCATGTTGTCTTCAAATGTTAGTGAAGCCTCACAACAAATACCCAAGTGCATGGAATAATAGTAATAATGAGGACTTTTTATAGTGACTAATCTCTAGAAGGTCTGCAACATTAAACAACATCTCTAACATCAAAAACATAAATATCTTGAACAAAACTGTAACATGTGGGCGTATTACACCCTATGAAAACAAATGAAGTAAAATAGACGAATGAGATAGATAATCCCCTTAAATAGGTAATTGTCGATCCTCTTGAACTTTATTTCATGAATTAAAAATCCATCTCTGTAAGGGACTATTAAGCTATCTATATCTTTATGGAAATACCCATATGATCCCCACGTTTAGAAGCTGCCTACTAAAAAAGTAAAGCCCTAATTAAGATCTATTGATAATCGGGATTGATGCAATTGACAGCTGCATAATAATAATGTAAAGCCCTAACTAAGATTTGGGATATTAATCGGGATTGATGCAATTGACAGCTGCAAAATAATAATGTAAAGCCCTAATTAAGATTAGGGATATCAATCGGGATTTATGCAATTGACAGCTGCATAATAATAAAGTAAAGCCCTAACTAAGATTAGGGATATCAATCAAGAGTGATGCAATTGACAGCTGTATAATAATAAAGTAAAGTCCTAACTAAGATTAGGGATATCAATCGGGATTGATGCAATTGACAGCTGCATAATAATAAAGTAAAGCCCTAATTAAGATTAGAGATAATCTGGAATGATGCAATTGACAGCTGTATAATAATAAAGTAAAGCCCTAACTAAGATTAGGTATATCAATCGGGAATGATGTAATTGATAGCTGCATAATAATAAAGTAAAGCCCTAACTAAGATTACGGATATCAATCGGGATTGATGCAATTGACAGCTGTATAATAATAAAGTAAAGCCTTAATTAAGATTAGGGATATCAATCAAGATTGATGCAATTGACAGCTGTATAATAATAAAGTAAAGCCCTAACTAAGATTAGGGATATCAATCAAGATTGATGCAATTGACAGATGTATAATAATAAAGTAAAGCCTTAATTAAGATTAGGGATATCAATCGAGAGTAATGCAATTGACAGCTGTATAATAATAAAGTAAAGCCCTAATTAAGATTAGGGATATCAATCAAGATTAATGCAATTGACAGCTGTATAATAATAAAGTAAAGCCCTAATTAAGATTAGGGATATCAATCAAGATTGATGCAATTGACAACTGCATAATAATAAAGTAAAGCCCTAATTAAGATTAGGGATATCAATCTGGAATGATGCAATTGACAGCTGTATAATAATAAAGTAAAGCCCTAACTAAGATTAGGGATATCAATTGGGAATGATCCAATTCACAGCTGTATAATAATAAAGTAAAGACCTAACTAAGATTAAGGATATCAATTGGGAATGATGCAATTGACAGCTGCATAATAATAAAGTAAAGCCCTAACTAAGATTAGGGATATCAATCGAGAGTGATGCAATTGACAGCTGTATAATAATAAAGTAAAGCCCTAACAAAGATTAGGGATATCAATTGGGAATGATGCAATTGACAGCTGTATAATAATAAAGTAAAGCCCTAACCAAGATTAGGGATATCAATCGGGATTGATGCAATTGACAGCTACAAAATAATAAAGTAAAGCCCTAATTAAGATTAGAGATAATCTGGAATGATGCAATTGACAGCTGCATAATAATAAAGTAAAGCCCTAACTAAAATTAGGGATATCAATCGGGATTGATGCAATTGACAGCTGTATAGTAATAAAGTAAAGCCCTAATTAAGATTAGGGATATCAATCAAGATTGATGCATTTGACAGCTGTATAATAATAAAGTAAAGCCCTAATTAAGATTAGAGATAATCTGGAATGATGCAATTAACAGCTGTATAATAATAAAGTAAAGCCCTCATTAAGATTAAGGATATCAATCAAGATTGATGCAATTGACAGCTGTATAATAAGAAAGTAAAGCCCTAATTAAGATTAGAGATAATCTGGAATGATGCAATTGACAGCTGTATAATAATAAAGTAAAGCCCTAATTAAGATTATGGATATCAATCGGGAATGATGCAATTGACAGCTGCATAATAATAAAGTAAAGCCCTAATTAAGATTAGAGATATCAATCGGGAATGATGCAATTGACAGCTGTATAATAATAAAGTAAAGCCCTAACAAAGATTAGGGATATCAATTGGGAATGATGCAATTCACAGCTGTATAATAATAAAGTAAAGACCTAACTAAGATTAGGGATATCAATTGGGAATGATGCAATTGACAGCTGTATAATAATAAAGCAAAGCCCTAACTAAGATTAGGGATATCAATCAAGATTGATGCAATTGACAGCTGCATAATAATAAAGTAAAGCCCTAATTAAGATTAGGGATATCAATCGGGAATGATGCAATTGACAGCTGTATAATAATAAAGTAAAGCCCTAACTAAGATTAGGGATATCAATTGGGAATGATGCAATTGACAGCTGTATAATAATAAAGTAAAGACCTAACTAAGATTAGGGATATCAATTGGGAATGATGCAATTGACAGCTGTATAATAATAAAGCAAAACCCTAACTAAGATTAGGGATATCAATCAAGATTGATGCAATTGACAGCTGCATAATAATAAAGTAAAGCCCTAATTAAGATTAGGGATATCAATCGGGATTGATGCAATTGACAGCTGCATAATAATAAAGTAAAGCCCTAACTAAGATTAGGGATATCAATCGGGAATGATGCAATTGACAGCTGTATAATAATAAAGT
Organism: Unio pictorum; assembly: GCA_030141615.1. Classification (NCBI taxonomy): domain Eukaryota; kingdom Metazoa; phylum Mollusca; class Bivalvia; order Unionida; family Unionidae; genus Unio; species Unio pictorum. The sequence continues at coordinate 4,500,055 of JARLTB010000047.1, read as the reverse complement.
AAAGCCCTAATTAAGATTCAGGATATCAATCAAGATTGATGCAATTGACAGCTGTATAATAATAAAGTAAAGCCCTAATTAAGATTAGAGATAATCTGGAATGATGCAATTGACAGCTGAATAATAATAAAGTAAAGCCCTAATTAAGATTAGGGATATCAATCGGGAATGATGCAATTGACAGCTGCATAATAATAAAGTAAAGCCCTAATTAAGATCAGAGATATCAATCGGGAATGATGCAATTGACAGCTGTATAATAATAAAGTAAAGCCCTAACAAAGATTAGGGATATCAATTGGGAATGATGCAATTCACAGCTGTATAATAATAAAGTAAAGACCTAACTAAGATTAGGGATATCAATTGGGAATGATGCAATTGACAGCTGTATAATAATAAAGCAAAACCCTAACTAAGATTAGGGATATCAATCAAGATTGATGCAATTGACAGCTGCATAAAAATAAAGTAAAGCCCTAATTAAGATTAGGGATATCAATCGGGATTGATGCAATTGACAGCTGCATAATAATAAAGTAAAGCCCTAACTAAGATTAGGGATATCAATCGGGATTGATGCAATTGACAGCTGTATAATAATAAAGTAAAGTCCTAATTAAGATTAGAGATAATCTGGAATGATGCAATTGACAGCTGTATAATAATAAGGTAAAGCCCTAACTAAGATTAGGGATATCAATCGGGATTGATGCAATTGACAGCTGCATAATAATAAAGTAAAGTCCTAATTAAAATTAGAGATAATCTGGAATGATGCAATTGACAGCTGTATAATAATAAAGTAAAGCCCTAACTAAGATTAGGGATATCAATCCGGAATGGTGCAATTGACAGCTGCATAATAATAAAGTAAAGCCCTAACTAAGATTAGGGATATCAATCGGGAATGATGCAATTGACAGCTGCATAATAATAAAGTAAAGCCCTAATTAAGATTAGAGATAATCGGGAATGATGCAATTGACAGCTGCATAATAATAAAGTAAAGCCCTAACTAAGATTAGGGATATCAATCGGGATTGATGCAATTGACAGCTGTATAATAAATAAAGTAAAGCCCTAACTAAGATTAGGGATAATCGGGATTGATGCAATTGACAGATGTATAGCAGGTTGAGAAGAGTGCTGAACTATTTTCTATTGGTATCACACAGGGTCTATACAAATGACCCGAGCTAAGAAGGTCCTTACTTTTCATGAACTTGTCACATGGTCCTGAAAGATGGGGAGGTGTACTTAAAATGATCACCCAACTTCATATTGAATGTGGCCACTACCCATGCTCAGTGAATGAAGACTTGGAAAATGTCAAACGGGAACTTTTTGTTTACCTATTTTTCATAAACACAATAAATTAAATGTCTCCCTTCAAAGTCTGAAATGGAATTTGCTATGGACTATTCAAGAGCCTATCATGTCCCTCTAACTCAGAACTGGAATAGCAACAAAACTGCTCTCATTTCCAAATTATTGTTGTGAATATCTGATTCTTTCCTGGAACATGAGCACTGAAAAACAAGCCCTTCCAGTTCCAAATGAATACATCAATATGGACTAACAATGAGACAGGTCTAGTCTGAGGGCCTGTAGATGGGTGATCATCAAATCATTGGAAGAAGAGGGTGCTGCTCTACCTTTACAGTGTGTACCTGTGAGATTCACCCCAAGCCCGATATGACTGAGGTACCCCCTGATAGATGTTCTGACTCAAGTCTCAACCTGAGCTTTATGTGGCTCTGGATATACTTTTCTGATCCTATACTGAGACCCAATGGCCTCAGCAACGACAAAAGAAAATTCTGAGAAATAAACATATGTATACCACAGTTCATTCCTGCATCACAAATAGCTTTCAGAATATCAAGCAGAAATGCAGAAATGTCATCACTATACCCTCAACTTTCCATGAAAAGTTGGGAGTTATGGATGCAAATGTCTGATCTGGGACGCAGAGAAGAGAATCATCTATGGATAAGTCATCTTGTACGCATGCAAATAGCTGGGCGGCAAATTCAAAGATTTGCCAGTCCTACTTCAACAACATACTGAGTTGGAGAATATGTTGATTACTTTATCACTGTAGCGGTGCCAGTATTTACAATGACGCGATTCATGGTTAAAATACCCCCATATGTGCCTGTTGTATTTATTTGAGTACATCAAAAGAGCATGTTGCAATAGCTGGTTGGCATGTTCAAAGACTTCGACTAGCAGCTTGGATGGGGAAATGTGCTGAATTTATAATGACTTTAGCTTTTATTATTGTGTTCATTTCTGATTGTAGCCAAATAAATAGTGCATGTGACCTCGAAATTATAACACATCAAGACTTGGACTAAACATTGTTTGCAAATTGGGATAAGTATATTGTGGTTAAATGGCAAACTGGCAAAGATTTTAATGAAATTCAGAAAAGTGATGCAGTTTGTAGAATTGACATTTTGGATGGAATAGTAGCCACCTGTAAGAAAGTGTGTTATGCCTGACCTAGTTTTTAGAATATGACCATTCCTTGGATTGACAAAATTCATTCTCACTCTGAATGACCAACAAGAGTTACAGCACTGTCAGGTTCTTTTGCACATGAGACCACCAATATCGGCGCAAAACCCATACCTAATTAAATTGATGAAGATACAATTCTGTAATGCTTACCAATTGAAAAGTGTCAATTGTCATCAGAATATTATATTCAAAATAATACTAAGTTTGGACAAATGGGATGTTTCCCGTATGTTTCCAGGACTCAAAATATGGTAGTCTATTCTTCACATGGCTTTGAAAAGATGTAATGTTTAAGCATCAGGCTAAGGAAATGAAATACATTACTTTGGACTCTTTCTGACATTTCAGCCAAATATTGAATTTTCAACCAAAACAACATGTGAGCCAATGTTTACAGAAATGACGTATCGTTTTGCAGAATTATCAGACACGCCGAATAGGCTGAAATGGTTGTACATGTCAGTGCTATAAGGAATGTGGAAATTAAACTCAATGACAACCAACAGTTCTTCTAATCTGCAAAATTCATCATTTTCTGGGATGGGACTGCAACGTTTGCTTGAGGGACTCCTATGTTTACCACAATGGGAGGGGCCAAGTGGTCTAAAGCGCTTTCCGTTATGGATCACTGCCATCTTGCCTCTGTCTGCGTGTGTTCGAGTCTAAGATTCAGCTAATGTAGTTATGTGAGAAAGCTTGCCAGTAGCTTCTTGTGGGTTGGTAGTTCTTTCCAGGGGTTTTCCCGTGTTCTTCCTCCAACAATAATACTGGCCGCCATGTATAGCCTATCGTGTGCTGAAAAATGGCATTAAACCCTACAACAACCAAAATGGAAAATCTCGACTCCTAGATGGTCTGCCATGTTCATTTCTGTTTCATCTGCATGGAAATTTTAAACCCTTTACAATCTTGTATCTACCATGTAAATTTCAAACCCTTTACAAACTTTTATCTACCATGTGAATTTCAAACCCATTACAATGTTTAATCTACCACGTAAATTTCAATCCCTTAAATCACAGTCCTATAATGGACTGATGTGCTTAAATCACAGACACAAGAGCCTATAATGGTTTGATGTGCTTAAATCACAGATCCAAGACACTATAATGGACTGATTAGATAAGCTTAAATCACAGACACAAGATCCTATAATTGACTGAATCAGATGTGCTTAAATCACAGATCCAAGAGCCTATAGTGGATTGATGTGCTTAAATCACAGACACAAGATCCTATAATGGACTGATGTGCTTAAATCACAGATCCAAGACACTATAATGGACTGATTAGATAACCTTAATCACAGACACAAGATCCTATAATGGACTGAAGTGATTAAATCATAGACACAAAATCCTATCATGGACTGATGTGCTTAAAGCACAGACACAAGAGCCTATAATGGACTGGTGTGCTTAAATAACAGACACAATACCCTATAATGAACTGATTAGATAAGCTTAATCAAAGACACAAGATCCTATAATGCACTGATTAAATAAGCTTAAATCACAGACCCAAGACCCTATAATGGACTGATGTGCTTAAATCACAGATCCAAGACACTATAATGGACTGATTAGATAACCTTAATCACAGACACAAGATCCTATAATGGACTGATGTGCTTAAATCACAGACCCAAGATCCTATAATTGACTGATGTGCTTAAATCAAAGACCCAAGATCCTATAATGGACTGATGTGCTTAAATTACAGACCCAAGATCCTATAATTGACTGATGTGCTTAAATCAAAGACCCAAGATCCTATAATGGACTGATGTGCTTAAATCACAGACACAAGATCCTATAATGGACTGATGTGCTTAAATCACAGACACAAGATCCTATAATGGACTGATGTGCTTAAATCACAGACCCAAGATCCTATAATGGACTGATGTGCTTAAATCACAGTCCCAAGATCCTATAATAGACTGATGTGCTTAAATTACAGACCCAAGATCCTATAATTGACTGATGTGCTTAAATCAAAGACACAAGATCCTATAATGGACTGATGTGCTTAAATCACAGACGCAAGATCCTATAATGGACTGATGTGCTTAAATCACAGACACAAGATCCTATAATGGACTGATGTGCTTAAATCACAGACACAAGATCCTATAATGGACTGATGTGCTTAAATCACAGACACAAGATCCTATAATGGACTGATGTGCTTAAATCACAGACAAAAGAGACTATAATGGACTGATGTGCTTAAATCACAGACACAAGATCCTCTAATGGACTGATGTGCTTAAATCACAGACACAAGATCCTATAATGGACTGATGTGCTTAAATCACAGACGCAAGATCCTATAATGGACTGATGTGCTTAAATCACAGACGCAAGATCCTATAATGGACTGATGTGCTTAAATCACAGACACAAGATCCTATAATGGACTGATGTGCTTAAATCACAGACACAAGATCCTATAATGGACTGATGTGCTTAAATCATAGACCCAAGAACCTATAACGGACTGATTAGATAAGCTTAATCAAAGACACAAGATCCTAAAAGGGATTGATTGAATAAGCTTAAATCACAGAGACAAGAGCCTATAATGGACTGATGTGCTTAAATCACAGACACAAGATCATATAATTGACTGATGTGCTTAAATCAAAGACACAAGAACATAGAATATACTGGTGTGCTTAAATCGCAGACCCAAGACCCTATAATGGACTGATGTGCTTAAATCACAGAAACCATACCCTATAATGGACTGATTAGATAAGCTTAATCAAAGACACAAGATTCTATAATGGACTGATTAAAAAAGCTTAAATCACAGACACAAGATCCTATAACGGACTGATGTGCTTAAATCACAGACACAAGATCCTATAACGGACTGATGTGCTTAAATCACAGACACAAGATCCTATAATGGACTAATGTGCTTAAATCACAGACACAAGATCCTTTAATGGACTGATGTGCTTAAATCACAGACACAAGATCCTATAATGGACTGATGTGCTTAAATCACAGACACAAGATCCTATAATGGAATTATGTGCTTAAATCAAAGACACAATACCCTATAATGGACTGATAAGATAAGCTTAATCAAAGACATAAGATCCTATAATGGACTGATTAGATAAGCTTAAATCACAGACACAAGATCCTATAATGGACTGATGTGCTTAAATCACAGACACAAGAGAGAATAATGGACTGATGTGTTTAAATCACAGACACAAGATCCTATAACGGACTGATGTGCTTAAATCACAGACACAAGATCCTATAATGGACTGATGTGCTTAAATCACAGACAAAAGAGACTATAATGGACTGATGTCCTTAAATCACAGACACAAGATCCTATAATTGACTGATGTGCTTAAATCACAGACACAAGATCCTATAATGGACTGATAAGATAAGCTTAATCAAAGACACAAGATCCTATAATGGACTGATGTGCTTAAATCACAGACACAAGATCCTATAACGGACTGATGTGCTTAAATCACAGACCCAAGACACTATAATGGACTGATGTGCTTAAATCATAGACCCAAGACCCTATAATGGACTGATTAGATAAGCTTAATCACAGACCCAAGATCCTATAATGGACTGATGTGCTTAAATCACAGACACAAGATCCTATAACGGACTGATGTGCTTAAATCACAGACCCAAGACACTATAATGGACTGATTAGATAAGCTTAATCACAGACACAAGATCCTATAATGGACTGATGTGCTTAAATCACAGACACAAGAGAGAATAATGGACTGATGTGTTTAAATCACAGACACAAGATCCTATAACGGACTGATGTGCTTAAATCACAGACACAAGATCCTATAATGGACTGATGTGCTTAAATCACAGACAAAAGAGACTATAATGGACTGATGTCCTTAAATCACAGACACAAGATCCTATAATTGACTGATGTGCTTAAATCACAGACACAAGATCCTATAATGGACTGATAAGATAAGCTTAATCAAAGACACAAGATCCTATAATGGACTGATGTGCTTAAATCACAGACACAAGATCCTATAACGGACTGATGTGCTTAAATCACAGACCCAAGACACTATAATGGACTGATGTGCTTAAATCACAGACACAAGATCCTATAATGGACTGATTAGATAAGCTTAATCACAGACACAAGATCCTATAATGGACTGATGTGCTTAAATCACAGACACAAGATCCTATAACGGACTGATGTGCTTAAATCACAGACCCAAGACCCTATAATGGACTGATTAGATAAGCTTAATCACAGACACAAGATCCTATAATGGACTGATGTGCTTAAATCACAGACACAAGATCCTATAATGGACTGATGTGCTTAAATCACAGACACAAGATCCTATAACGGACTGATGTGCTTAAATCACAGACCCAAGACACTATAATGGACTGATGTGCTTAAATCACAGACCCAAGACCCTATAATGGACTGATTAGATAAGCTTAATCACAGACACAAGATCCTATAATGGACTGATGTGCTTAAATCACAAACACAAGACACTATAATGGACTGATGTGATTAAATCACAGACACAAGACACTATAATGGACTGATTAAAATGAGCTTAAATCACAGACCCAAGACCCTATAATGGACTGATGTGCTTAAATCACAGACACAAGATCCTATAATGGACTGATGTGCTTAAATCACAGACACAAGAGAGAATAATGGACTGATGTGTTTAAATCACAGACACAAGATCCTATAATGGACTGATGTGCTTAAATCACAGACCCAAGACACTATAATGGACTGATGTGCTTAAATCACAGACCCAAGACCCTATAATGGACTGATTAGATAAGCTTAATCACAGACACAAGATCCTATAATGGACTGATGTGCTTAAATCACAGACACAAGATCCTATAACGGACTGATGTGCTTAAATCACAGACCCAAGACCCTATAATGGACTGATTAGATAAGCATAATCACAGACACAAAAGCCTATAATGGACTGATGTGCTTAAATCACAGACACAAGATCCTATAATGGACTGATGTGCTTAAATCACAGACACAAGATCCTATAACGGACTGATGTGCTTAAATCACAGACCCAAGACACTATAATGGACTGATGTGCTTAAATCACAGACCCAAGACCCTATAATGGACTGATTAGATAAGCTTAATCACAGACACAAGATCCTATAATGGACTGATGTGCTTAAATCACAAACACAAGACACTATAATGGACAGATGTGCTTAAATCACAGACACAAGACACTATAATGGACTGATTAAAATGAGCTTAAATCACAGACCCAAGACCCTATAATGGACTGATGTGCTTAAATCACAGACACAAGATCCTATAATGGACTGATGTGCTTAAATCACAGACACAAGAGAGAATAATGGACTGATGTGTTTAAATCACAGACACAAGATCCTATAACGGACTGATGTGCTTAAATCACAGACACAAGATCCTATAATGGACTGATGTGCTTAAATCACAGACCCAAGATCTTATAATGGACTGATGTTCTTAAATCACAGACACAAGATCCTATAATGGACTGATGTGCTTAAATCACAGACACAAGATCCTATAATGTGCTGATGTGCTTAAATCACAGACACAAGATCCTATAACGGACTGATGTGCTTAAATCACAGACCCAAGAACCTATAATGGACTGATGTGCTTAAATCACAGACACAAGATCCTATAATGGACTGATGTGCTTAAATCACAAACACAAGACACTATAATGGACTGATGTGCTTAAATCACAGACACAAGACACTATAATGGACTGATTAAAATGAGCTTAAATCACAGACCCAAGACCCTATAATGGACTGATGTGCTTAAATCACAGACACAAGATCCTATAATGGACTGATGTGCTTAAATCACAGACACAAGATCCTATAATGGACTGATGTGCTTAAATCACTGACAAAAGAGACTATAATGGACTGATGTCCTTAAATCACAGACACAAGATCCTATAATTGACTGATGTGCTTAAATCACAGACACAAGATCCTATAATGGACTGATAAGATAAGCTTAATCAAAGACACAAGATCCTATAATGGACTGATGTGCTTAAATCACAGACACAAGATCCTATAACGGACTGATGTGCTTAAATCACAGACCCAAGACACTATAATGGACTGATGTGCTTAAATCACAGACCCAAGACCCTATAATGGACTGATTAGATAAGCTTAATCACAGACCCAAGACACTATAATGGACTGATGTGCTTAAATCACAAACACAAGATCCTATAATGGACTGATGTGCTTAAATCACAGACAAAAGAGACTATAATGGACTGATGTCCTTAAATCACAGACACAAGATCCTATAATTGACTGATGTGCTTAAATCACAGACACAAGATCCTATAATGGACTGATAAGATAAGCTTAATCAAAGACACAAGATCCTATAATGGACTGATGTGCTTAAATCACAGACACAAGAGCCTATAATGGTTTGATGTGCTTAAATCACAGATCCAAGACACTATAATGGACTGATTAGATAAGCTTAAATCACAGACACAAGATCCTATAATTGACTGAATCAGATGTGCTTAAATCACAGATCCAAGAGCCTATAGTGGATTGATGTGCTTAAATCACAGACACAAGATCCTATAATGGACTGATGTGCTTAAATCACAGATCCAAGACACTATAATGGACTGATTAGATAACCTTAATCACAGACACAAGATCCTATAATGGACTGAAGTGCTTAAATCATAGACACAAAATCCTATCATGGACTGATGTGCTTAAAGCACAGACACAAGAGCCTATAATGGACTGGTGTGCTTAAATAACAGACACAATACCCTATAATGAACTGATTAGATAAGCTTAATCAAAGACACAAGATCCTATAACGCACTGATTAAATAAGCTTAAATCACAGACCCAAGACCCTATAATGGACTGATGTGCTTAAATCACAGATCCAAGACACTATAATGGACTGATTAGATAACCTTAATCACAGACACAAGATCCTATAATGGACTGATGTGCTTAAATCACAGACACAAGATCCTATAATGGACTGATGTGCTTAAATCACAGACACAAGATCCTATAATGGACTGATGTGCTTAAATCACAGACACAAGATCCTATAATGGACTGATGTGCTTAAATCACAGACACAAGATCCTATAATGGACTGATGTGCTTAAATCACAGACAAAAGAGACTATAATGGACTGATGTGCTTAAATCACAGACACAAGATCCTATAATGAACTGATGTGCTTAAATCACAGACACAAGATCCTATAATGGACTGATGTGCTTAAATCACAGACGCAAGATCCTATAATGGACTGATGTGCTTAAATCACAGACGCAAGATCCTATAATGGACTGATGTGCTTAAATCACAGACACAAGATCCTATAATGGACTGATGTGCTTAAATCACAGACACAAGATCCTATAATGGACTGATGTGCTTAAATCATAGACCCAAGAACCTATAACGGACTGATTAGATAAGCTTAATCAAAGACACAAGATCCTAAAAGGGACTGATTGAATAAGCTTAAATCACAGAGACAAGAGCCTATAATGGACTGATGTGCTTAAATCACAGACACAAGATCATATAATTGACTGATGTGCTTAAATCAAAGACACAAGAACATAGAATATACTGGTGTGCTTAAATCGCAGACCCAAGACCCTATAATGGACTGATGTGCTTAAATCACAGAAACCATACCCTATAATGGACTGATTAGATAAGCTTAATCAAAGACACAAGATTCTATAATGGACTGATTAAAAAAGCTTAAATCACAGACACAAGATCCTATAACGGACTGATGTGCTTAAATCACAGACACAAGATCCTATAACGGACTGATGTGCTTAAATCACAGACACAAGATCCTATAATGGACTAATGTGCTTAAATCACAGACACAAGATCCTTTAATGGACTGATGTGCTTAAATCACAGACACAAGATCCTATAATGGACTGATGTGCTTAAATCACAGACACAAGATCCTATAATGGAATAATGTGCTTAAATCAAAGACACAATACCCTATAATGGACTGATAAGATAAGCTTAATCAAAGACATAAGATCCTATAATGGACTGATTAGATAAGCTTAAATCACAGACACAAGATCCTATAATGGAGTGATGTGCTTAAATCACAGACACAAGAGAGAATAATGGACTGATGTGTTTAAACCACAGACACAAGATCCTATAACGGACTGATGTGCTTAAATCACAGACACAAGATCCTATAATGGACTGATGTGCTTAAATCACAGACAAAAGAGACTATAATGGACTGATGTCCTTAAATCACAGACACAAGATCCTATAATTGACTGATGTGCTTAAATCACAGACACAAGATCCTATAATGGACTTATAAGATAAGCTTAATCAAAGACACAAGATCCTATAATGGACTGATGTGCTTAAATCACAGACACAAGATCCTATAACGGACTGATGTGCTTAAATCACAGACCCAAGACACTATAATGGACTGATGTGCTTAAATCATAGACCCAAGACCCTATAATGGACTGATTAGATAAGCTTAATCACAGACCCAAGATCCTATAATGGACTGATGTGCTTAAATCACAGACACAAGATCCTATAATTGACTGATGTGCTTAAATCACAAACACAAGACACTATAATGGACTGATTAGATAAGCTTAATCACAGACACAAGATCCTATAATGGACTGATGTGCTTAAATCACAAACACAAGACACTATAATGGACTGATGTGCTTAAATCACAGACACAAGATCCTATAATGGACTGATTAGATAAGCTTAATCAAAGACACAAGATCCTATAATGGACTGATGTGCTTAAATCACAGACACAAGATCCTATAACGGACTGATGTGCTTAAATCACAGACCCAAGACACTATAATGGACTGATGTGCTTAAATCACAGACACAAGATCCTATAATGGACTGATTAGATCAGCTTAATCACAGACCCAAGATCCTATAATGGACTGATGTGCTTAAATCACAGACACAAGATCCTATAATTGACTGATGTGCTTAAATCACAAACACAAGACACTATAATGGACTGATTAGATAAGCTTAATCACAGACACAAGATCCTATAATGGACTGATGTGCTTAAATCACAAACACAAGACACTATAATAGACTGATGTGCTTAAATCACAAACACAAGATCCTATAATGGACTGATGTGCTTAAATCACAGACACAAGATCCTATAACGGACTGATGTGCTTAAATCACAGACCCAAGACCCTATAATGGACTGATTAGATAAGCTTAATCACAGACACAAGACCCTATAATGGACTGATGTGCTTAAATCACAGACACAAGATCCTATAACGGACTGATGTGCTTAAATCACAGACCCAAGACACTATAATGGACTGATGTGCTTAAATCACAGACCCAAGACCCTATAATGGACTGATTAGATAAGCTTAATCACAGACACAAGATCCTATAATGGACTGATGTGCTTAAATCACAAACACAAGACACTATAATGGACTGATGTGCTTAAATCACAGACACAAGACACTATAATGGACTGATTAAAATGAGCTTAAATCACAGACCCAAGACCCTATAATGGACTGATGTGCTTAAATCACAGACACAAGATCCTATAATGGACTGATGTGCTTATATCACAGACACAAGAGAGAATAATGGACTGATGTGTTTAAATCACAGACACAAGATCCTATAACGGACTGATGTGCTTAAATCACAGACACAAGATCCTATAATGGACTGATGTGCTTAAATCACAGACCCAAGATCTTATAATGGACTGATGTTCTTAAATCACAGACACAAGATCCTATAATGGACTGATGTGCTTAAATCACAGACACAAGATCCTATAATGTGCTGATGTGCTTAAATCACAGACACAAGATCCTATAACGGACTGATGTGCTTAAATCACAGACCCAAGAACCTATAATGGACTGATGTGCTTAAATCACAGACACAAGATCCTATAATGGACTGATGTGCTTAAATCACAAACACAAGACACTATAATGGACTGATGTGCTTAAATCACAGACACAAGACACTATAATGGACTGATTAAAATGAGCTTAAATCACAGACCCAAGACCCTATAATGGACTGATGTGCTTAAATCACAGACACAAGATCCTATAATGGACTGATGTGCTTAAATCACAGACACAAGATCCTATAATGGACTGATGTGCTTAAATCACAGACAAAAGAGACTATAATGGACTGATGTCCTTAAATCACAGACACAAGATCCTATAATTGACTGATGTGCTTAAATCACAGACACAAGATCCTATAATGGACTGATAAGATAAGCTTAATCAAAGACACAAGATCCTATAATGGACTGATGTGCTTAAATCACAGACACAAGATCCTATAACGGACTGATGTGCTTAAATCGCAGACCCAAGACACTATAATGGACTGATGTGCTTAAATCACAGACCCAAGACCCTATAATGGACTGATTAGATAAGCTTAATCACAGACACAAGATCCTATAATGGACTGATGTGCTTAAATCACAAACACAAGACACTATAATGGACTGATGTGCTTAAATCACAGACACAAGACACTATAATGGACTGATTAAAATGAGCTTAAATCACAGACCCAAGACCCTATAATGGACTGATGTGCTTAAATCACAGACACAAGATTCTATAATGGACTGATGTGCTTAAATCACAGACACAAGAGAGAATAATGGACTGATGTGTTTAAATCACAGACACAAGATCCTATAACGGACTGATGTGCTTAAATCACAGACACAAGATCCTATAATGGACTGATGTGCTTAAATCACAGACCCAAGATCTTATAATGGACTGATGTTCTTAAATCACAGACACAAGATCCTATAATGGACTGATGTGCTTAAATCACAGACACAAGATCCTATAATGTGCTGATGTGCTTAAATCACAGACACAAGATCCTATAACGGACTGATGTGCTTAAATCACAGACCCAAGAACCTATAATGGACTGATGTGCTTAAATCGCAGACACAAGATCCTATAATGGACTGATGTGCTTAAATCACAAACACAAGACACTATAATGGACTGATGTGCTTAAATCACAGTCACAAGACACTATAATGGACTGATTAAAATGAGCTTAAATCACAGACCCAAGACCCTATAATGGACTGATGTGCTTAAATCACAGACACAAGATCCTATAATGGACTGATGTGCTTAAATCACAGACACAAGAGAGAATAATGGACTGATGTGTTTAAATCACAGACACAAGATCCTATAACGGACTGATGTGCTTAAATCACAGACACAAGATCCTATAATGGACTGATGTGCTTAAATCACAGACACAAGAGACTATAATGGACTGATGTTCTTAAATCACATACACAAGATCCTATAATGGACTGATGTGCTTAAATCACAGACCCAAGAACCTATAATGGACTGATGTGCTTAAATCACAGACACAAGATCCTATAATGGACTGATGTGCTTAAATCACAGACGCAAGATCCTATAATGGACTGATGTGCTTAAATCACAGACGCAAGATCCTATAATGGACTGATGTGCTTAAATCACAGACACAAGATCCTAAAATGGACTGATGTGCTTAAATCACAGACACAAGATCCTATAATGGACTGATGTGCTTAAATCATAGACCCAAGAACCTATAATGGACTGATTAGATAAGCTTAATCAAAGACACAAGATCCTAAAAGGGACTGATTGAATAAGCTTAAATCACAGAGACAAGAGCCTATAATGGACTGATGTGCTTAAATCACAGACACAAGATCATATAATTGACTGATGTGCTTAAATCAAAGACACAAGAACATAGAATATACTGGTGTGCTTAAATCGCAGACCCAAGACCCTATAATGGACTGATGTGCTTAAATCACAGAAACCATACCCTATAATGGACTGATTAGATAAGCTTAATCAAAGACACAAGATTCTATAATGGACTGATTAAAAAAGCTTAAATCACAGACACAAGATCCTATAACGGACTGATGTGCTTAAATCACAGACACAAGATCCTATAACGGACTGATGTGCTTAAATCACAGACACAAGATCCTATAATGGACTAATGTGCTTAAATCACAGACACAAGATCCTTTAATGGACTGATGTGCTTAAATCACAGACACAAGATCCTATAATGGACTGATGTGCTTAAATCACAGACACAAGATCCTATAATGGAATAATGTGCTTAAATCAAAGACACAATACCCTATAATGGACTGATAAGATAAGCTTAATCAAAGACATAAGATCCTATAATGGACTGATTAGATAAGCTTAAATCACAGACACAAGATCCTATAATGGACTGATGTGCTTAAATCACAGACACAAGAGAGAATAATGGACTGATGTGTTTAAATCACAGACACAAGATCCTATAACGGACTGATGTGCTTAAATCAGAGACACAAGATCCTATAATGGACTGATGTGCTTAAATCACAGACAAAAGAGACTATAATGGACTGATGTCCTTAAATCACAGACACAAGATCCTATAATTGACTGATGTGCTTAAATCACAGACACAAGATCCTATAATGGACTGATAAGATAAGCTTAATCAAAGACACAAGATCCTATAATGGACTGATGTGCTTAAATCACAGACACAAGATCCTATAACGGACTGATGTGCTTAAATCACAGACCCAAGACACTATAATGGACTGATGTGCTTAAATCACAGACCCAAGACCCTATAATGGACTGATTAGATAAGCTTAATCACAGACCCAAGACCCTATAATGGACTGATGTGCTTAAATCACAAACACAAGACATTATAATGGACTGATGTGCTTAAATCACAGACACAAGACACTATAATGGACTGATTAAAATGAGCTTAAATCACAGACCCAAGACCCTATAATGGACTGATGTGCTTAAATCACAGACACAAGATCCTATAATGGACTGATGTGCTTAAATCACAGACACAAGAGAGAATAATGGACTGATGTGTTTAAATCACAGACACAAGATCCTATAACGGACTGATGTGCTTAAATCACAGACACAAGATCCTATAATGGACTGATGTGCTTAAATCACAGACCCAAGATCTTATAATGGACTGATGTTCTTAAATCACAGACACAAGATCCTATAATGGACTGATGTGCTTAAATCACAGACACAAGATCCTATAATGTGCTGATGTGCTTAAATCACAGACACAAGATCCTATAACGGACTGATGTGCTTAAATCACAGACCCAAGAACCTATAATGGACTGATGTGCTTAAATCACAGACACAAGATCCTATAATGGACTGATGTGCTTAAATCACAAACACAAGACACTATAATGGACTGATGTGCTTAAATCACAGACACAAGACACTATAATGGACTGATTAAAATGAGCTTAAATCACAGACCCAAGACCCTATAATGGACTGATGTGCTTAAATCACAGACACAAGATCCTATAATGGACTGATGTGCTTAAATCACAGACACAAGAGAGAATAATGGACTGATGTGTTTAAATCACAGACACAAGATCCTATAACGGACTGATGTGCTTAAATCACAGACACAAGATCCTATAATGGACTGATGTGCTTAAATCACAGACACAAGAGACTATAATGGACTGATGTTCTTAAATCACAGACACAAGATCCTATAATGGACTGATGTGCTTAAATCACAGACCCAAGAACCTATAATGGACTGATGTGCTTAAATCACAGACACAAGATCCTATAACGGACTGATGTGCTTAAATCACAGATGCAACATCCTATAATGGACTGATTTGCTTAAATCACGGACCCAAGATCCTATAATGTACTGGTGTGTTTGTTAATTATTGGTGCTGGTATGGTCATTACATGGTTTTTTGGACTGGTACTCATGTTACAGTCAAACAACATATAAGGTTTAGATAAATATAACAGTTATAAAGTACGAGTGCATAATACTTTTTTATATTCTTGGCATCCAACAACTTTCTTCTTGTTTTTATTTGCTATGTTTACTGTACTGACACAATATGCCGCTAACCCCTAACCTCGTTCTATTTAGTGTCATATCTTTTTATTTTCTATGCTTCATCACCTGTTTTTCATTGTAATGATTATCTCTAACCCTGTACTATTTAGTGGCATATCTTATTATTTTCTTTGCATCACCTCCTGTTTCTTGTTGTAATGCTTATCTCTAACCCTGTACTATTTAGTGTCATATGTTTTTATTTTCTGTGCATTACCACCCGTGTCTCCTTTTAATGTTCACTCTGACCCTGTAATATTTAGTGTGATGATATTTTCTATGCATCATTACCCGTTTCTTATTGACATGGTTATATGATTTAGTCAATAAGAAAATCTATGTATAATTTATATTACATTTTTTACATTTTCTTGTGGACTCATTACCTGGACGAATATTCTTTATTTATAATTAACTGACCTTGATTTCCGATACATCAGCGATGTACAATTTTGGCTTGGCGATGATGTTCAGCTGTTCCATGAGCAGCAAAATATGCTCTTTGTTGTCATAGAGATCAGCATCTTTTGTCCAGAGAGCATCTTTAAACAAAAAGATAATAACCGTTACACAAAGAATATATCTAATTTTATGTCAAATATTCAGTTATGTGAGATATTTATAAAGTATAAAACATCATTAAGCAGAACTGCAAACGAAAATTAAAAATACAAGGTCAATGGGTTAGCTCATTTTTGTTACCTTATCTTATGTTGTTCGTGTTTTTTAAAATCAGGGTATGTTTTGTTTACTCATGTAAAAATTTCATTGAGGTCACACCCTTTTGCTGCTCTGTAGGTTTGAATTTAGATAAATACTTTAAATTAAGAATTATTATAAATGTCACTTAATCCCAAACATGAATCAGTAAATGAAGCTTAAAATTTTATAGATGAAGCAAGAAAGAATCGTATAAATGAACTAATATGACAAGATAACAATATTTATAAACCAGATCTGGATCGACACAATTGGATTATAAAGATGCTGATGAAGACACGGGAAGGTCTTATACACTTATTCTTTCATCCACTCATTCACTGTATTCTTTATTAGCTAACAAATGACACAAGTGTGCATTTGTCATTGGAGTATCTACTACTGAGTGTTCAGTCTTACAATAGCACATTAAAACATGAATTCGAAGGACTTTCATGTTTTCATAACAGATAGCAAGTATCAGTACTGATATTCTACAGGCTGAAAATAATCTGAAGAATTTACCCCAAGTTCAATTCACGAAAATAAAATTATGCAATGCTTACCAATTGAAAAGTGGCAATTGTTACCAGAATATTCCTTTCAAAATAATACTAATTTTGGACAAATGGAGATAAGACACCCTGAGGCGGCGTTGAGTATGCGGGTCCTAGGGCCAACAATAACCGTGCAGGGCCAGAGTATCGGTATCTTGATTGGTATGCTTGACAAAACGCAACTCCAATACACTGTTCATGACAACACCCAATGGTTTTCACGACTATATACGGCAAACTATTCTGTGCAATGCTTTGAAAAGATGTAATGTTTATGCATCAGGCAATGGAAATGAAATACATTAGTTTGGAATACTGCTGTCTGCATTTCAGCCAAAAATCGATTTTCCAACCAAAATAGCACAGGATCAAATGTTTACAGAAATGACGTCTCATTGTGCAGAATAACCAGACGTTCCGAATAGGCTGACATGGTTGTATGTATCCATGCAATACATAATGTGGAAATTAAGCTCAATAGCAACCAATACTTTTTCTAATCTGCAAAGTTCAACATTTTCTGGGAGGGGACTGCAACCTTTGCTGGTGGGACTCCTAATTTTACCAAAACCAGAGTCCTGGACTCCTAGGTTCAAAATTCTAGTGAGACCTTTGAGTAGGCAGACTATACATTGGAAGGAGACAGATGGGCAGATGCACAACAAAGCATAATATACTCCACTGTATGGTGAGCCTATACTTAAGTACAGAGTGTCATGATGCCCGTACAGAGGGTCAATGGAGGAGATACACTATATGCTGCCCAAACCGATGGTCAGTGGAGGAGATACACTGTATGGTGCCCAGACAGAGGGTCAATATAATAGATACACTGAATGCTGGTGAACGAGTGGGTCAATGGAGGAGATACACTGCATGTTGGTTAGAGAGAATGTCAGTTGAGAAGATACACTGTGTGCAGCCCAGACAGAGGGTCTACACACTGTATGCTGGTCAGAAAGAGGGTTAAAGGTTAAACTGTATGCTGCTGTGGTAAAGGGTCACTGGAGGTGATGCAATTGTAGTTATATATGGCCTGTTTTTGAATAAATATGGCTATACATTTCACTAGTAGTTTGCTGCACAAAACACAACAACTCCTGTAAACAGTGGTACTCCATCACTTTCAATATGACCAAAACACCATAACTGCAGCAGTGTGTTGAGGGTAGTGAATAGGGAAAACAAATGTGAATCATGAAATATGTATATGTTGCTATTGCATTACTTAACTATTCTTAGTTCATGAATCTGTGAACAGACAAAGACACCTTCCTTTATCTTAGCTTCACTTAACCTTACAAATGTTCCATGGAGCAACTTGAAAGCTGTGCATGTTTTGTCTGTGGCTTTGACAATGATTTTCATCATACCCAGCTTGATGTGTGGTAACAAAATCTTCCTTGATTCAAAAAATGGTGGATGCGAAAAACTTCCCTCCCAAATTCAAATGACTGTCAGAGAGACCAATCACTCTTAATACTTTGTGTATCAAATCTGCAGAACAATCAAGAGAGGAATAGCCTTGAAATTGCCACATAGTTGCCACTGATGTTGGACATAGTTTATGCACCTCAAAAGTTGTTTCATGTTTTCATAGGTTTTCCAACTGGAATAATGGCAAAACATTATTATTTTTCACCAATACAGATTTAAGACTCACCTTCAATGAACCAATGATCTACATCCATCTGGAATGTGAGCAATGTTGAGGGTTGCCATTACAGCATCGATGTTATTGTAGGCTACAAGATTACCTTCCATGAAGAGGAATGGAACAAGACCCTTTGACAGTTACTGATCATGGAAACCATAACATCACCTGCCAGAGATTCCACTGCTGTAGTCTGGAGACCAACAGATCTGCCTGACTCTTGGATTGTTCCAAATCCCTGACAAAGTCTTTCAGTTTACCTTGTGTGATCAGGTTGGGATTAAATGAGGAGGATGGGAGGAAATATGGGTGATATTGATGATTCAGGACTAGAAGTTTCATACTCTTCCTCCTCATTGTCTGACAGAAGTAATGGCAGCATTATATGGTAGTCACTTACCAGCAGGCCTGGCACATTTAAACTTGCATTATATTGACTAACACATGTATGAAATGAAAAGGAAAATAATTTGTTTTCTCAGAAATGGTATTATAAACATTATGTATTTAAACCACTGACAGATTAGACTAAAATACAGCATAGATAAAACCTGACCTGGTACTCGTCATTTGCATTACTAGTCATGATTTCAAAATATCTCAAACAATGACATTGATAGTCCAATAGTCATGTGATATCAACAACTAACACCTCTTCAATGTTGCTGTACAAAACTTAAATTAATGAAAGTCAGATACAATTTCAAAACCAGAAAGAACATATAATTCACATCCTTTTTCAACAAGAAGCTTGTCACTGTTGCAGCAGTCTGAGAGCAGAGAGAACATGTCAACTTGATAGTCACACGATACAACAAAACTCAAGAAGCTGTACTCAGAATAAATATGGATAATTTTGTTTTTGTATTTTTATTACAACCAGTATATGACTTTCATTTAATGTTTTATGTGTTTTTTGTCAAGATTTTAATATGTAGGTTATGAGATTTGTATACTGGTGTGATTAGCATAGCAAATAGCGAGTACCAGGTCATATTTCAGCAAAGCTAAAGATTTATCTTCAAAGACATAACAGTTTTAAAAATCACAATTTCTGAGAAAATAAGTGACCATTCATATGTTCAATGTTTACGTTTGCTTGGACATTCGGTAAGCAGCTATGCTTGGCCACCACCATGTTGGCCTCTTGTGATGCTAGACCGGTCTTCATACCTTCCATGTATGTTTGTTTTATTTTTAGGGTTTAACGCCATTTTTTAGCACAATATAGGCCATACATGGCTGCCAGTATTAATGGTGGAGGAAGAACCCGGACAACCCCGGGAAAGAACCACCAACCCACGAGAAGCTACTGGCAAGCTTTCTCACATAACTACATTTGCCGAATCTTAGACTCGAACACATGCAGACAGAGGTGAGATGGCAGTGGTCCGTAACGGACAGCACTTTAGACCACTCGGGGCCCCAACCTTCCATGTAAGGAAAGATACAGATATCTTGCTGACTGTGAAAATAAATCAGAGATGACACTAATCCACTAAGCAGTTGGACTGACTCAGGATATATGTTTACTGCAAGCACCCAAATGATCCATCTTCAAAATATTCTGGTTAGAACTTGATAAATTTAACTCAGTTTAGTTACATTTCAGTTAAGTAATTGGGAATCAACTGATGGCAGAAATGTTATGGTTTTTCTAGACTTTCATCAACATTTGCAAAATTCAAGAACTTTTCATGGTCAGGAGAAAAATTATCATGTCTCCCAACTTTTTCCTCATTTCTTTGTATCGTGGAATCCCTGAAGATAGACTAAGGACTATGCTTTAAATTCATTGTCATTCACACACAAAAAACTGACATTAGAAAACTAAATCAGATGAAACATTTACATACACAAATATGCTCAATGTAAAACCAGAATGGCAGAATAATAATTTCAAGTTTGTTCACTGACTTGATGAAGTTATGTAAGGACAAAATTAGATTTATGAAAGCATGTTTGATACTGCACTAAGCTGAAATAGCATGAATATCATTCACTTTAGAAGAAATCACATTATGAAAATGTACTACAAAGTCTAAATTATTATAGTCATACCAATGAGTTCTGGAAACAATTTTCCATTCTTGAACTCATACCACAAGGTTGTGACTGATGGAGCATGTCTCAGGACAAACATCTCTGCTGTGATGAGGGACCTTAGGGCGTTAATCATCCATTGAGGTTCCAGCACAATCTTCTCTTTCAATAATTCTGTGCTGTAAAAGAGAATATTAAGAACACTGATTACGAAACTGTATTGTGTTTGCTGTACAATTGAATAAACTGCAGTAACTGTCTCATAACAACACTGATTACCAAAATTTACTGTGTTCCTGTAAACTGTACTCGTAACTTGATTTCAGACCCAATCTTCCAAAATCTCTGATAACTTAAAATACATAAAGGGTCACTGACAGGTTTTCAGTTTTCAGACAGATGTTCTTATCTCTCCAGATGGGTTTTATCTTTGACATAGCTGCCATTATCATGTTGTTCGTGACAAAATTTCTGCTCTTGATCCCTCTTCCGTGATTATAGAACCAATATATATAAATTGGCCCACTGTTTCCAGTTCCTGCCCTCTGACTTTAATCTTGGTTGAGATTTGTTTGCCACTATTTGTCATCAGCTTTGTCTTATCTCCATGTCAAATTTGAAAGATTTCACATAACTGCTGTTGTTTGTGCTGCTCGTGACAAATTTCTGTTCTGATCCCTCTTCGGTGATCATGGAACCGAGATATTTGAACTTGCCCACTCTTTTCAGTTCCTGTTCTCTGACTTTAATCTTAGTTGAGATTGTTTTGCCACTATTAGTCATCAGCTTTGTCTTATCAGCAACTTACCTCCATGTCAAATCTGGATGAAGTTTCTTCCAGGTTTTTCACTAAGGTGGCAAGCTCGTCTTCACTGCATGCCAGCCCATCAATGTTGTCTGCAAAGCGGAAGTTGGTGATGTTATACCCTCCAATGCTGACTGTTCCACGGTGGCTTTCTAGACCTTCACTCATAATGCGCTCTAAGTAGATGCTGAAAAGCGTGGGTGACAGGAGACAGTATTGACGTACTCCAAGTGTTGTCTTGAACCAGTCCCACACAGTTTTGAGCAATTATTGCACTGGCTTGGCAAACAGCTGCTGATGGTATTGGTCCACTTTTGACCCATGTTGTACTTCTTCAATGTGGCCCACAATGCCTCATGCCACACTCTGTCAAAAGCCTTTTTGAAATCTATGAACACGTGATAGATGTCTTGTTGAAATTGCAAACGCTTTTCAGACAACCCTGAGATTGAATATTTGTTCTGTTGTGCTTCTTCCACTCCGGAACCCCGTCTGCTTTTCAGTGATTATTTCTTCTGCTTGTGGTTTCAGTTTGTTCAAGATGATATTCAATATCACCTTACTATCATGGATAATCAAACTGATGGTCTGTAATTTTGTCACACAGATTGCCATTTTGGTGAGTGTTAGGTTAGCTACATTAGGTTTGGGTAATGCTGGAAATTAAGTTATTACCACATTATACTTGGGTTACACTGATAATTGGGTAATTTATCACATTAGACTTGGGTTACACTGATAATTGGGTAATTTATCACATTAGACTTGGGTTACACTGATAATTGGGTAATTTATCACATTAGACTTGGGTTACACTGATAATTGGGTAATTTATCACATTAGACTTGGGTTACACTGATAATTTGGTAATTTACACATTAGGTTTTGGGTTATTCTGATAATTAGGCTATTTTCCATATTAGATTTGGGTTATACTGATAATAAGGTTATTTACCACATTAGGTTTGGGTAATTCTGATAAGTAGGCTATTTTCTACATTAGGTTTGGGTAATTCTGGTAATAGGTTATTTATATTCAACTTGGTTAATACTGGTAACTATATCATTTACAAAGTTAGGCCTGGATGACACTAGTAATTAAAAAAACCTGCTATTAGAAAGATAACATTTTAACAATAAATATGATATACATGTATTATGCATATTTAATGTGATACTAGTACATAAGGTTCACTAATTGTAGAAATTGCTAACTTTAACAGATAGGATATATAACGTATATTGAATGTAATATAGGCTAATATGAATAATACAAATAATATCAATCTCACCTGAAGTAGAGGATTGTGCCAATTTCATGTTGAAATCTCAAAAATAGATCCAATTCATCTGTGGATATATGGACACCTCCTGCTTGGTTTATGTTTTCCAACAGACTCCGATGAATCACCTGCAGATAGAAAAATATATTTAGCACAACTGGATTTTTGGTGCAAATTTCAATACTTACCTTTTCTTTATAAAGCCATTTTATTGATGTGATCTTGATCTAAACTAAAATATACTATGCAAAATAAATTGTCCTTGATTTGACCAGATTATGCATCTTGTAGTATTACAGTTGTAATATTTATTTAAAACAAATTATCCATGATATAACCAGATTATGTATCTTATATTATTACATGTGTATTATTTATTTAAAACAAATTGTCATTGATATGACCAGCTTATGTATCTTATATTATTACATGTGTATTATTTATTTAAAACAAATTGTCATTGATATGACCAGATTATGTATCTTATATTATTACATGTGTATCATTTATTTAAAACAAATTGTCATTGATATGACCAGATTATGTATCTTATATTATTACATGTATATCATTTATTTAAAACAAATTGTCATTGATATGACCAGATTATGTATCTTATATTATTACATGTGTATCATTTATTTAAAACAAATTATCATTGATATGACAAGATTATGTATCTTATATTATTACATGTGTATCATTTATTTAAAATAAATTGTCATTGATATGACCAGATTATGTATCTTATATTATTACATGTGTATCATTTATTTTAAAAAAATTGTCATTGATATGACCAGATTATGTATCTTATATTATCACATGTATATCATTTATTTAAAACAAACTGTCATTGATATGACCAGATTATGTATCTTATATTATTACATGTATATCATTTATTTAAAACAAATTGTCATTGATATGACCAGATTTATGTATCTTATGTTATTACATGTATATCATTTATTTAAAACAAACTGTCATTGATATGACCAGATTATGTATCTTATATTATTACATGTGTGTCATTTATTTAAAACAAATTGTCATTGATATGACCAGATTATGTATCTTATATTATTACATGTGTATCATTTATTTAAAACAAATTGTCATTGATATGACCAGATTATGTATCTTAAAGTATTATCCTTGATGTGTTCACTGAATCTCACTCTTGGAGCAATTTCAAATCTTTTGGAGTATGGAAATTCCATAGGTGGTAACCTAACTACTCTTGGATATTTCTACTTTCACTTTGACTGTCCTGGAAACCCATACACATCAACACTCCTATATTTCATTAATGTTTTTAACCTTAAACATTCAGTTACCCAACCCACCCACAAACTTGGTCACATTTGAGACTGAATTCTTCATAGACCTGATGATAATAATCTGCAATCCACGCTTGTATCCCATGAACTTGCATCGTATCACCGCTGCATTATATGCCATCGCAACGTATCAGTCCCTAACCCTCCACTTTTATTTGAAACTAAGAGAAACTACTGTATAATAAAAATAATCAAATTAATGCATGACATCCAAGAAAACTTAATAACTTTCGTAGCTCCTACAGGAGAAGAACTCGATATCTGCCTGAATTCATTGATTGAGAAACATGCCACAGTCACCAAGTACAGAGTATCAATTACAAAGTGTTCTCCTTGGTACAGCAGTGTAGGGACCAGCTTTGCACTGCTAAAAGACACCGCGGTAAACCAGAGATGCGTTGTATTTCCACCAGATTCACTATTCATAAACAAATCGATGAAGCCGCTAAGAAGAATGTCACACACATTGTCCATTTTGCCAAATGCAAATTATCCCACTATAGTACTAAGATCAAGAAGCTACAGAGAGTTAGTAGAGATAACTAACAAACTAATGTCAAGCAAGAAATGTACACCACTTCTAATACATTCTCTCCAGTAGACCTTCCGGACCTGTTTGCAATTATTTTTTGCAACAAGATTCAAATCATTAGAGATATGATTGATAACACAATTTAAATTGACTCATCGTCACCATACAGTTATGATACAGACTTTCAGTGACAACCGTTAGCAGCATTTTCACCTGTTTCCATAGATTTAGTATGGACAATCATTTTGATAAGTGGACCAAAGTCATGTGAACTTGATCCTATTCAAGCATCACTGCAGCTTGAGTGCTTAGAGCCAATATTGCCTTTATTCCTTGGAATCCATCCGTCTACGTGAGACGATGGCGTAGCTCCAGATTCAACTGTTCTTTCTTTCTGGCACTCTTTTGAGCATGCTTTCTATTCCTGTCGTCCTCAGCTTTGCTAACTTCCTGCCTGACAGCTAGGCGCCTTACGGGACAGTCATTAGCAATGCTCTCCCAGTTGTTGACACCGATGTTGGCCGTCTTCATGTCCCTCTTGCAAACATCTTTGTAGTGCAGGCGTGGGTGTCCAGTCGGTCGTGTACGTTCTGCTAGTTTCCAATGTAATAGGTCCTTAGGAATGCGGCCTGGATCCATTCCCTTGACATGGCCGAGCCAGCGAAGGCGCCTCTCGCTGAGAATGGCGAACATTCTGTTGATGCTGGCGCATTATATAACCTCTGTGTATTTTACTTTCTCCTGGAACTTGATGCGCATAATGCTCTGCAGACATTTCAGGTGGAAGCTGTTGATTTTTCTCTCACGACTTGCATAGGTGGTCCATGTTTTAATGCTCTAGAGCAGTGAGCTGAGCATGCAGGCTTGGTAGACACGCACTTTTGTCTTCTCTTTAAAGATGGGGTTGTTCCATACCCTTTGGTTAAGTTTGGCCATCACTGCACCTGCCTTAGCAATCCTGCAATTCACCTTATAATCAATTGAGAGTGAGCTGGAGATGTTGTCCCAAAGTATGTGAAGTACTCAACAACTTCCAAGTTGTATCCATCAATGGTGACAGAGGGAGAGGAGTCTGCATCTTGACCCATGACATTTGTTTTCTTCAAGCTGATGGTCCAAATTTCTGGAAAGCGTTGGGGGAGGCGTCATACCAGCAGCTGCAGTCTATCTTCCGTGTGGGATGTCAAGGTTTCATCATCGGAGAAAAGCAATTCACAGATGAGTACCTTTGTGATTTTAGTCTTAGCCCGGAGACGGGCAATGTTGAACAGCTTTCCATCAGCCCTGGTATGGACATATACTCCATCGCTGCACCCCTTGAAAGCATACTAGAGAAGCATGGAGAAGAATATGGCGAACAGCGTCGGTGCAAGCACACAGCCTTGTTTGACTCCGCTGATCACTGGGAAGGCCTCTGATGTTGCACCATTGAACCACACTGTGCTGTTCATGTTCTCATAGAATGACATGAAGACAGCAAGTAGACATGGGGGGCAGCCAATCTTCTGCAGGATTCTGAAGTGTACACTCCGACTAAAAAGGTCGAATGCCTGCATCAGGTCTATGAAGGCAATGTAGAGAGGCATGACACTTCTCCTGCAGCTTACACAGTGAGAAGATCATGTCTACAGTTGACCTGCTGGCTGGAAATCCACACTGGGACTCCTTGTAGATGCGGGAGTCTAGGATCTGCAAGCGCGCCAAGGCAATACAGGATAAAACCTTCCCGACAACACTGAGGAGAGAGATGCCCCTTTAATTGTTGCAGTCGCTACTGTCTCCCTTCTTCTTGTACAAAGTGATGATGTTGGCATCAGGCATGTCATGTGGGATGTATCCTTGATCCCAGCAGAAGCAGAGGAGTATGTTTAGCTGCTGGTGCAGCGCTGGTTTTCCACTCTTAAGGACTTCAGGCGGAATGCCTGTCGCTTCCTGGAACTTCCCCACAGGCAAGGAAGTCAATGATGTTTCTGAACTCTTCCAAGTTGGGCTGTGTCGGCAGCTGTCTGTATCCTGTTGCAAAGGTTAAGCCAATAGATGTTGGCACAGTCGCGGGTGGTCCTCTTGGCCTTGTTCCTTGCATTCCAGAGTGCTTGCAATGTTCTTGGGCTAGGTGCAGCCTTGTATACTAGGATGGCTTTCCTCTTTGCCTCAGTCACGGATTCATTCACCTCCCAGTTTGCCTGATACCATCTGACATTTTTCAGTTCTCTCTTCCCGTAAGCTATGGTGGATGAGTTGTACACAGAGTTTCGGAGATGGGCCCACTTGGAGTTACAGGTGTCATTAGGTGACACTTTGGTGAAACCTTCCTGCACATTGCTAATGAACTGCTGTGTTTTCTCCGGTTTACTTGGACAGCAGGTTTTGATGTGAGGGTGACCCGTCTTCTTGGCATGGTGAAGATTCTTGGGTAATATTTGCACCATGCTGACCACGAGGGAATGGTCTGTGTCAGTCGGCACTGTGGTAGCTGTGGATGAGGAGGTTGCTGACCAGTTACGCATGCATGGTGATGACAAGGTCTAGCTGGTGCCAGTGGAGTGAACGTGGTTGTCTCCAAGTACCTGGTGGATCTCCTTGCATTTAAAGAAAGTGTTGGTGACACATAGGCTTTGGGAGCAGCACATCTCCAGAAGTCGCTGACCGTTCTTGTTGATCTTGCCCCTTCCATAAAAGCCGAGACAGGCGGACCAGGCCTCATGATCAACTCCCACTCTAGCATTTAAGTCTCCTAGTAAGTAAAGGCCTTCGTTGTTTGGAATACTGGATATTGCTTGATCCAGAGCCTCATAATACGTTTCTTTTTCCTCGTGGGTGGAGCAGAAGGTTGGATCATACACACTGAAGTTGTTGACTAGGCCCAAGGATGTTGACAGCTGGAGGGCAAGGATTATCTCAGTACCTGGCGACGGAGGTTCAATGAAGGCGACTGGCGTGTTCTTTATGGCAAAGCCTACACTGTGCTGCCTGAGCCATACGAAGACATTGGATTGTCCTCTCCAGTGGAGCTAAGAACCCTCTTCAGGGTGGTATGGAGAATAAGCTGTTGCCCATGCAGCAGATGCCCCCCCATCTGCCGGAGGACCCAAGGGAACAACAAATGTTGATACAGCTTGGCACCAGTGGCGTCGCAGAGGGTTGCCAGAATGACATTGAGGTCAATGTCAGACCGTCTTAGTGACTCCGTCTTCCAATTTTTGTTCGGGTTTACTCCCTAAGCCTTTCACACGAGTGTGTATAGCTGCAAGGCAGCAGAGGTCTTGGACTCAAGAGTTTTCCTTCTCCTAGATGAGCTACCATCTAAGGTTTACGAGTCTCATCTACCCAAAGCAACTGGTTTAAAGGCACTCAACACTCCATCAGAAAGATTAAAAAAATATACCACCCAGTTTCTAATATCCATTAATATAAAAATTCTTAGAAAAAGTTGTTCTAACACAACTTGTATCTCGTCTGAACTCAAACAGTCTTTGTAGCAATGCACAGTCTGCATATCGCCATTGCCACACTATTGAAACTAATCTTTAGAATGTAGTTAATGACATTCTCTCTGATTTCGATAGCGGAAAGATTACAGTTCATACAATCCTTGATGTGTCTGCAACATTTGACACAATTGACAGTGATATATTTCTTCAATGTATTTGAAGCAATATATTTTGCATTCCCAATACATCCTTAATGTGGTTCAAGTCCTACTAAGTCAACAGAACACAAATTGTACCTGCAAACGGAATACACTCCATGCCAGTTGATCTATGTTGCGATATTCAATAGGGGTCTGTCATTGCACCTGTTCACTTCATTCTATGCACTTAGCCACTCTCAAGGATCATAGATCATCACCCAGTATCTCACTAATTGTACACTGATGACACCCAAATATATGTATAGACTCCTAACTGTGATTTTACTATCCAAGGAGTAGATAGGTGCATTTCTGATGTGGAATCATGGATGACATTAACAAGCTGCAGATGAATGATGATAAAAGTAAAGCCATTCTGATGAATGATGGTAAAAGTAAAGCCATTCTGACCACAAAAAAACACTTTCTCATTCACATCCTTTACCTCAAACAATAGATATAAGCAACACCAACATTAAATTCACACATTCAGTATGAAACCTAGGTGTTACTCTCTCCAGTACTCTCACCTTACACCAACATGGCATGAACATATGAAGGTTGCATATCTTGAACTGAGACTCAACAGCTCCGTTCACAAATATCTTTCAGTTGATGCCACTAAAACACTTGTGTGTTCAATAGTACTTTCAAGACTGGACTATTGTTACACAATTCTGCATGGTTCATCTCAATATCGACTCCTGAAACTTCAAAAGTTCAAAACAGCTGTTCGGACCAACCTTTGAGTACCATGATCTGAGCACACCTCCCTGCTGCTCTGTATCCTACACTGGCTTTATATTTGATCCAGAATCAAACACAAACTATTTGCTTTATGCTACATTTCACTTTCACTGACGGTCTCCAGTGCAAGTTACCTATCTGCTGATACTCATGCTTCTCTTCTGATAATTGTATACTCATTACTTCCACTATGATAAGTCATATGCACAATGTTCTTTTGATACCAGGGCCCAGCAACATGGAATGAATTGACCATTGAAGTTAGACACAACGACAAAAAAACCCTCCCTTTTCTCGACTGCAGAAACAAACTTATTATAGTCATTATTATTATCATTATTATTATTATTATTATTATTATTATTATATATATATATATATATATATATATATATATATATATATATATATATACATATAATGACATTTGTAAAATATGCAATTTGCAAATACTTTTACACACAGACCATAATATAGACAATACTGACAAAGACACATCTATATTATTATTCAGTGACTAGATAAGAACATTTTAAATTCATGTACTTGGACTGTCCTGGTAGATCTACCTTATGCCCTTGAGCCCTCAAGTTCATCAATACTTGTTCCAAGGGGAGCCACTTTGCTGGTATCTCCTCCCCCCAATATGGCTGTCGAGATGCAACGTCTACAATTTTCCTCTTTAAACCCTCCAGTTTGCTGTCAACAACAGTGTTGTCAATGGCAAAGTCCTCTTCAACAAGATGAAACCTGGAAGGCTTGTCTTTAAGATGAGAACGGATTTCTCTGAAGTATTCTTCACAGATTTTATGACGATAATCCTAGAATTTGATGAAGAACTCACATTAAGTCAGGAAAAGTCACTCTTCTTTAATGAGAAAGATACTCTTGAAAATTTATATATATTGATTGTATTTCTTGCTTTCAAAAATTACAAACAATATGGTAATACATAGCATATATTAATAGATCTGTCAAATTTTATTGGTGTACTTCCTATAGCACCAACAAGTAAGGCAAAATAGTTACCACTGTTATTTTACAGGTGGTCTCTCATAGAAGGTTTGTTTAAAAGAAGCAGTTTCCAAGGTCAATTTTCAGAACAATTTCAAGAACAATAACCACAGTCACTGTACATATATTCTCTTCTTTATTAATAGTTAATGCAAAAATATTGTATGCTTTCATCTAAAAATAAAATTATATAGGAATAGAGACATACTTCTCTCATTAAACATGCAAGTGGTCTGCTAACTTTTAATGTTTAAACCACTGTTTTGGGAGTGGTCTCATATTTTTCACTTCAGTTACAATAATTATTTTCTCCAGCATTAAAATTTATCTCTTTTTAGTTGGAGGTTCATCCATTGTTTTTAAGGTTCTAGGTGGTACAATTATTCGTGCTCAGTCGTAATATTAAATGTAATGAACATCTTTACTGGGCTGTGGGAAAATATGAAAAATCTTTGTGCATTGCATATCTAACAATTATAATTAAGAGTGACTAAGAGTTTTTACTTAACCTCCATCAATTGTACTTGTCCTGTATCAATTTTACTTGTCCTGCATCAAGATTACACTGAATCTGCTTAAAATACTACTTGTAAAATCAGACACATTTTAAAAACTTTACTTCCCTTTCCTCAGTCACCACTCAAATATCCAAGTGGATTAGTGATATGCTTTGAGTTCTCATATGGATGAACCCTGTCATAAAGTTTTAAGGCATAAGATTGGATAAGGGTTCTGGTATTAAAAATAAAGGTGATATGTATTCCGATTATTTTGTGTACCGGATGTATACTTAAAACAATGTGTGCTACAAGACTGAATTAGATCTGTGATTAAGTGAGTTCTTACACATTCCCTATCCACCTCACTCTCAAAGTAATGTTACAACACTAGTCCAACCTGAACAAGATCTAACATAAGATGTGTGCTTGCACAATACTCTTAAGTGTAATTGTAGAATGTGCAAATCTACATCATATCTCTCAATAAGCAGCAACATAGAAAGAAGTGAAAATAACTAGCTTGTAAAATTTTACAAACAATTTATTGAGTACAAATATTTTCATAAAAGAAAATATTTAAACTTACGGTTTTAGAGAATCAAGTTCAAAAATAAATCCAAAAAGCATTCACAATATAATCCACTAGTGGAATGTGCAAGAGTCCTGATTATAAAATGTCCTAATAGTTCCCGGCTCGAATCTTGATGATGTAATCCTATATGGACGACGATGTCACTTGATTTAGTCAGTTCTTGTCAATGAAAATCTATGAGCACATATTCTTTTCCAGATAAATAATAAAATAATTCCTCTTGCTCCAAGCGAATTGACACAATTTCCAGTACACGGTAATTAAAATTAACTCAAAAAGAAGACACAACTTAATATTATAAAAGCCCAACTTCTACTGAATAGCTCGCTCCTAAAACATGGTTTATATCTCTGTTTTTTACGTAAACAAGGGGTCACGTGATATTCTAGAAACTATCAGAACAAACCTACGTTCAAGAAATCACGTAAATACCATATGACCAAACTAAATTAGAAAGATGTTTATACTTTACTCCATTTTATTCTTGGAATCAACCAATCATTTTAAAAGTAAAGCTCTAATGTCCTTGGAATAAACCAATCATTTTAGAAGCTTGTTTACACTCTGAAGCAAGGTCAGAAATGAGATTAATACCTGGTGTTTATTCTGTAAAGTAAAGGTCACCCATTTCTAGTAAATCTCTCCCAACTAACGAATTGTAAACCCAAAATGTCAAATTTGAATCTGACAAACAAATTGAATGATTTAAATCAAATATACGTAACAGTACTTACAGAATACCCCATTCTAACAGTCATACTTTTACAATACCATAAATGTCTACATGATATATGTCAATGGGTGAGCACTTACAGAATACCCCATTCTAACAGTCATAATTTTACAATACCATAAAAGTCTACATGATATATGTCTATGGGTGAGCACTTACAGAATACCCCCACTCTAAAAGCAATAACTGTATAACACAAACAAATATATTAACAGATCTGTCAATGGATGAGTGTTTACATAATACCTCACTATTGCCACTCTGAAAGTCAATACAAATATTAACTATATATGTCATCAAATCAATAATGTTACATAGATTTACAAAAATCTGAACTAGATATGTCATTAAGTCAGTAATGTTACATAGATTTACAAAATCTGAACTAGATCTGTCATCAGGTCAGTAATGTTACATAGCTATACAAATATGAACTAGATCTGTCATTAAGTACTGTTATAGAGCAATACAAAATCTGAACTAGATCTGTCATCAGGTCAGTGAAGTTGCAGAAATTTACAAATTCTGAACTAGATCTGTCATTAAGTAATGTTACATAGCTATACAAATCTGAACTAGATCTGTCATTAAGTCAGTAATGCTACATATCTATACAAAATCTGAACTAGATATGTCCTGAAGTCAGAAATGTTACATAGCTATACAAATCTGAATTAGATCTGTCATTAAGTCAGGAATGTTTCATAGCTATAAAAATCTAAACTAAATATGTCATCAAGTGAGAAATGTTACATAGCTATACAAATCTGAACTAGATCTATCATTAAGTGACAAATGTTACATAGCTATACAAATCTGAACTCGATCTGTCATTAAGCCACTAATGTTACATAGCTTTACAAAATCTGAACTAGATCTGTCATTTAAGTGTTTTAAGTCACTGATCCAATTTGTCTTTCCCTATATTCAAGTTATCCATAGAGACTGTTAACTACGGATGGTGAATACTTCTGTTTATTGTGTACAAAGAATCATGCATGAACTGTGGGCCAAATATAACACCATAATATATTCAGTCTTATAGTGAACATATAGTAAATATAACACCATAATATATTCAGTCTTATAACACCATAATATATTCAGTCTTATAGTGAACATATAATACATATAACACCATAATATATTCAGTCTTATAGTGAACATATAGTAAATATAATACCATAATATATTCAGTCTTATAGTGAACATATAATAAATATAACACCATAATATATTCAGTCTTATAGTGAACATATAGTAAATATAACACCAAATTATATTCAGTCTTATAGTGAAGTAAGAGTTCAATTAAGGAACTGAAACTTTACCAGGCAAAACCTTGTTATTGTTGTTTGAGGCTTAATGCCATTTGTCAGCAAATAATAGGCATTACATCATGGCAAGTAAGTGGAAGAACATTCATATAAGAACCACCGACCCACAGGAAGTTACTGGCAAGCTTCGCTTCTACCCAAACTCTCATTAGGGGGCCCTGAATGGCTGAGTGGTCTGAAGTGCTCTCAGTTATGGATTACTGCCATCTCACCTCTGTCTGTGTGTGATCAAGTCTCACATTCGGCTAATGTAGGAAGCTAGAAAGCTTGCAAATAGCTTTTCAGAGGTCTGTAGTTTTTCCCAATGGTTTTCCTGGGTTCTTCCTCCATTAATACTAGCCACCGTGTATTGCCTATCGTGTACTGAAAAACGCTGTAAAAGCCAACAACAACAAGAACTCTAAAGAGAGATCACCAACATACAAGCGTTTACAGAAGCTACAAGATATTCAATCAGCATTTAAAGAGACGGAAACTGTAAATAAACCTGAAACTGGATGATATAATGGTTAAGAGATTAAAAATGGATATGTATATAAAAATACTTTGACTCCACTTAATATCCATGCTCTTGAACTGGGGAAATAAATTTGATAATTTACCCCAAAAAGTCTCAAACAGAACAGACTTGCCTCTGGTAAAACATTAAATTGCAGTTTTGGAAGCCTGAGAAACAATACAACCTGCCTTATAATAATGATTGGTTTTGGAAGCCTGAGACCCAAGAAAACCTGCCTTATAATAATGACTGGTTTTGGAAGCCATTCAAGTAATACAATATATATGGATTACTTTTACTCAAAATATACCTTAGTTTGAGGCTCATCCAATTCTATCTTTGCACCAGCTAGTATCTGACTTTCCACCTTGCTGGCTTCTGCACCTGGAAAATAATTAGATGACCTTATTATCTTCCAAACTGTCTGCATGTCTCATTGTACATTAACAGTGAAAGTGTCAACAGGATAAATCAAAATTAGCTCAGAATGGGAGTAGATTCCAAACTGCATGAATTTAATCACATTGTTAATTTGTTAAAGTGGAGAACGGGTTGTCAATAATTCCCTCTTCACCAACAGAAATAAGGGCTTGTCGACATGTCAGTTGTCTTGCATCTACAAGCATGTGCAATCTGATGGTGTGGTAATTAGTCATCTACACAATTCCCACGCATATTTGTCCCAGAAAAGATGTTTCCTTGCAATAGGAAATTATACTATTTCATCTATTTTGAAACAAAGGCTGTGGTGAGCATGGGAAATTGATCAAACAGCACAGCCTGAAATGACCTAAAATGTTGCGTGAAAAAACTTTTAAAAACTGTTAGTCTCAAAATACCATCTGAACAGATGAGTAGTCTGAGAATGGCATATGAACATGTGATTAGTTTGAGAATGACATATGAAAAGGTGAGTAGTCTGATCTTGGCATCTGAGCATGTGAGTAGTCTGAGAACGGCATATGAAAAGGTGAGAAGTCTGAGAATGGCATATGACCAGGTGAGTAGTCATGGCATATGAACATGTGAGTAGTCTGATAATGGCATCTGAGCAGGTGAGAAGTCTGAGAATGGCATATAAACAGGTGAGTAGTCGAATAATGACATTGGAACAGGTGATTAGTCTGAGAATGGCATATTAACATGTGAGTAGTCGAATAATGACATTGGAACAGGTGATTAGTCTGAGAATGGCATATGAACATGTGAGTAGTCTGAGAATGGCATATGAACAGGTGATAATTTTCTGAACATGGCATGTGAACTTGTGCATAACCAGAGAATGGCATATGAAAATTTGAGTATACTGAGAATGGCAAATGAAAAGGTGAGTAGTCTGAAAATGGCATATACACATCGAGTAGTTTGAAAATGTCATCTTACGAAGTGAATAGTCTGGGAATAGAATTGGAACTGGCGAGGAGTCTGTGAATGGCATATGACCAGGTGAGTAGTAAGAAAATATCATTGGAACGGACAGGTGAGTAGTCTGAAAATAGCATTGGAACAAGTGAGTAGTCTGAGCATGGCATCTGAGCAGGTGAGCAGCCTGATAACGGCATCTGAACAGGTGAGTAGTCTGAGAATGGCATATATATATATGTCAGTAATTTGAAAATGTCATATTACGAAGTGAATAGTCTGAGAATAGCATTGGAACTGGTGAGTGGTCTGAGAACGGCATCTTAACAGGTGAGCAGTCTGTGAATGGCATATGACCAAGTGTGTTTGTAAGAAAATATCATTGGAACCGGACAGGTGAGTAGTCTGAAAATAGTATTGGAACAGCTTAGGAGTCTGTTAATGGCAAATTAAAAGGTGAGGAGTCTGAGAATGGCACACGACAATGTGAGTAGTATGATAATGGCATATGAACAGGTGAGTAGTCTGAGCATGTCATTTGGAACAGGTGAGTAGTCTGAGAATGGCATTGAAACAGGTGAGTCATCTAAGATTGACATTGAAATAGGTGAGTCTAGTTTCTATGTAATCTGCAAACTGAAAATACAGCCAGAATATCATAGCATAAAACAGCACCACCCAACCACTGACAGACCTTCAAATC
Organism: Unio pictorum; assembly: GCA_030141615.1. Classification (NCBI taxonomy): domain Eukaryota; kingdom Metazoa; phylum Mollusca; class Bivalvia; order Unionida; family Unionidae; genus Unio; species Unio pictorum. The sequence goes on along the minus strand of JARLTB010000047.1, from coordinate 4,463,326 downwards.
AAATTCAAAATGAATTATATGAAAAGACCATGAAATTCACATGCAGGTCAATAATTATGTTGTTGTTGTTGTAGTTGTTTAATGACATTTTTCAACACAAGATAGCCTATACAAGGTGGTCAGAATTGGGGAGGAAGATCTGGGCAAGCCGCAGAAAAAAAAAACCAACCCACAAGAAGCTATGGGCAATCTTTCTAACATACCCATATTGGCCAAACCCAAAGCTCAAACCCATTCTGAGATCAGATGCCAATGATATTAATGGTGATTGCTTTAGACCACTGGCCACTCAGTGTCCCTTTATAATAGGTTGTGCATTGTGAATTGTATTGATATGCAGCACAGGCTGATCGATTCATCCGAGTTATATTAGTTTCACTTGAAATTCCCTTTCCGTCTCACCTACAAGAATTGCATTGTCATTTCTGTAAAGTCATTGTAAGAAGAACTTCCCAAATTTGCCCCAGAGAGCAATTGTTTTTCCTAATCAATAAAATACTACATACAGGCATATCAATTACCATGTGATTTAAGGTTAGAAGAGACTGATACATTGAAGATGATGAAAATGTTTATGAGGATTCTACCTAAAGTGTTTTACTTCCACTTCTAAGCATTCCAGCTGTTGGATACTCACACGATGTGATGACTAATGGATGCTGAAATTCCAAATTCAATTTGCTTGTGATATTTGTATTATTTGGTTGGAAACTAGATAGACACAGAAAGCTTGTATTTAGAGTCAGTATCGCATCACATAATGAGAAACATTATCTGAGCTACTTTGCTGATACAAAATGATGCGATTGGATAATTTTGTATCAGATGTACATAATTTACATTATCGCATGCTACATAATGGTTAAGAGGTTTTAGTGAAATCCCACTGTTAGTACAAATATCAATTTCGAAAAAGCAGTCATACAAATTTTTATGATGACCTTGAAAGTGTTGCTTTATGGGATTCTATCAACATCATTGTATACAGAAACACCAAAAATATTACAAGAAATGCACTATCTTTAACATTTTCTATACAGACGTTCATTTGTGAGAAGCAGCTTTACTCAATTTGTTTCATTCTGATTGTGACCAAGGGTGCTAACACCATCATCTGCTTGTTTCATACCAAATGGACGTTTCCAGTGAAATGGACACTGCTTGCTCGTTATTTTCAGTTCTCAGACAAGTTCATTTTCAGCAAAGGAGTAGATGTACAACTATACATGTATGTACATAGAAGATAAATACTATAGCATATGATTCCGAAATTTAGAATGTCAAATGAAGCAAAAGAAAGAATGGCAACCACAAATTTGACTTTCACATGGATTTAATAAGTGGTGTAACTTGTATCTACATGTGTGCAAAGGGATATAGCTATCAACTAACTCTCAACCTTACAGTAATTATGGAATTATGTGTCTTGTACAGAATATGATGAACTATGTCACTCTGTTGTCTGTGGAAAATAGATTTCCCCCATACTGTATGCAATGTGGCATCATGATGGTTGTATAGAAACTCAATTAAAACATTCTAACACAAAATATGAAATCACTATGTTATGGGCATATTTTTATCACATTTAGTAACTTTTTCTCACTAAAATAAGTAGATTATTAATAAGAAACAGAAATTAATCTAAAACTAGTGTAATACACTTTCAAGCTGGTATTAATAGGACCAGCCTTGTAAGAAACTAGTAATACAATTTTCAATATGGTGTTAATATGACCACCCATAAATCAAAACTAGTAATACAATTTTCAATATGGTGTTAATATGCCCACATATAAGATAAAACAATACAATTTTCAATATGGCGTTAATATGACCACCCATACAATATAACTAATCATATAATTTTCAATATGGTGTTAATAAGACTACACATAAGATTAAACAATACAATTTTAAATATGGTGTTAATATGTACACCCATAGAAAACTAGTAATACAATTTTCAATAAAGGGCCCGAGTTGCCGAGTGGTCTAAAGCGCTCTCTGTTAGGGATCACTGCCATCTCACATCTATGTGAGTGGGTTCGAGTCAAAGATTCAGCATAATGTAGTTAAGTGAGAAAACTTGCCAGTATCTTCTCGTTGGTTGGTGGTTCATTCCTTTCTCCGGTTATTCGCTGTTTCTTCCTCCATCAATAATACTGGCCGCCATGCATATCCTATCGTGTGCTGAAAAATGGCTATACACCCTATAACAACAATTTTTAATATCGTGTTAATATGACCACCCATAAAATAAAACTAGTAATACAATGTTCAATATGATGTTAATAGGAACACCCATAAAATAAAATTTGTAATACAATTCATTTTCAATATGGTGTTTATATGACCATCCCTATGACGGAATCAATAAGAAGAAGGATTGTGTTAAGAGAACCAGTACAATTATTTTCTGTGGGATGTACACATAGTGTCATCTATCATCATGTACATGTAATACCGGTACAATATCATTCTGATGAAGACTACTAGAATATGATTCTCATGAAGACTACTACAATATCATTCCGATGAGACCCCGGCGAAAAAAAGCTTTTAAGTTCATGAACGTTTGTGAAAACTCAAATAGATTCATGAACCCTTCATGAACTGTTCATGAACAACAGTTCATGAAAATCAAGTCCTTGAACTTTTCCTCTGAGTTCATGAACAGTCCATGAACATCAGTTCATGAAATTCAATTTCATGAACTTTTTCTTTTAGTTCATGAACATCAGTTCATTCAATTCAAGTTCATGAACTTTTCCTCTTAGTTCATGAACTGTTCATGAACAACAGTTCGTGAAACAGTTCTTGAACTTTTCCTCTTAGTTCATGAACTGTTCATGAACATCAGTTCATTAACTTTTCCTATTAGGACCTTTTATTACCAGGACTTTCGCAATTTCTCTAGTAGATTATATTTTGAATTATTTTTGGATTAATTTGGGAATTCATTCTTAAAACCGTAAGTTTATTTTTCTTTTCTGGAAAATATTTGTACTGTTAATTCGAGCCTAAGCACGTATTATTATGCATACTTGTAGTTCATCAACTGTCTTTGAAGCAATCCAAGTTACATGTATAAAGAAATAAAGTTGAAATTTTTTTATAGCATTTTCATAAAATCAATGATGAACAAACTATTTATAAATAATCACACAACTGTAATTGAGCACCAAGAATAAAAGATATCTGCAAAATGGGTTGTACAATCTGATTTAATCTGATGCACTTAAAATGTTCAGCCGGCACCACATCTACTGTACACATAGCTTTAAATGCTAACAGGTGTTTTCCAGCTAGTAGCTGTGAAAGTTTGGTTTCCACAGGATCAATTCGCTTTGATCAAGATGATTTTTTTTGTTATTTATCTGGAAAATGATTGTGCTCATTGAATTTCATAAGACCAGAACTGACTTCATCAATTGACATCGTCTTTCATCTTGGATGCTTCACCAAGATTCGAACTGGGAATCATTAGGACCTTTTATTACCAAGACGTTTGCAATTTCACTAGTGGATTATATTTTGAATTATTTTTGGATTAATTTTGGAATTCTTTCTTAAAGCCGTACGTTTTGTTTTCTTTTCTGGAAAGTATTTGTGCTCAATAAATTGTTTATTAATTTTTTACAAGCTTGTTGTTTTCACTCTTTCTATGCTACTGTTTATTCGAGTCTAAACATGTAATATTATGCATACTTGTAGTTCATCAACTGTCCTTGAAGCAATCCAAATTACATGTATAAAGAATTAAAGTTGAGAATTTTTATAGCATTTTCATAAAATCAGTGATGAACAAAATATTTATGAATAATCACACAACTGTAATTAAGTACCAAGAATAAAAGATATCTGCAAAATAGATTGTAAAATGTGATTTAATCTGATGCACTTAAAATGTTCAGCAGGCACCACATCTACTGTACACATAGGTTTAACTGCTAACAGGTGTTTTCCAGATGGTAGTTGTGAAAGTTTGGTTTCCACAGGATCAATTTTGTTTCAAAACTGCATGTAGTCTTATTTTATGCATTTTACAAAGAATATGTAACACATCCAATTTTGCTCGGGTTGCATATTGCACAACACTTCAGGCTCTTCTTTGCTTTCTCAAGTATTGTGAAGAGCAGAATTGCTACCTATGCTAATTTTGTCAACCTTTCTCAAATCCTTATGACAGTCTAAATCTAACAGTAGCCAAAACTTCATCTGTCAGTTCACTGGCTGTAAAATGTTTCACATTCCCTGATATATCACAAGTTGCAGCTTCAGCAGTTATTTTCCAGAGTGTTGTCGATGTTGAAAAAACACACTTTCTGTGCAAACTTGACACTGTTTGTTTGTACTTGATTACTTGCTTCATAACATTACCCATTCCATGTACAGACTGCAGCAACATTGCATTATCATCCTCAAATGGATTACAGCTCCATGCCCACATTGGACCCCACAACTTTACATATCAAACCAAATGAATGCAAGCATTATGAACATTGATACCACTTGATCCTTGGTAGTTTATAACTATTTTACTGAACTGATTTGCTTGGTCAACATTGAATTGCAATAGAAACACGGAATTAATGCACCTAGTTCACATTTTTTCTTACTAGAAGTATTCTATAACATATTTATGCATACAATTCCTTTTCGATATTTTTCTACAAATTTACAATCCCAACAATGATCTCTTGTACAGCAAATAGTCATATATATAATCAACTAAATAAAATAACAATACTTTGAGAACCTGCTGACTTTGGTGTACTATGTATTTGTGTATAAAACATTAAATAAACTCGCCTTGATTATACAGTTCAGTCAAATATGAAAGCTCAAATTTCCTGCAATGCATCACTTTCCGAGACCTAAAAGTTGTTAGTCTGGAAAATGTATATGCTAATAAATTACAAGAGTGACCGTGGTGCGCTGATTTAGAAGAACAGTTTATTATTTTTTAAACATATTAACTTACCCTGATCGTATCTGAACCGTCCTTCCACTGGTTGATGAAGTATAACTATCGCAGGATTTAGACTTCTGTTTACCTGAGGCTGTTCAGCTAATGAACTAAACATGTGCTTATTCTATAGATCAAGAGCGGGAACTTGGTTTTATTTTCATTAACTATTGGGTGTAAATGTTTGAATCGGATGAGTTGTTAGCTTAAATGTGGTAGGCGTCCATTTAATAATTTGTATACTTTTAAGGACCAAAGAACCGAAATTGTGTAACTTAACGTGTTCAGTCTGTTGATGGTTAAGTTTTGTATCAAACTTCAGAGAACAAGTCATCTATATAGAGGTTTGAAGCACATTTTTAAAATATGTTCCTTTGACTAAATGCAAATGTGTATAGATGAAGTACAAGATAGGATAAAGAAATGTAAACTAATTTATCTTAAACAAATGATGAAAACTAATAATTTCTTACCAAAAGATAATCATCAAAGAACAATAGAGTTCATGAACAATAACATTAGTTCATGTACTACAGATTCATGAATTTGTTAGCTGTTTCCTGTTCAAGAATTGACATCGATTGTCTGTTTATGAACTGACAACCATTTTCTGTTCATGAACCAGTTCATGAACAGTTCTTATATTTGTTCATGAATAGTTCATGAACTTAAGATTCATGAAGTGGCCATTTTATGTTCATTAACTATTCATGAACTAGTTTATGAACCATTCATTAACAGTTCATGAACCAGTTCAATAACAGTTCTTATATTTGTTCATGAATAGTACATGGATTAAAGGATCACGAAGTGGCCATTCTCTGTTCATGTACTATTCATGAACCAGTTCTTGATTTTTTCGCAGGGGCAATACAATATTATTCTGATGAACACTACAACAATATCATTCTGATAAAGACTACTACAATATCATTTTGATGAAGACTACTACAATATTATTCTGATGACGACTACAATATTATTCTGACGAAGACTACTACACTATCATTATGATGAGGACTACTACAATATCATCCTGATGAAGACTACTACAATATTATTCTGATGACGACAACTACAACATTATTCTGATGAAGACTACAATATTATTCTGATGAAGACAACTACAATATTATTCTGATGAAGACTACAATATTATTCTGATGAACACTACTACAATATTATTCAGATGAAGACTACAATATTATTCTGATGAAGACTACTACAATATCATGATGATGAAGACTAGAACATATTATTCTGATGAAGACTGCCACAATATTATTCTGATGAAGACTACTACAATATTATGCTGATGAAGACTACAATATTATTCTGATGAAGACTACTACAATATCATGATGATGAAGAGAAGACTAGAGCAATATTATTCTGATGAAGACTGCCACAATATTATTCTGATGAAGACTACAATATTATTCTGATAAAGACTACAATATTGTCCTGATTGAGACGACTACAATATCATTCTGATGACGACTCCCACAATATTATTTTGATAAAAACTACCACAATATCATTCTGATGAAGAATATTACAGTATTATTCTGATGAAGACTACGACAATATCATTCTGACTAAGATTACTCCAAAATCATTCTGATGAAGACTACCACAAAATCATCCTGATAAAGACAACTAGAATATCATTTTGATAAAGACTACTACAATATCATTTTGACGAAGACTACTACAATATCATTCTGATTGAGACCAACACAATATCATTTTGATGAAGACTACTACATTATCACCCTGACGAAGACTACTATCATATAAAGTTGATTAAGACTACTACAATATCATTCTGATGAAGACTACTACACTATAATTATGATGAGGATTACTACAATATCATCCTGATGAAGACTACTACAATATTATTCTGATGACGACTACTACAATATCATTCTGATGAAGACTACATTATTATTCTGATGAAGACTACTACAACATTATTCTGATGAAGAATACAATATTATCCTGATGATGAAGACAATAATATTATTATGATGAAGACAACAACATTATCCTGATGAAGACTACCACAATATTATTCTGATGAAGACTACAATATTATGCTGATGACGACTACTACAATATCATTCTGATGAAGACTGCCACAATATTATTCTGATAAAAACTACCGCAATATCATTCTAATGAAGAATACAACATTATTATTCTTACGAAGACTACTACAATATCATTCTGATGAAGACTACCACAATATCATTCTGATAAAGACTACTAGAATATCATTTTGATGAAGACTACTATTATATCATCCTGACTAAGACTACTACAATATCATTTTGATGAAGACTATTACATTATCATTCTGATGAAGATTACCACAATATTATTCTGATGAAGAGTACTACAATATCATTCAGATGAAGACTACTACAATATCAGTCTGATGAAGACTACTACAATATCATTTTGATGAAGTCGACTACAATATCATTTTGATGAAGACTACTACAATATAATTCTGATGAAGACTACCATAATATCATTCTGATTAAGACTACCACAATATCATTCTGATAAGGCTACTACAATATAACTTTGATGAAGACTACTACAATATCATTCTGATGACGACTGCCACAATACCATTCTAATGAAGAAAACAACAGTCTTATTATGATGAAGACTACCAAAATATCATTCTGATGAAGACTACTACAATATCATTCTGATGAAGACTACTACAATATCATTCTGATGAAAACTACTACAATATCATTTTGATGAAGAATAATACAGTATTATTATGATGTAGACTACCACAATATCATTCTGATGAAGACTACTACAATAGACTACTACAATATCATTCTGATGAAGACTACAACAATATCATTCTGATAAAGACTACTACAATATCATTTTGATGAAGACTACTACAATATCACTCTGACGAAGACAACTATAATATCATTTTGATTAAGACTACTATAATATCATTCGTATGAAGACTACTACACTATCATCATGATGAGGACTACTACAATATCATCCTGATGAAGACTACTACAATATTATTATGATGACAACTACAATATTATTCTGATGAAGACTACTATAATATCATTTTGATTAAGACTACTACAATATTATTCTGATGAAGAGTACACTATCATTATGATGAAGACTACTACAATATTATTCTGATGAAAACTACAATATTATCCTGATGAAGACTACAATATTATCCTAACGAAGACTACCACAAAAATTATTCTGATGAAGACTACTATAATATAATTTTGATTGAGACTACTTCAATATCATTCTGATGAAGACTACTACACTATCATTATGATGAGGACTACTACAATATCATCATAATGAAAGCTACTAAATTATTATTCTGATGCAGACTACAATATTATCCTGATGAAGACTGCTTTAATATTATTCTGATAAAGACTACTACAATATCATTTTGATGAAGAATACTACAGTATTATACTGATGAAGACTACCACAATACCATTCTGATGAAGACTACTACAATAGACTACTACAATATCATTCTTATGAAGACTATTTTAATATTATTCTGATAAACATTGCTACAGTATCAATTATATGAAGACTACTACAATATCACTCTGATTAGGACTACTATAATATCATTTTGATTAAGACTACTACAATATCATTCCGATGAAGACTACTACAATATCATTATGACGAAGACTACTACAATATCATCTTGATGAAAACTACTACAATATCTTTCTCAATAGGACTACTATAATATAATTTTGATGAAGATTACTACAATAACATTCTGATGACGACTGCCACAATACCATTCTGATGATGAATACTACAGTATTATTATGATGAAGATTACCACAATATCACTCTGATTAGGACTACTACAATATCATTTTGATTAAGACTACTACAATATCATTTTGATTAAGACTAGTACACTATCATTATGATGAGGACTACTATAATATCATCCTGATGAAGACTACTACAATATTATTCTGATGAAGACTACAATATTATCCTGATGAACACTACCACAAAATTATTCTGATGAAGACTACAATATTATCCTGATGAACACTACCACAAAATTATTCTGATGAAGACTACTACAATATTATTCTGATGAAGACTGCCACAATATTATTTTGATAAAAACTACCACAATATGATTCTGATAACGACTGTCACAATAATTTTCTCATAAAAACTAACACAATATCATCCTGATGATGAATACTACAGTATTATTCTGATGAAGACTACCACAATATCATTCCGATTAAGACTAACTAAATATCATTCTGATAAAGACTACTACAATATCATTCTGATGAAGACTACTACAATATCATTTTGATGAAGACTACTACAATATCTTTCTGACGAAGACTACTACAATATCATTTTGATGAAGACTACTATAATATCATTTTGATGAAGACTACAATAATATCATTCCGACGAAGACTACTACAATATCAATTTGATGAATACTACTACAATATCATTCTGACGAAGACTAATATAAAATAATTTTGATGAAGATTACTACAATATCATTCTGATGAAGACGACTACAATATCATTCTGATGATGACTGCCACAATATTATTCTGATAAAAACTACCACAATATCATTCTGATGAAGATTACTACAGTATCATTCTGATGAAGACTACTACAATAACATTCTGACGAAGACTAATACAATATCATTTTGATGAAGACTACTACAATATCATTCTGACTACGACTACTACAATATCATTTTGATTAAGACTACTACAATATCATTCAGATGGAGACCACCACAATGTCATTTTGATGAAGACTACTACAATATCACTCTGACGAAGACTATTATCATATAATTTTGATTAAGACTACTACAATATCATTTTGATGAAGACTACTATAATATCATTTTGATGAAAACTACTACAATATCATTCTGACGAAGACTACTATAATATCATTTTTATGAAGATTACTACAATATCATTCAGATGAAGACTGCTACAGTATCATTCTGATGACGACTGCCACAATACCATTCTGATGAAGAAAACAACAGTATTATTATGATGAAGACTACCACAATATCATTCTGATGAAGAATACTACAGTATTATTATGATGACGACTACCACAATATCATTCTGATGAAGACTACTACAATAGACTACTACAATATCATGAAGACTATTTTAATATTATTCTAATAAACACTGCTACAATATCAATTATATGAAGACTACTACAATATCACTCTGATGAGGACTACTATAATACCATTTTGATTAAGACTACTACAATATCATTCCGATGAAGACTACTACACTATCATTATGATGAGGACTACTACAATATCTGCCTGATGAAGCCTACTACAATATTATTCTGATGACAACTACTATATTATTCTGATGAAGACTACTATAATATCATTTTGATTAAGACTACTACAATATCAATCTGATGAAGACTACTACACTATCATTATGATGAGGAATACTACAATATCATCCTGATGAAGACTAGTACAATATTATTCTGATGACAACTACTATATTATTCTGATGAAGACTACTATAATATCATTTTGATTAAGACTACTACAATATCAATCTGATGAAAACTACTACACTATCATTATGATGAGGAATACTACATTATCATCCTGATGAAGACTATTACAATATTATTCTGATAAAGACTACAATATTATCGTGATGAAGACTACTACAATATTATACTGATGAAAACTACAATATTATCATGATGAAGAATACTACAATAATACTCTAATGAAGACTTCTATAATATTATTTTGATTATGACTACTACACTATCATTATGATGAGGACTACTACAATATCATCCTGATGATTACTACTACATTATTATTCCGATGAAGACTACAATATCATCCTGATGATGACTACTACAATATTATTCTGATAAAGACTACAATATTATTGTGATGAAGACTACTACAATATTATACTGATGAAAACTACAATGTTATCCTGATGAAGACTACCACAATATTACTCTGATGAAGACTACAATATTATCCTGATGAAGACTACTACAATATTATTCTGATGAAGACTACAATATTATTCTGATCTGATGAAGATAACAATATTATCCTGATGACGACTACTACAATATTATTCTGATGAAGACAACATTATTATCCTGATGAACACTACCACAATATTCTTATGATGAAGACTACAATATTATTCTGATGAAGACAACAATATTATCCTGATGACGACTACTACAATATTATTCTGATGAAGACTGCCACAATATTTTTCTGATAAAAACTACCACAATATCATTCTGATGACGACTGTCACAATATTATTCTCATAAAAACTACCACAATATCATTCCGATTAAGACTACCACAATATCATTTTGATGAAGACTACTACAATATCTTTCTGACGAAGACTACTACAATATCATTCTGATGAAGACTACCACAAAATCATTCTGATGAATACTACTACAATATCATTCTGATGAAGACTACTACAATATCATTTTGATGAAGACTAATACAATATCATTCTGATGAAGACTACTACAATATATTTCTGACGAAGACTACTACAATATCATTTTGATGAAGGCTACTACAATATCATTCTGATGAAGACTGCTACAATATCATTCTGATGAAGACTACCACAAAATCATTCTGATGACGACTGTCACAATATTATTCTCATAAAAACTACCACAATATCATCCTGATGATGAATACTACAGTATTATTCTAATGAAGACTACTACAATATCATTCTGATTAAGACGACTACAGTATCATTCTGATGAAGACTGCTACAATATCATTCTAATGAAGACTACCACAATATCATTCTGAGAAAGACTACAACAATATCATTTTGATGAAGACTACTACAATATAATTCTGACGAAGACTACTATAATATCATTTTGATGAAGATTACTACAATATCATTCTAATGAAGACTACTACAATATCATTCTGATGAAGACGACTACAATATCATTTCTAATGAAGACTAATACAATGTCATTCTGTTGACGACTGCCACAATATTATTCTGATGAAGACTACACAATAGAATTCTGATGAAGGCTACTACAATATCATTTTGTTGAAGACTACTACAATATCATGATGATGAGGACTACAAGAATATTATTCTGATAAAGACTACTACAATATCATTTTGATGAAGACGACTACAGTATCATTTCTAATGAAGACTACTACAATGTCATTCTGATGACTACTGCCACAATATTATTCTGATGAAGACTACACAATATAATTCTGATGAAGCCTACTACAATATCATTCTGTTGAAGACTACTACAATATCATTATGATGAAGACTACAACAATATTATTCTGATAAAGACTACTACAATATCATTTTGATGAAGACTACTACAATATCAATCTGATGAAGACTACAATATCATTGTAATGAAGACTTCTACAATATCATTTGAATGAAGACTACCACAATATCAATCTGATGAAGACTGCTACATTATCATTCTGATGAAGACTACTACAATATCATTCTGATGAAGACTACTACAATATCATTATGATGAAGACTACAACAATATCATTCTGAAGAAGACTTCTACAAGATCATTATGATGAAAACTACCACAATATCATTCTGATGAAGACTACTACAATATCATTTGAATGAAGACTACCACAATATCAATCTGATGAAGACTACTACAATATCATTCTGATGAAGACTACTACAATATCATTATGATGAAGACTACAATATCATTCTGATGAAGACTACTACAATATCATTCTGATGAAGACTACAACAATATTATTCTGATGAAGACTACAATATCATTCTGATGAAGACTACTACAATATCATTCTGATGAAGACTACAACAATATTATTCTGATGAAGACTACTACAATATCATTCTGATGAAGACTACCACAATATCATTCTGATGAAGACTACTACAATATCATTCTGATGAAGACTACAATATCATTATGATGAAGACTACAACAATATTATTCTGATGAAGACTACTACAATATCATTCTGATGAAGACTACAATATCATTCTGATGAAGACTACTACAATATCATTCTGATGAAGACTACTACAATGTTATTCTGATGAAGTCTACTTTAATGTCATTCTCATGATGACTACTGCAATATCCAGATGTGCCATCTCAGCAAGGTAGTTGATTTTCTTCCATAACTTTGACCAGTTTTCAGTTAGGTGTGACATAATATAAACTGATATAGCCCTAGAATGTAAGACACATCATATAATTTTTGTAAAACTGCTTTTGTACTGCTGGAGAACATAATTAAAAATTCGGGTATTTGAAACATTATGTTCAACTGAAAAGTTTGTACAGTATATGCAGATGTTATTTATAAGTACGGTTGAATAAGCTTTAGTTCCAAACCCTATGCAGCTCGAAGGCTTGTTGCTGTCTCTCAAGTTTTGAAAATTGTTTTTTAAATTTGCATGACAACGGCTATCATATCTCCAACCACAAGTCATACTAAAATTGTCCAATAAATGTAATTGTGTCCCTTCCAGCTTTTATTTACAAAAAAATATACATTTTTATTCTTATGTGCTGATTTATTAACACTTTTCAAGAGGCTTATTTACCCTTCTGTTTAAAACATACCTCATTTGATGCCATTTTAAAACAAAATACAATAATGAACACTTTCATTATGCAAACAATTTGCATGAATAAACTTGAACAGATTTACGCATATGAGGTACTGCTGTAAAGTTAGTCTGGTTCCATGACAAGTCCACTAATTCTAATATGAAAATCAGATCCAAATCAAACACTGATGACAAAAGTTTCTATAATTTTAGCAATGATAATTTTTCCATAGCTTTTGCTTTATGCCGTAATATGCATTTTAATTTTCGTACACTTAGTGGCAAAATCACACGGGTTTGCAGGTCTACAATATCTGATGAAGACTTCTACAATATCATTCGAATGAAGACTACCACAATATAATTCTGATGGAGTTTCCTACAATATCATTCTGATGGAGTCTACTACAATATGAATCTGATGAAGACTACCACAATATCAATTGAATGAAGACAACCACAATATCATGATGATGAAGACTACCACAATATCATTCGAATGAAGACTACCACAATATCATTCGTATGAACACTATCACAATATCATTCTGATGAAGACTACCACAATATCATTCTGATGAAGACCACCACAATATTATTTTGATGAAGGGCAAAAAAAGTCATTCTCATTAAAGCTGCCACAATATCATTATGATGAATGCTGCTACAATATCATTATGATGAAAGCTACTGCATTTTATTATTTTGATAAAAGGCTACCACATTATGATGACATCTATTACAATTATCTTCTTATAAAGACTCCCACAATATCATTCTGATGGAGTCTACCACATTCTGATAAAGCCTACCAGAGTATCAGTCTGATAAAGAATGTGAATAACCAGACAGGCAACAAGATAAACTGGTCCATTATTGTGCCATTTAGCAATGTCACATATGCCAATTAGTCATTCCCATGAAACATGGAGACAGACACTGGTGTAATCAGATTTGTGCCTGTGGTATACCACTTAGTTTACCTATATGTTAAGAATGATGTCATTACCTGTGGACTTACTTGTCTAATGACAAATTTAAATGTAGTTATCTTTTCTTGACTTACCTTTCTTAGTTAAAATGCCTCTGATCCATTTTACAAATTTAGGCTGCTTTTTAGAATGGGCAGGTTTTGATTCTGCATGTGGGACCAGTTTCATCTGTTCCTCTCTCCCAGCCTAGAAATATGTTTACAAGAGTTTGAGCAACAAATCAAAAATGATAATGAAACATTTAAACACGTTATAAACAGTGTACACATATTTAATGTTACGCTCACGTTTTATGAAAGTGTCATGTGACCCATTTCAACCATGTATTTTCATTTCCCCAAAAAACATTCATTATTGAGATGTAGGACACATAAAGCCTACATCTTTGCAGTACACCAATACTCAGAGCATTTCCTGTACATGTTAATCTAAATCTAGTACTTACACAAGTTAATAGTCACACAAGATAGTACTCACATCACACAAGTTAGTAATTACACAAGCTAGTAATCACATCACACAAGCTATTAATTACACAAGTAATCACACAATCTAGTGATCACATTACACAAGCTAATAAACACAGAAGCTAATACTCACATCACACAACCTAGTAATCAAACTAGTTAGACGTAATTTCTAAAGTAAATAAAGTTCAGGAAGTAAATACACCAGCTTGCAAAGCTGTAGATTGGTAGCCATAAAACTAGGCATAGTTCAATAACAATGATATAGATTGTTGCTTTGGACATTAATGATCCACAACTATTTAAGTTCCAGGCTAGTATACTATCCACATATTACAAAACACACTGGAATATGGGTCATTCGTAGCATTGCTCCAGTTCAATTATTAAATCAGGGATTGTCAGTGGTTCAATCAATTCGAGACCCGATTTAACAATTTGTCTCTCACAATCCACAAATGTAAACCAAAGACATTTATACTTCCATAAATATAAACACATACCAGTCATGAAAATTTTCAGTGAAGCTGTTCAATAATGATAATCTGATTCAATGATTGCAAATGTGATAATGAGAAACTGGTTGCATTTGTGGGCATGACAGAAATCTCACTAGGATTTTAAAATTTGAAGCCCATGATTCGTTTTGGGAGTAAATATGCCATTAGTCAAAGTTGCAGTCTCCATTAGCATATTGGGCATACATGAAGTGGCTAAATGAAAAACAAGTGCATGGTTTTTGAGTTTAATTTTCCAAATTATTTACATCACTGACATATAGCTCTAGTCTATAGGAGTGAGACTGAATTTTATCAATGCATGGAAAGGCATTATTCCAACACTACATGAGGCATCACAAACCTTCTTAAACGTAGCTACTGTTCCATCCGAACTATCAGTTTGTCACAGAATAAAGCAAAAAATAGCTTGGCTTCGCCTCAGAACAATTTGACCATTTCTCACTGTATGTGTGTACAACGTTACCAATTAAGCAACTAAACTAGCATGTATCTCGTCATATATCACTTGTGATGAGAGAAACTAAAATAATAATATGCACAATTATTTCACCGTTACTAATACTCACTCTCCTGTGGATTTGGGGCAGCTCTTTTTTAAAAACGGGCACACTGGTCATTGGATCTTGTCAAGGAGTGACCATTCTCCATTTTTGTTCTCCAGATATTGAGCTTTATGTTAGCATTCTATACATACTGATAAATGGCTTCGAGCACTTGACCAAGGTAAATTAATTGGATCTGTATTTGTAGATTTCAGGAAAGCGTTTGACATGGTGGATCATGAAATCATTTTGAAGAAACTGAAAATCTACCAATGCGATGAAAAATCAGTTAGATGGTTTACTTCATACTTAAGTGACAGAACACAACATGTTTATATAAATAACGTTCTGTCTGAACCTGAAACAATTAGATATGGAGTACCACAAGGCTCAATTCTAGGTCCATTATTATTCATTTTATTTATTAACGACCTACCACCTTTACTAAGAGACTCGATATCATCTACAGATCTCTATGCAGATGACAAAACATTGTGAGACATCCAAAACACAAAGCATGAACTTGAAATTTCTTTACAGAATGCATTAAACAAGCTGGAAAACTGCAGATGCAATGACATGGTAGTAATTACTGGTAAAACTAAAATATATTACTTATTTCAACAAGGAAAAAAAGGAAACATCTTATAGCAATGAAGTATGTCTGACATAGAAGGATACAAATTTTCAAATGGTCTGTCATGACAGACATCTTGGTGTTTTGGTAGATAATAACCTATCTTGGACTGATCATATCAAACATATCAGTAAAAAGGTCAATTCAAGCTTATGGCTTTACTGTAGGGTAAGACATTTTCTCCCTGAAAGGCACAAAAAATATTTTGTAACAGTTACATACAACCCTATTTAGACTACAGTGTAATACAGTATGGGGTAATTCAAAGGATAAAAAGTTGGAAAATCTTCAATAAAGAACATTTAGGCTAATATCAAACCAGAAAGAAAGTAAGGAAAATTTAGCTGGTAAGTTAAAAACATTACCTATTAAAGATCAAATCTGTTTAAGAAAAGCCAAATTAATGTACAGGATATCCAATAATAGTGCTCCTGAATATTTACAATCCCTATTCCAGTACAGGCTACCTGGTAATACACCCCACCTGCGATCAATGTCTACAAAACATTATAAAATTCCCAAACCAAATAAGGAATTATTCAAAAATATTTCCAACACTTTGGAACTTTGCTCTGGAATAGTATTCCAGTTGAGATTAGAAATGCCCACTCTATTTCCATCTTCCAAACCCAATATATCCAGTGGTTTCTGAGATGCTGCTGAAATAAATAAATTCCTTATATGAGGGCGTCAAGGTAGATTAGTTCTTAGCTAATTGTGTTACCCTCTTTAAATAAAGTCATTATTATTATTATTATTATTATTATTATTATTATTATTATTATTATTTTTATAACCCGGGTCCGCAGAATTGTGTGCTGTCTGTATGAAAATGTGTGTGCTGGTATAACACGCTGGCTGTCTGGCCATCCGTGTGTCTATATGTTTATGGAACATGTTTATGGAACATGATATAACCATCAAGGCCATACAAGGACAAACCACTAATATGTCTATACATATGTCTGTATGTATGTCTGTACGCATGGTGGATCCTTGAAGGGTGTGAGCGGCCGAAACAAGTGTGGGTTTACCCAAGAATTTGAGAGAACTCTATGTATTGTCAGTGGAAACATTTGTGTATTGTCTATGTATTGTCAGTGGAAACATTTGCAAGGTTTTAAAAAGTTTATGAATCATACGGCTCAACAAAAGACTGAGTCATATGTTTGTCACCATTGATTGCTGTTTGAACTAAATAGAATTTGAGCCATTTTGATTACAAGAGATTATTTGAATCTTATTTTCATTCCCTGAGATTAATTGTATGTCACTCTCATTATGTGAGATTATATGAATCTTACCAGCATACATTTTAATATATGAATCATTTGTTTCCTATTTGTGAATATCTGAAAAAAGTAAATGAATGAGACATATGGTTAAAGCGTGAAAAAATCACTGTATTTGTCGAATATATATATGTTCAGATTTTAACAAATAATAGCATGCACATCAACTTTACATTATTAATAATATGATATGAACTTCCATTCTACGTCCTTAGCAAGGTTAGATCTAATGATCTTAAAGAACAAGGCATATATACATATACACACACGCACACACACACAGACAAAAGCAGAGCAATCTACATTACACAAAGTGTCTTGCAAGATTCAGACATTTTTCAACACTTCTTGTTTATCATTGATTTGCTTCTCCAGATCGAACTCCCGGCTGTACATTTTCCGAGGTTTACTTGAAAATGTTACCATAAAACCTCGGCCGTCCGAGGTTTTTCCAAGGTATTTCTAGGAAGACCTTGAGAAAAACCTTGGACGTCCAAGGTCTTGCTGATATTTTGTCCGAGGTTTTATAAACAACCTTGGACATGATCTCGTACATTATAAAGACATCTATGAAATACCTTGGATAAAACCTTGGACATGAGAACTTAGTAAATTTATAGCTTGGAAAAACCTAGGAAATAAGAACTTGGTTATCTCGGACATAGCTCATTACTGTGGATTTAGAAATTTTTCAGCTTGGACATGGACTTGGTGTGTTTAATCTGTGTAATTAGAGATTTCTGAATATTTATTCAGATTTTTTTTTGTTTGTCATCCCAAAACCAAATCGTACTTACATGCTGGAATTCCTAAGTTAGATAAATTCTACCCATTCATATACTTTTAATCACTTCACTAACAATTATGTTAGTATTACACAGGTCCTTGAATTCCAATGTCCTGTAACCACATTAGACGGTTGTAAAAATATATTTTCTAGCAACTGAATCTAAAGTAAAGTCTTCAATGCTTAAAAGTACATATATCATTTATCTGGCAATTTAGCCTCTGCTTGTGCTTTACTTTCTAAAATGAAGGCAAGGTCAAGACAAGACATGTCTTTCACTAAAACATAGTGAAGTGGAGATTTTTTAAGTAACTTGTCAGCAAAACAAATACGAATACTTTACCGAACATCCTAAAATTATAAGATTTGTACCTGACTCATTTTTTAGTTCATAAATCACAGAATCTGCTACAAAGCCAACATCAGCCTTGTGTCTGGTTACATGATTTATTTGGATCAGTCACTTGAAATGTAACCATGTTGTTGTTTTGATCACATCAGAAATGGACATCTCTACTCCTTTGATGGTTACATCTAAATTAGTTGGGTTGCTTGACTTGTATATTTAGGGGTCATCAGCATACAATTTGTGAGACACTGAATGATGATCTATGACACTTGAGAGCGGCTTCGAATGAGTGTATAGAATGAAGTGAATAGGTCCAAGAACAGACCCCTGTGGAACACCACAACATACATCGACTCGGCTGGAGTGTATTCCATTTGCAGATACAATTTGTGTCCTGTTGACTAAGTAGGATTTAAACCAGGCAGAAAAAAATGGACTGACCTTTGGTTTAGTGTGAGTGTTGCTTGGACTAGTTCAAACAATTTGTGGAAGACATTGAAGGTTGTGTTGTATTTAAGACATTATACTTGGTAGCGGCTTGATGTAGCAACCATTGGATGTTAGATCCGCGCACTTGAGCTCATCGCCTGATGTTTTAGCCATGTTTCTGTCAGGTTGTAGACATCAATATTCTGAGTGTTGATAAATTTATGTGCGCTTTTCCGGTGGTCATACTGATTGGGCATTGATTATTGCAATATAAAGAGGTATCTATGGGATAGTTGACACAACGTTTGACGATTAAATACGGATTTGCATTAGGTTATCTAAAGTAATGGTTGAAATTTTAAAGGGAGATAAGTATAATTATTCTTCCTGTTCTACGCCGGTCAGCCTTGAAAGGTTTATTTTGTTGCTTCCATTAATATTGAAGTAATGATGAATGTAGTTCCAGTTTGTTTTGTCTTGGGCACATTAAGGAGCCAAGTAGTGTTCATTTAAAGCAATTAATGAGGGTACATCATATCATTAACGGATTAACTGGCGATCCCATGATGGCGGTAAATTCAAGCTCAAAGGACGTCATAACTGAAGCAAGACAGCTGAGAAAAATTTGAAATGTTCTCGTTTACAAAACAAGTAGATGAAGAAACACATACGATCTGAACAGCCAATGCAAAATAATGAAGATAAAGGTAGACAACAAGCACATATGACATGAAAAACTGCTCAACCTACCACAACATTGTGGCTTGTGTTAATATACCAAATGTTGGTCTTTTTGACAACTGTCCTACATTTTTGACAAGAAAGGTTAAATACAAGAGAAATAGGAAAAATACACAAAAACTATCAATTACAGATCATTCAAAATTTTTCAATGAGGAACAAGTTTTGTATGAACTGTAAAAGGTTCCATGGGATATGATTTAAAATTTAGATGACATATATGAAGCTCTGATGGAATATTATCCAAGCGAGCATCAATGAAAGTAAATCGCGTAAAGTATACAATCCAACGTAATTGCTGTATTGATGAAATCCTAGATACTGTGAAGAAACGAGACTAATTTAAGGTTATGGGAAACCATGCACAATATAAAGCATGGAGAAATAATAGAACAGGTATGATTAAAAAGGCTTAAAAAAACTTTATACCAATCAATGGTTGAAAACACAAAGAACAACACAAGCTCCATTTGTTTAGTATTAAAAGAACTCATTGGGTAAAGATCAAACAAATAAAATTCACTCACTTCTGGTAAATGACCGCACAGTTACTGATGACACTGACATTGAAAATGTTTTTGACGATTTTTTTTTATCTAAGTTAAAAGAACTAAGGAAGCATGTTTCTTTATTCCACAAGTTTCAAAAACACTTTGTTTAAAAACTGTCTCAATAAACTAAATACCAAGAAAGCTACATGACTTGATCAGATTGGGGCACCATTCATTAAAACTTCTGTCTCAGATATTTTGGATAGCATAACCATTCATAATCAATTTAAACACTGCAACCTCATCTGTCCCCAAAATATGGAAAACTGCAAAAGTAATGCCTATGCAAAAATCTGGTTCTAGCCAATTTCAATACAACCAACACCTGTCAAAATTGATTGAAAAACATATCCATCACTGGTTTATGTCATATTCAACAAAACACTTGCTATAACACGTTAATCAATCAGAAACATTCATGTGAGACTAATTTGATCGCTCTAAATGAAAAATGGCTTCAACCCCTTGATCAATGTTGAATAATATGATCTCTATATGTAGATTTCAGAAAAGTTTAGAACATGGTGGATCATGACAACCGTTTTGAAGAAACTGGAATTTTACCAATTTGATGAAACCACAATTTGATGGTTTACCTCATACCTATGTGAGAGAACACGACATATTTATATAAATAATGTTCTGACCAAATCTTCAACAATTATAAATTGATTATCAAAAAGCTCAATTCTAGTCCATTAGTATGTCTTTTATGTATTAATGATTACCACATTTTTGGGACCACAGTGGTCTAAAGTGCTCTCAGTCTCACCCCTATCCGCTTGGGTTTGAGTCTCAGATTAAGCTAATGTGGGTATTGAAACGCTTACCAGTAGCTTCTCATTGGTCAGTGGTTCTTTCCATTGGTCTTACCGGGTTCTTCCTCCACCATTAATACTTGTCGCGATGTAGAGCCTATTATGTGCTGAAAAACAGCGTTAAACCCTACAGCAACTAATCTTTGTGCTCTGATCCAATCAAATAATTGTGCAAGTCTTATCTTATAAAATTCCAGCTTCATATATTAAGGCAATACAATAACTACAAGTTTTACCTGATGAAGTTACGAATTGATGCACTCCTGAAGAATCATACTGTGTACACAATAAGGTACCAATTCAGTGAAAAGTATTAGTATAGAATTAACATGAAGGAAAAAGTATTTTACCTGTTGAATAGCATCAGCATGGGTTCCCACAAGAATAACTGGGGGAGGGATGACTTTAGAATTCATGATTTCATTGTCTGGTGGTGCACAGGAATGAACATAATTCATCCAAACCTCAACAAGCTCTGAAAAGATAAGGAAATAAAATGTATAAATAACAATCAGTGAAAAGACAAAATAACTTACATTGTAACAATTATGACATTTTATACAACAGTACTGCCTGTATGAATAAGCCAGGTCAAGACAGTTTAAAACGAATCTATGACATAATGAAATGTTTTAAGATGACACAAGTAAAATGAAAAACTGTAATATTGCAGCCAAATTTACAAATAAACAATGCCTGAAAGGGTTTCAGGAAATAAGTGTCATCAAGTCAATCATGATACATTGTATCTCAATACTGTGGATCCTGACTCAGCCACTCACCCCCATTACAGAGGCCTAAAGGGTGGTGTCCTTCAGTCTTCCTTTAGTACCCGCTGTGTTTTCTAATGATGCTCCAAATAGTCAACACATGATCCAACTCAACTGCACTAAAATGAGAGCATACTGCCTTGAGTGTGTGTGATTTAGATTTTTAACATAGGTTTAACAATTTTCCAGTCATATTGCTATGTCAGCAGTGTGATAGGTTATAGTGACGACTAGCAGTGGGGTATCGTGTCGGTGACATGTAGCATGATGTTGCACCCAGTTACAATATCCTGACCGGTCCTAACACTAACCTCTTAATGCTGAGCGCCAAGCAAGGCAGCTGTTAGTATCATTTGTGCAAGTCTCTTTAAGATCGAAACCGTGAATTCGCGCATCCTAGATGGATGTTCTAACCACTAGGCCACTGGAGCAGTCTCCATGCTACCTTGAAGGGCAAGGTTAAAATGAACTGTAAGGAAAGGAACAATGCCTGAAATATATGAAAACTTAAAAGCAAATAACAACTGCCTGACATTATGTTGAACACTTGTAAGCAAATAATCACTGCCTGAAATATTTGAATTTGAGGTCTCATAAATGCTTATTATGCATATTTGAATGCAATTTTGTATTTGTTATGCAGAAAATCAATTACCCAGAAGTCATAGACATGTGAGTCTTGCTTGAACTACCTGTTGAGTGGGAAATGTTGATCAATGTAGCTGTGCTGATATTTACAATGACATAATTCAGTGTCTGAAAGACCCAAAAGTACCTGTTGTCATTAGAGTACATCAAAAGGACATGATACAATAGCTTGGCAGCAAGTACAGAGACTTTGGCTAGCTGCTGAGTGGGGAGAAAATATGTTGATTTTTACAATAATTGAATTCAGAGGGAAAAAGACCCAGTGTTGTACATTATTACATCAAATGAACAAATTTAGCTTTTATTATTGTGTGTTTCCTAGTGTAGCAAAATAAGCAGTGAGTGTCAATTCGAAATCAATACGCTTTGAGACTTAGAACAAAATATCGTTTGTAAGCTTTGGACAAGTATTTTGGGGTTAAATGACAAATGGATGAAGATTGTAATGAGATTCAAAAGAGTTCTGAAGTTGCTTGAACTGATATTCATATGGAACAGTTGCTAAGTGTAATATCGTGTGTGTTTCCAGGCTTAGTTGTTTGGACTAATTTCTTTCCTTGAATTGATACAATTCAGTCTTATTCTAATAGACAAACTAGCGCTATATGTCAGTGGTGTACATAATTTGGAAAATTAAACTCAAATACATGCACTTGTTCCTCATTTAGCCACTTGAATACTCGTAAGCAAATAAACACTGCCTGAAATATTTGATACTTGAAAGCAAATAAACATTGCCTGAAATATTTTGGAATACTTGTTCGAAGTAGCCTTCAGTAAAATTAAATATGTCTCTCATTTTATAGAAATGTTGCTCAAAATTCAAAAACATTTATAAGTTTATATGATCATGACGAACATTGGCAACACAGTTAACATAATAAACTTTTCATCCAATACTTCTGATTTAGTACCTGTCCTGCATGCCCGGAATCAGTAGTTGTCCAGCATTCCTTCAATCAGAACATGCCCAGATTGCCCTAAATTAATATCTACCCATCATTACCTGAATTGATACTTCCCCACCAGGCCCTGGATCAGTACTTCCCTAGCAGGATCCAAGTCATTATTTCTCCAGCAGGCCCTATTAGAACTTGCAAAAGCAGCTTGCCCCAAGTCAGTATATCTCCAGCATGTCCTGAATTAATACTTGTCAAGCTAGCCCTGAATCAGTAATAGCTATGATTACCCTTAATCAGTAATAGCTTCGATTACCCTGAATCAGTAATAGCTATAATTGCCCTTAATCAGTATAAACTACGATTGCCCTGAATCAGTAACAGCTATGATTGCCCTGAATCAGTAATAGCTATGATTGCCCTGAATCGGTAGTTTTGCCATCTTGACTCTTTCAGAGAAACAACGGATATCCCTGAATCAGCATTGCTAACCTGGGCAACAAATTGGAAAATTCAATACACCATTAGAACTTTTGATTTGCCACTGAAAACTGGGCATATAAATTTGTAATCTTGAAATAGGCAACTTTAATACTGTAGGTCACTAACAGTGTGCAATCTAAGTAATGTTATCTTCTAGTAAAGAATGAAGTAATTTATCATCACACAGTAGTAGCAGCCTAAAACTCACCACGAACTCTGCACTCCATTTTGCCTTTCTCATCAAAGTAAAATTCATCAACTACCAGATCGTTTAGATGATTACTGATATCTGACACCAATAAGTATATGGCACGTCTTGACAGGAACATTTGGTGTGTTGTGTAGAAGGCATAATGCCCTGCAAAATCCCACATCGTCAATGGTGCATATTTGCCTAGTTCATGTTTTATTTTATCTGCATTCTTTAGCAACATTTGTAAAATTTCCCTGTTGGGATCCTTCATACGACTTTCACTGGAAACATTTTCTCCAGGTTCTGATCTAACCATGATTTTTGCATTAGACTCTGGAAGATTTCTCAGAACTACAGTAGACCCTACTTGTTGACTAGTTTTGACCAAGTCTGGATGAGGAGAAACAAAGTTTGGTTTTTCTTCAACATGGTCTTGTGCACTAATGTCAGTTATCTCCCTTTCCTGATGAATTACAACTTGTTTCTCATCAGCTGCCTCACTCCGCACTTGTTGCTTCTCAAGGAGAACTTTGGCAAGCCGCTGTAGTCGATAATCCTGTTCTGTCTCTGAACATAAAAAGAGCAGTTTATACAACTGAATTATGCATATTATAAGAAAATCAAGCCGAACATATAATTCAAGAGTAAAAAGCCACTTAGCAGCTAACTTTATCATCTCACCTTGATGCAGATTCTATACCACTTATTTCAGTACAGGTGTTGCAAACACTTTAACAAGTATCCAGAAAACATGATGGAATGTGAAGTCCAATTAGCAGATTAATCTTGTATTAACTTGTAATAAAACAAGAATCGTTTCAACAAAATAAGGAATGAAAATGAAAATAATACCAATAAGGTACATTTGTGTACTAATACAGGACTATTTAAAAGTAGTTAAGGTTTATAAATGTATCTAGCTATATGTGGTCAACTCCTTCTGTGTGTCTCTGTCTGCTGCTATATTGACCAGCTTCAGCTCTTTCTCTCTTTCAGCTTTTTCCAAGCAGCTAGTCAAGATTGCAGCAGACAAAGAGGCACAGACAGAGCTGGCAAGAATAGCAGTAACTGCAACAGAAGGAGATCTCGCCTATGCTCATGACTGTGTGATGGGCTATGCAACATCATACTCAAGGAAAATGTTCTGAGTACTTGCCATCGCGAAGGTTGACAGTCTTTCCAGTAGACAGAGAACACCAGACACTTTAAGAGATCACCAGAATGGCAGAGAGATAAAAGCAGGCACACACAAATAGCGGTGGTTCCGAGTGTAGAGACTGAACGGACCCACTGATTCATAAAATGTGGGTGAGGGAGAGTCAGCTTTCCATAACTGACAATGGGTATATTCTAACGATTGTAGATTATGCTACACGCTATCCTGAGGCCGTCACGTTGAGTAATATTTGGGGGAAAGATGGCCGCTTAACTGCTCGAGAATAGGCTATTCCGATTTTGTACTATATTTATGATATCTGTGCTTGTTTTCTAACATCGTCTACGTTATTGTGTTTCATCATGCATTGGCTGTTCCGTTCGTATGTGTTAACTCATCTCCTTGTTTTGGAAACGAGAACAATTACATTTTCCCTCAGCTATCTTATCCCACTCTTAAGAAATAATTTGTTTTTGAATAAACCGCCGTCACATGACCGCTTACACTACGACGAATCCTAATTAATTGGATTAAATGACCACACCTTGGTTCTAGATACTACATTGTGATCAAGACTGAACGAACTGGGAATTCATTCATCATTTCCTAAATGTAAACGGTAGCGAAAAAAGAAACGTTCTTCCAAAGCCGGCCGGCGTAGAACAGGAGGAAGGATTCCAGTTATCTCCCTTTCGCCCGTAACGGATAAACAACTCAAAAATTCTGCCGTTAATTTTAATAACCTGGTTCAAATTCCTCTTAAATCGTCAACCGTTGTGTCAACTGTCCCAGGGATACCACTACGTATTGCATTATTCAACGCCCAATCAGTAGGATTACCGCAAAAGCGTACAGAAATTTTTAATTTTATCAACGACCAGGATCTTGTCGTCTTTTTCCTGACAGAAACTTGATTACATTCGGAAGGTGATGAATGTAAGTGTGCGGATTTAACACCCAGCGATTACTCCATCAAGTCGTTCCCCCGCAACTCTCGCGGAGGTGGAATTGCTGTAATTACAAAGAATTCCATGATCAAATGCTTCAAGTAAAACACAACCTTCAAATTCTGCCACACATCGTTTGAAGTAGTCCAAACAACGCTCACTCTGGCACAAAGGTCATTCCATTGGTTCTGTCTCTACCGTCCTCCTCCTAGTAGAAAAAATAAGCTGACTGAATCTCTCCTTTTGGAGCAGTTTCCAAATCTTCTAGAGTATGGAAATTCGATAGGTGGCAACCTAATTATTCTTGGAAATTTCAACTTTCACTATGACTGTCCTGGTAAACGAAACACGTCAAAACTCCTAGATTTCTTTCATGTTTTCAAACTTAAACAGTCAGTTAACCAACCTAATCATAAACTTAGTCACAGTTTAGACTGGTTTCTTTATAGACCTGATGATAATATTCTGCAATCATCCATTGTATCCCACGAATTTGCATCGGATCACCTCTGCATTCTATGCCATCTCGACGTATCAGTCCCTAACCCTCCACCTCTATTTGCTACTAAGAGAAACCTCCGTATGACATCCAAGAAAACCTAACAACTTTCTTACATCCAGCTGCGGAACAACATGATAACTGCCTGCTTTCATTGCTTGAAAACCATACCACAGCCACCAAATGCAGAGTATCAGTAAAATGTGTTCTCCTTGGTATAGCAGTGTTAGGGACCAGCTTCGCACTGCTAAAAGACATCGCCAAAAAGCAGAGAGGTTTTCGCTTTCCACCAGACTCACCATTCATAAACAAATCTATGAAGCCACTAAGAAGAACATCACAGACATAGTCCATTTAGCCAAAGCATCCCACTACAGTGCTAAGATCACGGAGAGTTCCAGCTGCAAAGAGCTCTTCGAGATAATTAACAAACTAATGTCAAGGAACAAATGCACACCACTTCCAACAACCTTCTCTCCACTAGACCTACAAATTTCTTCGATGACAAAGTTCAAACCATATAGAGATTCGCTTGACAGCACAATTTCAACTGATTCGTCACCATACAGTTATGATGCAGAATTTTAGCGACAACCGTTAGGAGCATTTTAAACTGTTTCTATAGATTTAGTACTGTCAATCGTGATGAAAAGTGCACCAAAGTCTTGTGAACTTGATCCAATTCTGACATCACTGCTGCTTGAGTGCTTAGACCCAATATTGCCTTCACTAACTGATGTTATTAATATCTCTCTCTCATCAAGGGAATTCCCATCATTTTTCAAAACTGCCATCGTAAAGCCACTGCTGAAGAAACCAACACTGGACCATAACGATTTAAAGAACTACCGCCCAGTTTATAATATCCCTTTCATATACAAAATCTTAGAAAAGGTTGTCCTAACTCAACTTGTATCTCATTTCAATTCAAACAGTCTTTGCAGCAATGTACAGTCTGCATATCGCCCTTGCCACAGTACGGAAACTACTCTTTAGAAAGTATTTACTGACATTCTCTCTGCTTTGGATAGTAGAAAGATTACAGTCCTCACTCTCCTTGATTTCTCTGCAGCATTTGACACAATAGACCATGAGATATTACTTCACCGTCTCCAGCATGTATCTGGCATTCAGAATATAGCCTTACAGTGGTTCAAGTCCTACTTAGTCAACAGGACACAAATTATATCTGCAAATGGAATACACATCAGCCCAGTTGACGTATGTTGTGGTGTTCCACAGGGATTAGAGATTCGCTTGAGAGCTTAATTTCCACTGATTCGTCACCATACAGTTATGATGCAGAATTTCAGCGACAACCGTTAGGAGCATTTGAAACTGTTTCTATAGATTTAGTACTATCAATCGTGATGAAAAGTGCACCAAAGTCTTGTGAACTTGATCCAATTCCGACATCACTGTTGCTTGAGTGCTTAGACCCAATATTGCCTTCACTAACTGATGTTATTAATCTCTCTCTCTCAACAGGGGAATTCCCATCATTTTTCAAAATTGCCATCGTAAAGCCACTGCTGAAGAAACCAACACTGGACCATAACGATTTAAAGAACTACCGCCCAGTTTATAACATCCCTTTCATATAAAAAATCTTAGAAAAGGTTGTACTAACTCAACTTGTATCTCATTTCAATTCAAACAGTCTTTGTAGCAATGTACAGTCTGCAGATCGCCCTTGCCACAGTACGGAAACTACTCTTCAGAAAGTATTTAGTGACATTCTCTCTGCTTTGGATAGTAGAAAGATTATAGTAATCACTCTCCTGGATTTATCTGCAGCATTTGACACAACAGACCATGAGATATTACTGCACCGTCTCCAGCATGTAATTGGCATTCAGAATATAGCCTTACAGTGGTTCAAGTCCTACTTAGTCAACAGGACACAAATTATATCTGCAAATGAAATACACTCCAGCCCAGTTGACGTATGTTGTGGTGTTCCACAGGGATGTTTTTGGACCTGTTCTCTTCATTCTGTACACTCAGCCGCTCTCAAATGTAATAGATCATCACCCAGTGTCGCACCAATTGTTTGCTGATGACACCCAAATATACAATTCCAGCCACCCAACTGAAGTTGATGCTACCATCCATGGAGTAGAGAAGTGCATTTCGGATGTGAAATCATGGATGACATGTAACAAGCTGCAGATGAATGATGATAAAACTGAGGCTATTCTGATCACAACACAAAGACTTTGTCATTCACGTCCTTTACCTCAGACAAGAAAAATCAGCAACACCAACATTAAATTCTCACAGTCAGTACGGAATCTAGGCGTTACTCTAGACAGTACTCTCACATTGCACCAACATGTCATGAACATCTCCAATGCTGCATATCTTGAATCAGTTCCATTCGTAAATATCTTTCAGTTGATGCCACAAAAAACAATTGTGTATTCATTAGTACTTTCAATACTGGACTATTGTAACTCAATTCTGTCGGGCTCATCACAATATTTACTCCAGAATCTTCAAAATGTTCAAAACACAGCTGCACGGATCATCGTTAGAGTACCTCGATCAGAGCACACCTCACCACTGCTCTGTATCCTATACTGGCTATCAATTCGATACAGAATCAAACACAAAATTTGTTCTCTGTGCTATATTTTAATGACAGACTCCAGTCCAACATACCTATCCAGCCTCACCCATGTGTATACACCAGCTAGATCCTTACGCTCTTCTTCTGATAATCGTATAGTCAGTGTTCCCACAGTGAAAACAAAGTCATATGGACAACGTTCGTTTGCACACCAGGGACCGGCGACGTGGAACGAATTGCCCATTGAAATTAGACACAAAGACACAGTGGTCCCTTTTAAAAGTGCTCTCAAGACTCACCTGTTTCTACTGCAGGGACAAACTTAGCGACCTAATCATGTTTTGTATCTTATATGTTTTCAGCATGTTTTTATGTTTTCCAATTTCATTGTTTTTGTCATTTGTTGTTCTGTAGTGTAGTCATATCATTATTGATGGTGTAAAGCGCTTATTATTATTATTAATATTTATTCGGACATCATCGCTGACCTTCTGTTTGGGATTCAGTCAAGAGTCGAACTGCCCGATGAGATCCTGACCGATCGAGGGAAACAATTCATGAGTCAGATGATGGCACAGGTTAACCGTCTAATATTGATTAAGCAACTCACAATTACACTATATCACCCTTATTGTAACGGGTCTAACAGTTTATCGGAACAATCACAAACACGCTTACTAAGATGTGCCATGTCCACCCCAATAATTGGGATTGGTATATTCCTGCCATGCTTTTCGCATACCGGGAAGTACCATAAGTGAGTTAAGGTTTTCTCTCCTTGAACTCTTGTAATGGAGGACTGTACGTGGCCTAATCACCATAACGATAAAGCTCTGGACGGACAATCACGCTGTTGAAGAGGTACGTACTACCTTTCATTATATCGCAGACGTTCGAAACAAACTGGAGGAAGTTAGTTTCCTTGCATTGGAGATTCTCAAGCAAGTGAATGTGGGTCTGGTCAAGATTTACAACAAACACACAAAGCCACTACAGTATGATATAGGCGACAAGGTACTGTTGCTGTTGGCCCAAGAGCACAAGTTGTAAGTTTCTTGGAGGGGTCTGTACATCGGAACCGAGAAGGTTGGAGGTCAAACCTATCGGATACGACAACTAAGGAGAAGTTGTACCATGCCAATCTCCTTAAGAGATACTGAGAAAGAGCGACCATGAACGATTTTGTCTTTGCCACGATCGTCTCCGATGAGGCCGAATGCTATACAGAGGATGCAAACACTATCCCGAGTCGTCCATTAATGAGGGCTGAATCACCAACGGACGTGGAGTGTGACCCCATGTTAAATGAAGTACAGTGGGAAGAGATACATACATTGCTGGCCAGGTATTCCGGGAAAACATCACATGTCAAGTTCAGGTTAAAGCTGGTGGACGACTGGTCAGTCTACCAGAAACTCTACCCTATGCTCCAGATGAAATGACCATTCATAAGGGAAAAGCAGATGATTGTTCTGGGAGTAATCGAGCCCACCGGCTCGTTACAATCTCCGGTAGTCCTAGTGCTGAAGGATGGCACACATCGGCTTTGTGTTGACTACCACAAGCTGAAGCAGGTGATGGAATTTCAGGTCGATATGCTACCTGATCCAGAGCATATTTTTGCTTCTGTCACGAACTTGAGAGATTTCTTGAAGTTGGTTCTCTTAAAGGGGTATTGGCAAATTCCTGTAAGAAGGAGGATAGGGCAAGGCTTGCTTTTGCTACTCCTGATGGAACCTACCAATGGTTGGTCATGCTGTACCGATTCCAGATTGTACACAGCGGCTTCACTAGAATGAAGCAGAAGTTGCTGAAACTCTTGCATGATAGGTGTATCCACAACTTCATGGATGATCTTTTGCTAGCCACATAGACGTGGGGTGAATGTTTCGTTGCTGAATGCAAGGGCAATGTTTCCCTTAGAAGAAAAAACATTGTAACTATACGGTAGCTTAATTACGAAATGGTATTAATCCAAAAGATGAAAGGTCAAGCAATTAACTATTATTGGTGTCCACACATGAGTATGTACATATGCCATTTTTTTAAAAATCTTTTTAGCCAAAGTTTGTTTACGAACATTTGTAAAACTGCTGCTATTCATATAGATTTTATACCTTATAACGCTTGCTACAGGGCAAACTGTAACATTTGGATATAATTCAACTAACAGCGAGACTAGCACATACTGGACCAAATTGGCATCGTGAGCACTGCTGTTATTTTGAGTAGCACTCAACATAATTAAGAATTTTTATTCCTGATTTAAGCCGATTAACAATTGCAGAATTCGGGGATTTGTGATTTTTTCCATGTGATGTGAATCTGTCAATTACTTGTGAGTTGTGAAATTCAATAATGAATGGACTACCTTATTACTCATAATTGTAGACCTGCCAACCCTATCAAGACTATCTCACTAAGGCAGTTTATATTTCCCCATAAGTTTTACCAGTTTTCAGTAAGGTGTAACAAACTATCGCAAACTGCTATTGTAAAGCTGTAAAAGGTATTTAAAAGTTCGTTATAAAAATATGCAGCAACAGCAAACATTAAGTTCAACTAAAACGTTTGTAAGGTACACGCAGACCTTTTTCAACACTATCAAATTTGTTCTAACTTCAGATCCAAACTCAGTGCAGCTGAGTGTGTATTTGCTATCTCTGAACTTGACATAATTCTTGGAATCTATTGACAATTTTACTTGACGACAGCAACTGTATCTCTCGCCATACAGCCATCTCTCGTTTTGACACTATCAAAATTAATCTCCCTACAGTTAAGAACACGTTTGTCTCAGAAACACCACCTTGGCTCCTTAAGCAACCCAAAGTGATTTTTACGTTGCACGATGGGAGAAAATCTCAGAGAAATCCTGCCATTTTCCAGAACTCTTATCATGAACTCCTCAACGATTTTAAAAACTACACAAACATTTTTACTGATGGATCAAAAGATGATGACAAGGCTGCTGCAGCCTTCGTTAGTGGCAAGCACATAACCAAAGTGCGCTTGCCAAACGATGCGTCCATATTTTCATCGGAAATCAGAGCAATAGACCTTGCTCTGAAATTTATTGAACAAAAACACATTTTAAATAGCATTATTTTATGTGACTCGCTGTCAGTACTTCAGTCGCTACACCATAGAAAACTGGATAATCCATTACTAGTCGATATCCTCGTCAACAACTCAGAACTTAGTAACTCCTACAATATAGTATACTGTTGGCTACCTAGCCATATTGGTATTAGAGGCAATGAAGAATCAGACCGGGCTGCTAAGATGGTTCTATCCCAAGAACCATCGGATTTTACTGTTTACTGATTTTA
Source organism: Unio pictorum (assembly GCA_030141615.1). Classification (NCBI taxonomy): domain Eukaryota; kingdom Metazoa; phylum Mollusca; class Bivalvia; order Unionida; family Unionidae; genus Unio; species Unio pictorum. The sequence goes on along the minus strand of JARLTB010000047.1, from coordinate 4,429,979 downwards.
AACCTTGTATCAAAAAGTACTTACGTCAGAAGTGGCAGGCGTCATGAGATGATGCAGTCAATAACAAACTTCGTGCCATCAAACCAACCCTGGGAGAATGGACTCCTTCCTACAGAACTATCCGTAGGGAGGAGGTTGTCATTGCAAGAATCAGAATCGGTCATACATACATAACCCATTCCCACATACTGAAAGGTGAAGATCCACCAGAGTGCGTTTCTTGCAATGAGCCATTCACTGTTAAACACTTTATGACCGAGTGTTCTGACCTGCAACCTACGCGTGTTAAATACTATAATGTACATGACATGAAGGAACTTTTTGATACAATACAAATCACTTGTATTTTAGATTTCCTAAAGGAAGTAAATCTCTATTTTAAACTATAACTTGTATGCCATCACCTAGAATATTTTTATCTAATGCAAATATCACCACTTATTTACAACATCTTATCATCAACATACACCATTTACATCTCCCGTTGATTGGGAAGCTTCATATTTTCCTGTTACCAACATCTTACCATTTAATATTTAACTATTATGGTTTTTTTATATCGCTGGTCGATGTTAAACCTTTCTTATTTTTGAACATCTAACCTATTGTATGGCGCTAAATAGCCTAAGGTGCTGGTGCGCCGTTAAAATTCAAGCAAAGAAACAAACAAATCTCTCGCCATAAGACATCCTTAAACTGACACATGATATCCAATAAACAGTAATTGTTTCCCTTCCTGCTTGCATTCAAAAGAATCTGAATATCCCTTTATAAATCGTTCTTCTGTGCTGATTATTAACACTTTTTAATAGGCTTAATTTCAGTTTCGTCTTCAATATGCATTGCTTGCTGGATGTCATTTCTTTTAAATTCTGTAGTTAACAGTTTGATCATGGAGACACTTTGTATGAAACAATATGTGTAGTTTAAGGTACTGATGTAAAGTTTTAGTCTGGTTCCCTGATTAATTCCAATAATTTTAGTATGAAACCCATATCCAAAATCAAACACTGATAAGCCACTTATCTCAAATATTAAAGCAATAGAAATTATTTCTGTAGTTGTTTTTTTTCTTTTATTCTGTAAGTTCTTATTTAAGGATCATTTTTTTCAGACTTATGGCAAAATCGTAAGGTACTAAAAACACTGGGTGTGTACACAGTTACCTTTTTTCCGCAATGTCCATTCATGGCTTGATAATGAAACATCACAACAATGCAAATGGACATCTATGCCCTCGGTGATGAGTCTCTCCGAAATGTTGACATCCTTTCCAAGAAGTCGTTTTATGAGGGTTGTCTTGCCGACACCCTGATGTCCGACAACCATAACCCGTATGCTGTAAACTTTCTCCTTTCCATCTTTTAGTGCATTTTCAAAAAGTTGGATGGATCTGTCATCCATATTCAAAATTTCTACTGGAATTCCTGTGCCTGTAACTGATGATTAGTTACATATTACTGACATACAAACTGAGTAAACTAGAATAGTATACGTGCTGGACCTCCACTTAATAAGGCCCAGTTTCTAAACTTAATCTACTATTAATAAGGCCCCAGTTTCAGTTTCTCAACTTAATCTACTATTAATAAGGCCCAAGTCTCTCAACTTAACTTACTATTAATAAGCCCCAGTTTCTCAACTTAATCTTCTATTTTAATGAAGACCCCGATACATTTTGAAGGTTACAACCAGTCCATATCCAATTTCTTTCATTGATAGAACCGTAAGACATTATGAATACTTTTACTATTATCCAAATATATTTCAGTACCTACTGGACACAGTCTAGAAAATATCATTCAATGATGACTACCTTTGCATTGTTTTGGTGAACAGATTCATAAATATATCAATGCAACAATACTTTTACTGTTCCAATACACATATCGATACAAGAGGTTTAGATATTCCAAATTTGTTCCACGTGTATAATGAAGTTTATCAATCATCATGTAATAACCACCTTTATGAAACGTTTCTTTGTTGGTTTGTATCTTGTCCACTTAATGGTATATTAACAAATCTACACTAAGAGTGTGTCACACAGTGACAAAATTACAGAGAATTATCAATGGGCCAGGGTAAACAATAACTACCAATCAAAACTTAACTAGCATCTTCCCTGCAGGACAAACAGGAAGCAGTTACCAGAGCAACTGATAAACTTGACAAAAGAGTGGCCATAATTGATATTTCACGCACTAACAAATAGATGATGCCAGGCTATGTGATTGTGTGAGTAAGCAACATTTTTACAAATTCATATAATTGGACGACAGTCATGCGCAACAACACCAATAAATTAGTTGATACTGACACATATAACAAATATAAATTCTGCAGTTAGTAACAAAAACAATAAATTTCCTAAATGCTTGTCACAATATACTTCAAGGCAGTAGAGGTGTTGTAGCACCTGTTGCAACATTTGTTTATCAGGTAGACAACATTTTACACAGATGGACCCCTCAGCTTCACATAAATGGTTGCTAAACTAAATTTGATTGACACATTGTGTGGAACAAGCATTATGCCTTAGCGTGAGCCCTACATCAAGGACATTTTAAAATGCGTGTTAAAATATGAGCTGCTAGAAAATCCAAAATGACCAAAATATAATTCATCTACATGATTTCATGAAGCAGCTATTGGTTGTTATTAGTGGCAACAAGTTTTAATTCTATTATATCAGATTATTGGATCTGAGAAGGGTCATGTTTTACGCTGAATGCCATATTTGATCACGATATAGCTTACACATGGAAGCCAGTAAAGCTGGTGGAGAACAACCAGAGAAAACTCCAGTAGGAAACACTGACCCAATTTTGTAAGACTTACTAAATATGGATTCAGTTGCTATTAAATGTACTACAGAAGAGAAAATATGACTTTTGAAATATGTGAAATGTAAAAGTTGCAAGAACATTTTCTTCCATACACTTCAATTATAGTACAATGCTTAACTGAATTGAATTGATATTGCTGGAAATAAATTGGCTATCAAGTCAGGGAGGACAACAGTCACAATGACTAAGACAAATTGTAAATTATAATATAAAATATCAATAAATTATGTTTTTATAGTCTGCGAGATAAATCAGGTATTGCTGAATTGAATTTATAATGGGGTAAAGTCGGTGAGGATAACACTTAGGATGACTTGGACATTTGAGTTTCTTATTAAAATGTTAGAATTAGGTGCATCAAGTATTAAATTAAGTAAATGCCTAAACTGGATTGAAAATTTAAAATCAGTCAGGATAATGACCACAATGAATTGAGCATTATATTTTCCTAGTACATTTTCATATTTATAATTTAAGAAAATAAATTATATATTTATAACATTTTGACATTTCTCCGTATAAATTTAGCTTCCAAAATATGTTTTGAATAAAGAAAATTAAAAAATATAACTTAAGTATTTTTCTTTAAGGAAAGCACTCACTAATGTCTTTATAACTAATTTTTAGAGCAAGTGATATAATATATAATTTGCTTTTAAATAAAATTAGAAATGAATATAATTCATATAATTTAGATGAGAAAAAGAAATTACAAATTTACTTCAATAAATACTGCTCATGCTTAAATAAACTTAAATTTGCAACATTACTGTCCAAAATATTGCGTAAAGTTACATAATTCTATACTAAAAGTAAAAATAAACAAAACTCACAATAACTGATGTGACTACCATAGATTTGTTGTTATTAACTGAAATAAACGAACCCATGCAGACAGAGATGAGATGTCAGTGATCCAGAATGGTGAATGCTTTAGATCACTCTGCCATTCGGGGCCTTGACTAGTTTTAAGAGCTGCTGACAGGCTACTCAAAATGCCTCATATAATTCTGAGAAAACTAAAAAAACTCCCAACCAACAAAACCCACTGATCAAACAAAACCCTAAATTTGTTATAATATTCATACATGAGCTACTATGGTGACATCGTCGCTTATATTAATGGTTCAAAACCTTTGTTAAGTTATGAACTCTTATAATATTACAAAAGTAGACCGCAATGGAAGTCAGTATGTGTTCATACCAAGGACATAAGCCAATCTTAAATGCAATGACATATACAATTGCAATAAACACATAGAGTAGATATCATACAATCTTAAATGGTTAACTACAAATAGTCATTACTCAAATTATCAAGGATGCCAGCATCTCCATTGGCCATATTTCCAATATGTTAACCCATCAATACCTTGGTGAATTTAACAGTTATATTAGTGCTTTCTTCTAGCAAAATTTATTGGAATTTATGAGTTGCCCCCCTTAGTATGTAATGTCAACTAGACAACAGCGTGTAACAGCAGTGCATTGTACATTTGGTAAAAATGGTGGAGGCAATTGACTTCAAAGGGATACTTTTTTAAGTTCAAGATACAAAGTGTGAACTTGAGGAAATAATGGAAGAAGAAATCCTAAACTCAAAAGAGGCTTTATAGGATGTCAGGAGCCCTACTAACATAATTAATTAATATGTTTAAATAAAATATATCCATTAATTAAAATATAAGTTATTAAGTTATGAAGCAACCTGTTATAATGTGGGAAAACATATAAATCACACAATACCAACAAAACCCACAAAACCGACAGCACCTACAAAATCCACAAAAGCATTAAAATGAAGGCACTGAGCTAGTAATACATATGTACATTTTGTAGATTTTCACAACGGTTTTATAAAGAAATTATTGACTCCATATTTTACATATTACTAACTTATGATTGAATTGCCAAAAAGTAAAATCTGTTCGGCTATCGCAGCACATACCATGTGATGCTGTAACTCAGAGCAATGGTTCTGAATCCGAGTAAATTTATAGACCTCATGTGTTTGAACCAAATATATAAAGAAGAGAAAATCAGACTAAACGCAATGACATATACAATTTAAACAATGGGGACTATTCACATATTGAGTATGTATTGTACAGTCTTAAATGGTTTGATAGAACTAATCATTAGTGCAATGAACAAAGATGTCAGCCAACAGCATTGATACTTCCTATGACCAAATGGATTTTAGTGTGGGAATAAGTAAAATATATAGCAGTACCAATATCAGATTTCTAACTAGTAAAATGGGGGTGGGATAGGGGTGAATATGGGAATGTCAGAGACAGATGTGAGGGAAGCAATGATAAATCTGGGCTAGTAGGTCAGCATCATATAAACTAATTTAACTAGGGTGTGAGAACATATAAAGTAAAGATTTTGGGTTTCAGGAAGTCTATGACAAATCTGGGCCAACAGGTCAGTAACATAATATATCAGGATAACTGGGTCATATTCATGCTATTTCAGCACCTTTTAGTAATGATTATGATCTGGGGGAAGTGAGCTGTCATTCATCTAGTAATGTTTAGCCAATCATAGTCTGCATGTGGGGAAAGGGTGTGGGGTTACGATATATGTTAATAACGGTTAGCCAATCATTGTATGTGGGGAAAGGGTGTGTGGTTATGATATGTGTTACTAATGGTTAGCCAATCATAGTCTGTATGTGGGGAAAGGGTGTGGGGTTACGATATGTGTTTACAATATATAGTGTGCAGGTAGAGAAATGAAAAGACAGAAGGACACAAAGCTGAAATAAAAGCAGGCTGAGAAAGCAAAATGGACAGCAGAGATAAGATGTAGCTGGATCTAACCATGGTGTCTGCATAAGACTCTGGAAGATTTCTTAGAACTTAACAGCATTTTGAGAGGGTTTTGAACAAAGAATTGGAATTATGTGTTTAGACATAAGGAAAGAAACTTAGAAAACTATGTCAGGTATTAATACTGGCAAAATCATAGTAAGAGTTGATACAAGGGACACAAGAAAAGTTCCTGAAATTTTTAAAGTACCAGTCCAAACATAGTTTTATGGTGTATACAGGTAAAAACCATACAGTACTTGTGGTCAAACAAGCCATGACAAACGGAAATGTGTGTAAACAGTGCAAACATTAAACGACACGCACACACAAACAACTTCACACCAGCAAAACAACATGCTTTTTCTGTCCTATGCCCATGCTGTATCGGTGATAACTGACACACCCCAGCAATCAGAACAAATCCCTACAAGGGAGGAAGAAGCCCAAAGTGGGGAACAACTAATCAACAACAAAAGAGGCGTAACTAAGGAACCCACAATAATATAACTGCCGGAACCACTGACAATCACAAGGAAAAAAGAGACTAATGGAAAAGGTGACTGAGGAAGGTGAAACAAGAGGAAAGACACCAGAACCAGAACCAGAAAGCCCAATGGAAACATAATTGAAACCGAGAAGCACAGATGAAAAAACACAAAAAACAAGAGAAAGGCCTTATCACCCAGAAAGAGGGAAAAACACGCCAAACAACTGAACAATTAGAACCAAACACCTTTGAAAAAAAAAACATATACATTATTTCCGCATATATAAGACGCGTCTTATACAAAGTTGTACATACCCCGCACCCAGGGTGCGTCTTATATTAATGGGCGTCTTATCTAAGTATTTTTGAACACTAACGATATTCACGTTTCACGATTTTCATTCCTAGTTGTAAAAACAATTGAGTAAGTGTTCACAATATAATAAACTGTTACTAAATAGTGTTGGACTTGATTAAAAAAAATCAATGTACCGTATTGTTCTATTCATCTTCATTTTCATCGTCATCAGTTTCGGCTTGAAATTCATATAAACTTTAATCAAATTCACTGTTGTCGTCGCGGAATTACTACATAACTGATGCTAAGTGATCCCCATTAGCGGCAGTGGTATCGGATGCAGATGAGTTGTCGTTCGAAGAACTGATATAGCTAGCCGGTAAGGGAATTATCCCACACCTTCTGAAGCCATTGATGATTGTCGTAATTTTCACTTTCATCCATGCCGTATATGATTTTCGCTTCAGCATCGTGACAATTTTATAAATTTTAAAAATACTAAGTAAATTGATCACTCATTTATATATAACAAGAGACTGTTCCCACGTTTATATATGCTAACCGCATACATCGGGCGTTTATTGGTTTATGTACTAATCCCACCCGCTGAAGACTTGGCCTAACGGATCAATGAAGCGGCCTTTACATCCGGAGGTTATTGTTCTAGAATCTAGATACCAGGTACTAAACCCATCCGCTATTGGCCTTTGATCTCAACTAGAAATGGTAATGAAGCCTTGTTGACATCCAAAGGGTGATGGAACATTGGGCAAATTTTCATTTATGATAAAGGAAAGGTAACCACTGGAAATAAGTTGCTCAGTTCAACGGACGGCTAGGCCGCATGCGTCTTAAATTTGTGGGCGTCTTATTTAAGTTTTTTTTACACAAATCGTCAAAACCCGCGTGTTATATAAGGTTGCGTCTTATAATTAGGTGCGTCTGAAATGCGCGAAAATACGGTACTCCAAAGACAGCAGCCATCAAACAAATACTAAAATAAATGATTTCAACACCCCTAATAACTCAATAGAAACAAGTCAAGACACAATGAGCGAACAAGATCCAGTGAAAAGAAAAACAACCCAAATGAAGAAGCAATCACAAAGTCAAGTACCTGAAAAAAAGCAAAGCTACAAGACAAGCCGATACAGGCAACTACCCAAAAGAGAACAAACCAAACAAAAAATCAAAGTACCAGAAATAACAACAAATAATCAACGATACAGGCAACATCAACAATAACAAAACATAATACAACCAAGGCAACAATAAGAAGAAAACACATCACACCGAATAACAACCAACTCAGACAAACATGGGTGATAACATAAGTCAGTAAATCAACCAACAAAATATAATGAAATAACACTAACCACAATTTACAACAACCTCTACCCTTAAAATGGATGATAAGTACATTTTAAAACTAGTATCCATGAATACTAGAGGACTAAACATACTAAAAGCTAAAGAACTCAGAGAAATAACACAATCATATTTGTTACATTGTTACATCATAATCTGTTTATGCTGACATCTGGGCCGAGTACTGTATGTTGTGACAGTTAATCATGCTACCGTACTATACCTACAACTGACCGACTTCTGAAGACGCGAATAAAACAGATAAAATTAATGGAATGGCTAATCCTTATGTTTGTTGGCTGAGATATGATAAAAAAGTGAAAACAGATGTTCTATGATGTATGTATCAAGGCAAAGTTCGTCAATTAATTTACAACTGGCTGTGATATTTTGAAGAATGAGTATGTCACCAAACATAAATCCAGGCGGTGTAAATAATATTTGTGCATTTTACTCATTGATCATTTCCGTTTGCCATCAATCCCGTGTTACGGTTACAGAGACTTAAACTCCGCAAGAATAAATAGCAAACTACAAATAAACAATAATTATGTATTTCTCAAAATACAGGAGTGAAAGAATCCCTATATTCGGTGTTAACTTATGATAATATACACGGTCCAATATTGTCAGGTGTTGACACGTGTAAGTTTCAATTTTGGGAATGGAGATCCTATTTTGCTTGTTGAGAAAATTTATACAGCATTCAGTGATCATTATTTTGGGATTTAGGAAGCAATAGAGCATTTAATGGAGATTTTGGCGAATTGCGTGCTTTGCTCTGAATTTTTATCACGCACGTTTTTGTGATTTTGTGAGCGATCTTTGTGTTTGCAATGTTGGAGAATAAAATAAAGGTTTGTATCGAGAATCAACGGTGGTTTGTATTGTATACTGGTAAATCTCTGCCGTTAGTTGGTGCACATATGCCTTTTGTTGTTAGTAGATATGTATGTACATTTTTATAGCATGCCGATCGCTTCATCAAACAAATCGCGGCAACGCTGTTGTGTAAAAAAACCTCCAAAAACAACACGTGCATTACATTCTCATTTATTAACGCACATCATGTACATAAAGAAATTTCAAGCACATGTTAATATATTGCCGCCATATTGGTTTTCGTTTATCTAGATCATCGGTTATCTCGACACTTTTTGGCAAACCCCTAGGCCGGCGACATAACCGGGTTCAACTGTACATAATCGGCCTAGAATAACTATATATGCTAATCATTACCTGAGGCGTAAATAGTTCCGAATTAAGCGACTTACCAAATAAAGGTTTTTTCTTAATTTGAATACGAAATGAGTTCAAAGGGAGAACAATAAATATATGTGCAGTGCAGTCAATTAGCACATTAAATAAGCGACTTGAAACAAAATGAATTAAATTAAACTGGCTTACACCGTCCGTTCCGGAGATTACATTCGTTCCGGAACGATCAGTCGTTATCATTACTCACAAACGTCCGGAATGATCAACCTATCCAATAAGGTATAACGGTACCAATTGCGCAGGTCCAAGTGGGTGGAGCATAAAGTGTAGGGAACATTGCAATCAGAAATAAACAACACTAGCTATGATTGGTGGATTATGTAAAAGTAGTACTTTCTGCTAGGCTTAAAAAAAGTTTAGCCTCTTGGCAACATGTGAATTTATGCTAATTTCTATAGAGATCATATTTTGTATTTTTTTATGATTTTTTGAAAATTTAATACACATGACTGAAAATATGTATGTTGTGACTAGATTACTCATACCCCTGTCTAGTTCCAGCAGAGTTATCTCTCTTAAATGCAATGGAGTACCTGGTTTTATCATCGTCAAAATGACAATCTAACATTGTTCTCTATACCAGTGTCTGAGATGCACGCTAAATTAGGATAGAAAATATATTTATCTCTCCAAATATTAGCAATGAGGTCTATGGAAAAACAATTGGTACCGTGATACCATAAAGTACGACCAATTGACGTGTGAATAACTATGAAAAAGTTAATAATTTGTATAAAAATATAATAAATCATATTTTAGTTTGCTTTATATTATTATACAAATTAAAACAAAAATAATGTGAGAGTGGAAATCGAAAAATACAGAGAGAAGATGTAAATGCATGTGTATTTCGGTGTATTTTTAATTTTTTTCAGTGTATTTCGGTCTTTCTTGTAACCCCGCGCAATGTATACAGTAGAATATCAAAAATGGTATTGATATATTTTTTTAACTTAACTGTCCAGTTATCTTTAAGACGCTGAGCGAGATCCGGTCGCGAGCATGTCGAGTGCAATGACAGGTCGTGTGCAAAGATTTATCAATGAAAGCGCCACCTTCTGGGAAAATATATGCATTGCCTTGAACTGGTGATGTTTTGCAGATAAGCAGCCATTTTGATAGTCTATACAGATTTAATATTTTTATATGAAAATTATGTCGTCACAACCAACGAGCCGACGACTGAACAATCATTAATTAATATAAATGACTATAATATAATTTGTAATAATATTTAAAATAACAAAAATATTTTATTTATATTATAAATCGATAAATATGACCATGCACGACAAAATTTGCGTTTCAAACTTCAAAAATAATAAAATAATACATATTCCACTTTTATGTCATTTTAAATATATTATACTTGTTTGTCTTACAATAAAGTTATGACTATAATATTCATAAATCATATTTTGGAGCAAAAATGTGAGTTAGGAAATGTAAATAAATGATGTTTTCGTTGTCGAAAATGTAAATTAAAATAGAATTACCTGGTTGATGTAAAGACTCCATTTTGTAAACCGTTATCACATAACTTCCATAGCTTGTGGTGTAAAGTAATCCATGCTGGTCATCATAGAATATTCCATCCAGTCTTGATGACACTGTGTGTATGGTCACTAGCTGACCGCTGTCTGTCAGCTGATGAATTCCGTTAGAGTTCCTGTCACACACGTACACATACTCCCTTTCAGCCATTATTGACCACGGTAGTATTAATTCCTGGTGTTGATACAAAAACTTTTTTGTTTCTGGATTCAAAAGATCAAAAACATAAACTCCTCTAGTAATGGAGTCAAAAGCCCAACATGAGATGTACACTGTGTCATCTTTGACGGCCATATGAGTCTCTAACCCGTAACAGATGTCGTGAGTTGAGTCCATACGTCCATCTCTAATCGATAAAATTCCCCAACACAACATGCCGTCTTTCTTCATACCGCTGACAATTAGTTTGTCTGAATTCCATTTTGCCAATGAATGACATCCATAATAATAAAATCCTGTCTCTAAAGTTTTGACGAGTTTTACGTCATCTATCGATTTCAATGACAGGAATACAACCTTACCGTTAGACAGACACATAGCGACTTCATTCTTGCTAATAAGACAGACATCACTTGGGTAGGACTCCAGTCTGTGTGATGTAATCAGTTTACCGTCATGACCATTGTAAACCTGAAGGTTCCTTGCATTCCCGTCTATGACTAACAACATGCCTTCCATCATCACCACGCCATTGTAGTCGGGTTTATGGCCGGCTGTAGATAAAAAATGACTTACATCAGGATACGGAATAAACAAAATACAGACATATATACTTTAGTAAACAATGTTAAATAAACTTAAACACATCTATAAATATATTTCTGACCTAAAACCATGACATAGTGTCATAAAATATAGACATATATACTTTTAGTAAACAATGCCAAACAAACGTAAATACATCTATGTATCTATTTCTGACTTAAAAACAATAGTATACAGTCGTACGTTTACAGACCACCACCATTATCGTAATATTTTTATTTTATTTAATTATTAATGCTATTATAGTTCGTTATAAAAAAATCCCTAATTCGTGTCACACGAAGCTTTTAAAAAGAATTACATTTTTTTGTGTGGCTATATTGAATGACGATGACCTGAATATTTACCGCGTTAAAGATAAAATTTAGCTATGATATGTAGAACGAGCTATAAAAAATACGTTCGAGTATAAAACGATAAACATTATTCAGCTTAAAGTAGGACTAAATGGATAGATGCGATTTTACGTATGTTTCAAGTAACTCCTATTAATTACCATATGTGATGTAACTACAAGTAATACAAATAATATAAAAATACTTTTAAAATAACATTTTTTCTTGTATAATATAGAAGCCAATTTGTAACTCTTTTGCAACTATTACTGCTACTGCAAGCTACTATTACCATGTTAAAAAAAATAATAAACTAAATCGCTCAGAACAAACTTGGGCTAATGGAGTAGCGGTGATTCTACATAAGTTTCAAGTAACTCACGCAATATTTGATCTGTAGACCAAATATTTATATAAATACGTGAGGTGATAGCCTGATGTATATCACCACCCTACAAACAAACGTATCCCCTGGGTCACATCATAAAAATTATTGAGATCACCAACTAACAACCGTAACACAGACTTTTAAATTTACACGTATAACTGGCACTTACAAGGCATTCCATCCCTACCCGTGTATAGCAATTTTGAAACTTTTGCGATTATCAATTTATACCCATGTACACAATCGCTAGCACGAAAGGACACATTAATGAATGTATAAAACGTATTATCAAGACAGGATCTACCCCATCTCCAATTAAATTTTTAGACCATACCTAATAAATTAACATTATTGAGATCCCAGCCATGTAACCATATATACGATTACAGTTGATGAAAAGACATTAATATATGCAAACAATATAGAATCTGGGGTTTGTTTTATGCCCTAGAATCAAGCTCATGAGTCATTATTTGAAAGCGATCGATTTTCGCTCCCTATAACTAACTACCTACTTCTGACATACTTGCTAGGTGACAATAATTCAACTTATGTGTCTGATTAATTTTACTTGAATTATGTGTCTGATTATTTTTACCTTATTGTGTCTGAATATTTTTTTACTTGAATTTTATGTATAAAAAAAATAATCAGACACAATAAGGAAAAAAATCAGACACATAATTCAAGTACAAATAGTCAGACACATAATTCAAGTAAACAATAATTAGACACATAATTCAAGTAGAAATAATAAAAGCAGATAACGCACATGGTAAGATTTTAAATGTAAATTTGTTTTTTCTAATTCTATGAATAAAAATTTCCTTTCGAAAATATAAATGATTCAAAAAGTTACATTGCAGGGGAAGCAAAAACGGGGATGGACTCGGGAGACAGAGATTGCTAATAAAGTCTACACAATCAGTATTCGGTACGAGCACTCATTTCTCTCAGTAAAAGGACAGTTACTGAAAACATCCCTCTCCTTCTAAAATCTGTACACAATTTATACTGTGTATAAAATAGAATGGGAGTGAATGTTGCAGAGTTTTTCATTTTACTAACGGAAACAACCATGCTTACTGTACTGTACCTTATACATTATTTTTTTTAAGTATAAACAATACAGATCGACCATAGTCCAATAGTTTGCATCTGCTATTCAAAATGCATGTATGCACTACCCTGATTATTTCAATGAAAATCCTTTCTCCATGTTAACTTCTGCACTCTCCAGTTTATGTCGTCTGCTACTGAATCGAACGCCGCCGATGTTTACAGTTTTGTAACACTCATTCGTAATGCAATACATGTAGAGAGTTTTGGCGTATTAATACAAGATCGAGACCATTTGTAACCTCAAGACCTTTTGATATACAAAATAAACAACCAAGAACCAAACTAAAGACTTCCGGATTGTTAGAAGGTGCTCAGCTGGGGTAAGCAAAGTTTAGTAGACATCCAGTGTCTTATGTTTCAACATGATGATAAATGCAGTCGAGAAGGTTACAGACATACTAAATCTAGCACATTTGCAAGATAATTATTGATACGGATATAATCTGATATCATTTTACTGTAGGCTAGTTAAAATCGTATGGGTGTTTCGTCGTGTACACATCAGCTGATCGATGGAGATTTTGTGGGTGTACAAAATAATGCATGCGAATATAAACTTTAGCAATGTCATGCAGAGATAGTAGAATAATAGCCAGTCGTGTACGACGTGGGCATGGATAGTTAGTAAATATGGTCATAATAATACATATCCTTCCACGGCAAGTGGGTCAACTGATAGCGAGACTTCCGAGGTCTCCAATGGGGAATAAGAAATCATTTTGGACATAGTTATGAGAGAGAGAGAGAGAGAGAGAGAGAGAGAGAGAGAGAGAGAGAGAGAGAGAGAGAGACGCTTGTGGAGATCACCCCCCCCCCCAAAGAAATCAAAATTTCAAAATATCATAGGATAGACCGAGAATTCACAAATCTGTTTGCAGATATAAAAGTTGAACAAGAGTTTGTCAAAGTAACTTCAAATATTGATGCAGTGATAAAAGTGAATAAACGAGGTACTACATGCAGTTTTAATGTGAAACCATAAGAGAGCTAAAGAGAAAGTAGATATATGTTTTAGAGGCCCATGGAGAACAAATCATAGATCACGTAGAAGAAATGAAAGCCTCAGACAAAATAGGAAAACTTTAAGAACGACTACTGAAATTCATAGAAGTAAAAGCAAAAAGGTAAATATTTTGTTGTAAGAAGGACCCCTCAGCGCTTAAGATAAAATATTTATTTACAAAGTTATTCGATCTTTCTATGTGGAATAAATCTGTCAAGAATATGAATACGTTGAAAATATGTGCTTTGTACTTGGCTGATAGACTACTCTGCTAGATACAAGGACCAAAACCAATTATAGTGAAATTTGCATATTTTAAGGACAGGGAATAGTGTTGAGCATGGCCATCATTTTGGTGAAAGGCATTGAGTGCCAAATATTAACTGTTGGTCATTTAAAAAAGCTAGTCACTGTTTGACAGCTTAGTTGTATCTTGAGAAACCAAAACATGGGTTCTTTGATAAAAATATGACTCTTGAATCTTGAAACTACTATTTAGAGAAAAGATTATTTTTGGCTCATATATTTCTTCCAATGGAAATAGTCAAAAATGGCAAAATACTATGCATAGAAGTCAGCCATACTTTATATTTACAGTAGAAATAGATTTAGTGTAAGTAAAACATGCTTTCTATATATCATAGATTTAGTAAAAGTAAGCCATACTTTCTAATTATAGTAGATAAAGATTTAGTAGAAGTAAACCATACTCTCTATTTATGGCAGATACAAATTTAGTTGAAGTAAGCCATACTCTCTATTTATGGTAGATATAAATTTAGTAGAAGTAAACCATAGACTCTTATTTTTTGGTAGATATAATTTTAGTAGAGGTTGACCATACTTTCTATACAAATTTAGTATAAAATGCTTTTATCAGATGAACATTGTAAAATAGGCAGCAGCTTATGTTCTAACTTTGTTTCATTTGTCAGTAGTTTTGGATTTGTTTACTACAAAGATGGATTTTGATTTATATAACCATTGGACATTTTTACATGTATTAAATGTCTTTAATAATTTAATGACTAGACTGAGCACAGATGTGGCAATATCTTCATGCCATGTGCAATTAACTGATAATTGTATTAGCTCCTGTGTTAAATGGTGCCTTTTTACTACCCTCTCCAATGTTGTACTGTGAATGTGTTAGATTGTATTTCAGAGGAGCTTTCCACTCTTGCTACAATGAAAACACTTAAAGATGATTCATTTTTGTGACATTAAATTCACCACAACAACATCACATTGAAGGAAATGTAAAGATATTTGTCTACTGTATTGGATTAAATTTCCACATATTTTTGCACAGAATAGCACAGTCTAAAGATCTCCACCCAAATCCATAAAGTATCATACAGTTCCAGATAACATATGCTAAATAAAATTGCATTGCCAGCTTTAATAGAAAATATAGGAGTATGCTACTCTTGTAAATTAATTTTTTAATTTTATTCTTGGACTATTCAATAAAATGTTTTTTCCCAAGCCCAAAAACAAAGATATTTGCTTAACATAATAAAATTACAATCATCACTTTCCGATTTTAGGAAATATGTAATTATAATTGATAACTTGTGTTCCAATTTGATACATATATATGCATATTATTCATATATTGAAATAACCCAATTTGACCTTCATGCCCATATTGGTAAGTTTATATTGGTTACATATTTGTAAACATTTGGGATCTGGAATCATTTGACACAAAGCTTATAAAGAAGAGTAAGCTCAAATCACATGAAGTAGACAATCAAAACTTAGTAGACATGTCTATAATAATAGAAGGTCAGATTAGAATTCAGGCCATTATTGCAATATGTTTCGAAACAAAACTTCATATCATAATTTTTGGACCCAAAACCTGTTTATATTAATTTAACTTTGTATTGACTTTAAATTCCCATGTGATTTTCCAAGGCTTGTATAGAGTGCTGATTTCTTGTAATATGCTACAACTTCCCATGGAATATGTTGTTGTTGTTGTTGTAGGGTTTAACTCCGTTTTTCAGCACACGATAGGCTATATATGGCGGCCAGTATTATTGGTTGAGGAAGAACCCGGGAAAACCTCTAGAAAGAAACACCGACCCACGAGAAGCTACTGGCAAGCTTTCTCACATAACTACATTAGAGAAATCTTAGACTTGAACCCATGCAGACAGAGGTGAGATGGCAGTGATTCGTAATGAAGTTCACTTTAGACCACTCATGGCCACCCATGGAATACTATGGTGCCTATGTCTATGTTTCCTAAAATCAAACATTGATTGACTTCTCATAACTCTGTGACTGTTTGAAAAGAGTGCTGCTGTTGCACTGTAGTATGTTTTCCCCTTAACAGGGAATATAACTATGTGACTGTGTTTGAACAGAGTGCTGTTGCACTGTTGTATGCTTTCCCCTTTACAGGGAATGTAACTGTGACTGTTTGAACAGAGTGCTGTTGCACTGTAGTATGTTTTCCCCTTCACAGGGAATATAACTCTGTGACTCTTTGAAAAGAGTGATGTTGCCCCGTAGTATGCTTTCCCATTTACAGGGAATATAAACAATGTGACTGTTTGAACAGAGTGTTGTTGCACTGTAGTGTGTTTTCCCCTTCACAACGGAATATAACAATGTGACTGTGTTTGAATAGAGTCCTGTTACACTTTAGTATGCAACCCTGCCCCCACCTTTCACAGGTAATATAAATGTGACTGTTTGAATAGAGCACTGTTACACAGTAGGATGCAACCACAACCGCTACACAGGAATAAAACTATATGTAAATACAGTATTTTTACACTGTATTATCCTTCCCCCATCACGGAAAATATAACTGCACCATCACTAGGGTCTACATTTCATGTGCTATGCTTGTCTATCTGTTGGTGCTAGATGTATCTCATTAAGGTGATCGACTGACTGATTGCAAAAAAAAAAAACAAGTTTAACACTTGGAGCTGCTTTTCCTAATTTGTCATTTTTTAAAGTTTCCATTTATTTGCAAGGTAAATTTTGCAAATTATTTCAGAAATAAGAATGATTAAACCTTCATCACAATAATTCATGCAAATTATGATCATTTTGTTTGCAAACCTAACTCTAGCAAAGGCGATAAGGCTTGTTACACTTACACATCATCTTGTAAATGATCTCTGTCAGGGAAACTTTGGGATATTATCTACTGTACACAATAGCAACAAAACGTGTAAAGCCTCCATTCGTTTTTTCCTAGATTTTGTGACTTAAAGTGATATTTGAGTCTCTTCGTAACAGTCATTGCATACGTTCATTGCTTGCTGGTTTGGAGATGGGTGGTAGCATAGAGCAAAGGATTATTAGGTAAAAGAGTTCTTGTCGTGTAAGACGGAACTGTATAAATCTGGCACTTCCAATGTGTTAGCAAGCTATTGTCATTAGATAATTATCACATAATCATTTTATTTCCATCCCTAACGCCATTTCTTGTATCAAGTGTTCAGAACTGCATGCCTTTTTAAACACATTCCCTTAGTAAAGCAGCTAAAACATTGAACTGTGCAACAGTACATTTAGAGTTATTATTTTTCCAATAAGAAATATTTGATTTAAATCAGTACATACAAAATTGCATAGCATTGAACACATCGGCCATTTTGTTTACATTAGTTACAGTAACGGTGACCGTTGTGTATTAGGGAAGGTCACGATTTCGTTGTGTTCTTACCATAATACAAATGTACAACAGGGGACCATTCTGTGTTTTGGCTTCTTTATGACGTCATCAGTATATTGTGACGTATTAGCGTTCGACCTTATAACATCTAAAGGCCTGTGTTATATAGCCGCAAGAAAAGAATTCATTACTTATTAAACTAACATAGTTTGACAAATCTTCCATTTATTTCAAAAGACACGACGGTATGCACCAAACGCAATTTAAAGTTCTAAACTGATTGTGCAGCATTTATCAAAGTTGTGATTTGTCTAGTGGCATGTTACTGCTTTACTGTGACTGTTATTCTCAGTACACTCCAATGCCAAGGTCACGAGGTTGTCAGGTGTAACTTAACAGTGACTGTTTATTCATAGGTTGGATTGTATATTTTAACAAGAACATTTTATAAATAAAATGTACGTGTGCGTATCGAAATAATGGCTGGGATCCTTTTAAATAAGTGGCATCATCAACGCCATTTTATCATGATTAAGTTATTCATCAACATAATAATCGTAACAAGCGGCCCGACATATGGTCATTCCTACTGAATGATTACTATCATCATCATGGTTGTTATCAAGGTCTTGTACAATGATAGTTAGTTCCGTTATTTTCGTAATGTTGCTGTTGTGATGATGATGTGGACGATATTTCCAGTTGTTTTTCTTGCAGATGTTGTTGTTGCGGTTACGGTTAGTCGTATCCTTTTTATTTTCAGGAAGGGAGAGGGTCTTTTGTATTGACTGGGACGGTATTTATTATGCAGTTGGAAAGTGTTTTAAGATATGTCTTGTGAGCAGACGGCATGATTCATGCTTTCCATTACTTAAATATCAAAATGTGAGAGAAAAGCAATGTTCCTCTCATTATTCTTTATTATATTAAGTTTATTTGTTATTCTCTGGAAAATAATATTATGTAGCGAATTAAAGGTTAATGCACTTTCTGTTTACAAAACCAACTGCACATGTTGCTAAACACATGATTTTGGTTGATATGTTGTTTTATAGCTATAAGGCACATCAGATACAAGTAAACCAACAATTTAATGTATTTGATTGATCCTCGTCTCTATCTGCCGCTTGTTATTGAAACCAAAATTCATGAAAGAGAGGATAGGGGTGGGAGTTCGGGTATGTAATGTAAATTCCATATACACTTACCGATAGTGGTTATTTAATCCTCAGGCAACTTGAATAACATGTCTTCCCCACGAACTATCAGATAAAATGCGATTGAATTTGTGGGGTAATCTGAGTTACAAAAGAAAAACTGTTCTGTGCTGATACTCATTTCCATAGTCTCCAGATAAAAGAGTAGCTTACGTAAATTCTTTTCTCAGACGTACGAAATTCTCTCAGAGGTTACTGTTAATGGAAGGCGAAAGGATTTCTTACGCTTTAAACTTGCCAAAATGTTGTGCGCAAACATTCTCTGATATGTAAAATTTAGGAAAATGGACTAATTTATTTGGATACAAAACTCGTTACATCGTATCGTACAAGACATGGATACTTTATACACGTGAAAAACATTCCATAACTGGTGACTTTTCTGACAAGTACACTTTTTTCTCAGTTTGTGTCTTTTCAACACAATGTAAGTTTTCGCTTGTTTTACTTCCATCTTCGCTTCCTAAAAGATATTAGAATCGTCTTACTAATTGTTAAAATATATGGTGACGTTCCAAATAATTGGAAAAGATGCTTGTCACTTCCTTATGCTAATTACAGTTTCTCTGACATTTACTTTCATTTACCAGTCATTACATATGCTTGTATTTTTTATAGTATTATAAATATTGTGATAATATCATCAAAAATTGAAAATATTAATAATTATACAATTTAATTGGAAGTGTTATGTTGTTTTGTATGTAAAAAGCACATTGACAGTTACTTTGATTAAATGTGCTAAACGACCTCATTTTTATTTGAATATTGAACTGATGGAATAAGATCTCTTTGAAGATTTTTAAATGATACATAAGTTTGATTTTTTTTTTTGCTTTTTGTTTTGAAGTGAGGTTTAATCCATATCTAAATTTAGAATGCATTGATCTAGTGTCTAGCAATTTTCTACTCAAAATAGACTCGAATCCTGGAAAACTCCTTTGTTAAAGAAAAGACGTGATTTTCTAGAGAACATTTTTAAAAAGTCGTTGAAGTCCTTTCAGTATCAGGGAATTTCTGAATCACATATTTTTCAAAAACAAGACAGAAACAAACCCATAGATCCATACCATGTCACGTCAACATAGCGATAATTCAGCATTGACCACTCATTTTTACCAAACGACACTCTATTTCCTAGATGTAAAATATAATCATCATTTGGCATTATGCAGAAAATAGCGTGCAATATCATGCACATTATAATAATGACTACAAACTATATTGTGATATATTCAAATTTAGCAATTAGTACTGTGTATTTGCTTGCACGTTTGGATGGGATAAGAGTTTTGTCAAGGCCTGTTGTGTTACAAGAGTTTAGATGGGATAAGAGTTTGTTCTAGGTCAGTTGTGTTACAAGAGTTTGGATGGGATAAGAAGATTACTTACACTGAAATAAGAATTGTCATCCCTGATTACGTAATTGCATTGAAATAGGAATTGTCGTCCCTGATTACGAGATTGCATTGAAATAGTAATTGTCATCCCTGATTACGAGACTGCATTGAAATATGCAATGTCATCCATGATTACGTGATTGCATTAAAATATGCAATGTCATCCCTGATTACTTGATTGCATTGAAATAGGCAATGTCATCCCTGATTACTAGATTGTCTTGAAATAATTAGTGTCAACCATGATTACGAGATTGCACTGATATAAGCAGCGTCAGCCCTGATTACGAGATTGTTAGCATTGAAATAAGCAGTGTCAACCCTGATATCGAGATTCGATTGAGTCAAGCAACGTCAAACTGATATCGATGTTCATTTGAGACAAGCAATGTCAACTCTGAGAACGAGATTCGATTGAGATAAGCAGTTCAAACCTGATTGCAAGATTGTTAATATACAAATAAGCAGCCCCAACTCTAACACCAAGCTGTATAACGCTGAAATAATGGAGGCTAACCCTGATAGCAAGATTGTATCTAATGAAATAAGCAGCGTCAACCCGCATAGCGAGATACCATTGAAATAAGTAGCTTCCACAACGATTAGAAGATGGCTAATATTGAAATAGGCATCGTTAACACTGATATTAAGATTGCTAATATTGATAGGCATCGTTAACACTGATAGTAAGACTGCTAATATTGAAATAGGCATCGTTAAAACTGATATTAAGATTGCTAATATTGAAATAGGCATCGTTAACACTGACAGTAAGATTGCTAATATTGAAATAGGCATCGTTAACACTGATAGTAAGATTGCTAATATTGAAATAGGCATCGTTAACACTGATAGCAAGATAGCTAGCAGCGTCAACCCTGATAGCAAGACTGTTAACACTGACATAAACAAAATCAATATCGACTGCAAGATTATTAAAATGGTGTGATATGATGAAATAATAAATTACGTGTTGATGCAGATTAGTTGACATACTTGTATATGGCTAAATGAACTGTACGAATTTTGGGGGCCCCGAGTGGCCGAGTGGTCTAAAGCGCTCTCCGTTACGGATCACTGCCATCTCACCTCTGTCTGCGTGGGTTCGAGTCTAAGATTCAGCTAATTTAGTTATGTGGGAAAGCTTGCCAGTAGCTTCTCGTGTGTCGGTGTTTCTTTCAGGGGTATTCCAGGTACTTCCTCCACCATTAATACTGTCCGCCATATATAGCCTATATTTTGCGTAAAACTGGCATTAAACCATAAAAAGCAAACAAAACAAACTGTACGATTTCAAGATCTTATAACTTTACAAGATCAAGATAGAAACGACTCGACAAGGAAAGGAAAACATGATTCCTTAAAGTCAATCGTGGAAATATAACATAGCATTATATGGAGCGTACCTAGTTTTTGAAAGATAACGCTTTTCTAAATTATTCTGCATCTCAGTTGAAAGATAGTGCACAATTATTCTACATCTCAGTTGAAAGTAAGTGCACAATGCTATTGCATCTCAGTTAAATGCGATAAGATACCATACTATTGCATTTCAGTGGAATGCTAGAGTGTGCCATTCTATTGCAACTCAGTTAAATGTTATAATGTGCCATTCTATTGCATCTCAGTTAAATACTATACCAGACTAATGCATCTCAGTTGAATGCAAGAGTGTGCCATTCTATTGCATCTCAGATGCGATAAGGTATTAGACTATTGCATCTCAGTTAAATGCTAGTGTGCCATTCTATTGCATCTCAGTTAAATGCTATACCAGACTAGTTCATCTCAAATATTGAAGAAGAATTTCTTCCTTTTGTCTGCTGTATGCTAAGAGCAGTTTTGATATTCCTCATAGATAACAAGATTTTGAACTGGTAGCTATGGCGGACATACTGGATGTCGAATTGGCACCATGATCATTTAGGACCAACAAGATATCGTAAGATGTCTCCTGGTAGAATGACAATCACAATATGTTGAAGATGTTCATTGTGGTTGTCATGTTAGAAGTCGATCGGCACTATATGTTATTAAAGACCAACTAAACATCAGAACAAGTCGCTTTTAAACAAAACCCACTGAATACGACCACCTGTTAATGAGGAGTTTGTGGTCTCTTGTATTTGAATCTTTATTTATTCAGCACATACTAGGCTAAATATTGTGGCCGGTATATTTGGTAGAAGAATCCAAGAAGATCCAAAGAAGAACAACCGACCCACTGGAAAGAACTAGCAAGCCTTTCCTCCTACCCACGTAGGTCTGTCAGAAAACTGAATCCACGCGAACAGAGGTGAGATACGACTTATCTATAAATATGAGCGCCTTAGACCACTCGGTCACAATATGTCATGTTTGGAAGAAGTGGCGATATCAATAATTTTAAGATGGCTACTGAGGTGGCCATGTTGTGTACAACCGATACAGTTTGCGTTTTGGACCAGCAAGACAATAAAATATTTCATTAACGCAGTTAAAAGACACTGAACGTCAAATCAGTATTTTGGTTAGGACCGACTATACATTAGAAGTCTCCTAGTGAAAAACCCTTGTTAATATGACCATCTATTCAGAGTAATACTGATACCAATAGTATTAAAATGTCATCTAGTGTGGCCATATTGGAGATCAGATTGCTATATTTTCACTTGAGATCAGATAGTCATCAAATTACATGTTTAAAAGAAACCTATTTCAATTGGGCTCTCCATTAAGGAGAACTAGCTTTTAAAGATGTCCGCATCACGTCCATTTTCAACGTCAGATCGGCACCATGTCCGTCTTGGGACAACTAGACATTATAAGAAACGTGTTAGTGAAAACCTCATACTCATGTGCCATCCGTTTGGGAGGAGTAGCGATAGTAACGTTGACCACTGTGCCAGCTATAATAGTAGTAACAAACTTGTGTTAAAGAACGATCAGCTATCCCATAATATTTACTTGCCCATGACCAGAAGAGTTTAAAGCAAATAAAATGTAGTCCATATCGTTCTAGAAAAAATTCCCCCCCCAAAAAAAAAACAAAACAACAACAACAAAAAAAAGAACAGAACAATGGATATTTTTTTCAAGTATTCCTGCAAGTTGGCAGTATAAGTGAGATGACAAGATCACTAGTTGCAGGAAAGTCATCCAGCATTTAATTAGTAATGCATCAGAGACCTGACATTTGAATTAGTTAATGAATGTCTTCATATAATGTGTTGTGTTTGAGTTTTAAATTTAACTGGTGGTCTCGTACTCTCAAATGTTACCTACTCACAAAGCTGTCTCAAAACAAGGTCCATGTAAACCATTGAATACAGGAGTATAAATGTGACACGTTTAGAGTTTAAGAATGTGAAGTGAACAATTGGGAATGGATTTTAAATTTTGAAAACAGTTTCGGTATTTGACTAAAAAGGCGATTTGGTCAAAACATTACTACTAAGTCTCGGAAAGCGTTGACGAACATCTAGATTAACTGTGAAGAAAATGCTGAAACTTGTTAGCTTATTGTCAGCACGTGATTTATGTGCACACTCTTTGTGATATCATGAAATAGAATTTAATATGTCATAAAATGTAATAATAAAATCAATACTATGTATGGTATCATAAAATAGAATTTAAGATATAATAAAATGTAATAATAAAATCAACATTATGTACGGTATCATAAAATAGAATTTAATATATAATAAAATGTATTAAAAAAATAAATATTATGTATTGTATCATGAAATGGAATTTAATATATAATAAACTGTAATAATAAAATCAATTTTATGTATGGTATCATAAAATATAATTTAAGATATAATAAAATGTAATAATAAAATCAATATATGTATGAAATCATGAAATAGAATTTAATATATGATAAATTGTAATAATAAAATCAACATTATGGCATGGTATCATAAATATAATTTAATATATAATAAAATGTATTAATAAAATCAATACTATGTATGAAATCATGAAATAGAATTTAATATATGATAAACTGTAATAATAAAATCAATATTATGTATGGTATCATAAAATATAATTTAAGATATAATAAAATGTAATAATAAAATCAATACTATGTATGAAATCATGAAATAGAATTTAATATATGATAAACTGTAATAATAAAATCAACATTATGGCATGGTATCATAAAATATAATTTAATATATAAAAAAATGTAATAATAAAATCAATACTATGTATGAAATCATGAAATAGAATTTAATATATGATAAACTGTAATAATAAAATCAACATTATGGCATGGTATCATAAAATATAATTTAATATATAATAAATTGTAATAATAAAATCAATATTATGTATGGTATTATGAAATAGAATTTAAGATATAATAAAATGTATTAATAAAACTAGACATTAAAGTATTTCATTTTAGATTCCTTTTTTGATGTGTTATGCCTACTATATTATGTAAATGAATGATCTAACTGGAATTTTAACTACTTTGTATACCTCGCAATGATACTGCTACTACTACTACTGCTACTACTACATAATAATAATAATGAAAAGTTTAACTTTAGACAACACCACCACCATCATCATCATCATTTCTTTATATATTACATCAGGAATACTGGTTTTACAAAGATGATCACTGCTTTTATGACCTTAAGCTTGCATTTAAGCAACCAATTAGATTATTTTGTATTCCTTTATGTCTTCTTGTTTGTTGCTGACTGCTTAATATTGACATAATTTTTTAATTCTTAAACTGGTTCACTTCAAAATAAGTTGTACGTTATATCAGTGCTTTCAATATTTGGGATATTTTGGACAAGCTGAAAAAGGACAACTCTCCAAAAGGCGCTTTGAATCAGATTGTTACATTTCGTAAGTATAGTTAAATAATAATTGAATCAGATTGTTACAGTTTGTAAGTTTAGTTAAATAATAATAGAATGATACGTTATATTTTCAAATATAAGGCATTGAATCAGTTTGTTACATGCCGTAAGTACAGTTAAATAGGAATTAAATGATACGTTATATTTTCAAATATTAAACATAATTTCATTCATTGAATATCTCGTTTTCAAATTGTTAGAAACTTTGCAAATATGATAATCAAAGTGAGATATAGGTACTGTTTTATGTACTTTATTAACAAATTATGCATTTGCTGTTGTTGTCTATAATTACTTTATCACAGTATAGACAACATGTTTATATTTTTGAGTGAGTGAGTGAGAGTAGGATTTTTAAAGTAGCTTTAACAATTTGTCAGTCATATCGCTACGATGTCTGCAGTGAAGCAGCTAATAGTGGGGCATCATGCCTCAGACATGTAGCATGATGTCCCATCCAGTCACATTATCCTGACACTAGGCCTACCAGCCCTAACACTAACTTCTTAATGCTGAGCACCAAGCGAGGCAGCTTCTAGTAACAATTTTGTAAGTCGTTGGTAGAACCCGGTCGGGGAACGAACCCACGATCTCCCGCCTCCGCGGCGGACACTCTGACCACTAGGCCACCGGAGCGGTTTTATATTTTTAAACAAGTCATAGTTTGTTATAAGTTTCAATATGTACCTATATTGTTATTATTTAATAGCTAGTTTGACAAATTAACTTAATTTTAAAATTTACTTTTTCCATGTTGTATCTTCTATAGTGGATTCAGACAGGGACGTCATTTAAATTTTGTTCAGGAGGTGGGGGTACTTGACGGGCTCGTTAATTTTCGTATATATGCTACATAAATATTACAGAACATGCAAATTACCCAAAATCCTGCCCTCCCCAAATGACGTCCCCGGATTGTGAAGACAGGTAAGCATATTTGTATTTGTTATGGTAAGTATGAGTTTTATCGCAACGATGCCGCGTATATGGTCGACACAGTGTTAATAACACAACCGCGACAATGAATGATAAACCTGCTGGTGAAATCGTCTCCGCGATAGATTTCACCAATGACAAACGGTATTTCATACCAAAAACATTTTTAGATTTAGCGCGCGAAAGTGGCAAATAAAAAAACAAACCAGATCGTTTAAGGCCTCTACACACGGTATGTGATTATCAGCGTTAAAACTAAACCATAAATGTTGGTTGGTATTGACAAGTATTATTATAGTCGATAATATCCGGAAATCATTCTCATTTACGGAATGTATCCCATTAGTAAATCTGATATTAACAGACTAGCATCAATGAGATTTTCATCGTTGACTTTGTCAAGGCTGTCACGTGTGGACTAGTCACGTGTGGACTAGGGTGGTGACTATGTTCCAGGGGAATCGAATTGTGAGACTTTACCCATACTCGGAAATTATATTTGATGTTATTCACCAAATCAGTAAAAACGATTACGTGTCTGTATGGCTGCTTTAGAGTTCCTATGATGGAAAAATTATCAATTTTTTCTACCCGACGGCGAATTATATCGTAGTCAGTCTCTTGATGAAACGAAGATTTTCATCTGACAACCTTGACGAATTAGTAAGAAATTGTTTTACGATAGCGTCAGTCGCAGCTTATTTCGCACGAAAAAGAAAGAAATGGAAGCCAACACAAGCTCGATTTTTCAGCTATGTTCAGTTAAGTTGTTGTGAATACGGACAAGGCAGTTTATGGAATACCCGGTATAAACGCAAAGACTTCATTTCGGTTGATATGCCGCGTGTTATCCCGGGAATTATTTTTAGGAAAAGGCGAATGTACCGGCAATTTGTCGCGGTTTGGACATTCAACGCATGAGATGACCCGAGTGGTGATTAATGGACCATTACCTGATTATAACTTGACCGGGTTTGTCCGTAGAGTGTCTTTCGAGTTCGCTAAGGATCTTCTTCCGATTTGTTATGTCTCGTTTGGTAGACATTTTTCAGAAGCGCGCTGAGCTCTCATAGTGCTATTACGATACATGCTTGATATTGTAATATTTACATTGTAGCAATTATATCATATCACGCGCATTCCAAAGTTTGGTTAACTTCACCTGAGTGTATTAGATATGACGAGGTCATCAGCGATTTATCGAGTATTGTACAGATACTCCTATTGATCATATTGTCAGTGAAGATCCTAAAATTCGCAAGATTAAACTCATCAACAGTGAATTAAAAAACGCAAAGGATCTCGGTTGAAACATGATCGGCAAGGTTACTCAAATTGGTGGCGTGATTAGTCATGCATGATTGATTATGGATTCCGCCGAATATGAATTTGTGGTCGCTGATACGGCGACGAAAGAAATATTATCATTCAAGGAAAACCCCAACTTCTCTGACGGAACACATGTAGGTGTTATTGGTTATATCAATAGTGTATTTGAATGGACCTGGCTGTTGTGGCAAGACAACTTGGTTGATCGAAATAATTACATTACCAAGCGATGACATGATTGTGCAAACACCAACACGTAGACTTGCCAGGGAGATGAGGACCTGAGAAGTTAGTTCGTGTATTTATCATAGCTTTTTCAGATACAACGGTGATGCGTAGACGCCTGACAGGATGGGTAATAAATATATCCCCGTGTATATTATTTGGGTTAAGATATGCACAAATGTTTCTTTATTGGCTGTTGTCGAAAAACACAGCTGTGAATATGTGAGGATATCAATGTCAGCCACCATCGTTTACTGGAAAATCCCCAACATGATTAGCTTAAACGTTTTGTTGATTATTACGAAGAAATCGATGTCGATCACAGATCACTTGATGATAAATTAAAAGGAACTTAAAAGTTTAATCAGGCTGGAGCGAAATAAAAATCAGTGTTGGGCATTAGGCACAGAAATAAGAGAAACTTTTTATGGATGATTTCTTGCAAATGTGGACTCCAAACGATGTAATAGTAGCAAGTCAAAAAAATACTGATATTGATGAAGTGCCATCTGTAGATGATACTGATGGGATTAGCAATAATTCAGTAGTTTATTATCATGTTATGTTGGATAAATAATCTAATCCAGTCCTGATATTTTCTCGAGAAAGGCATGATTTTACAGACAACAATGCCTAACAAAGTCAGGGATAACTAAATTTATTGCTGAGTTATACGCTCAGAAATATTCATCAGACTTGGTAAAACGGAGACATGGATTATAATCATTCCAGAAATTTATTTAGTCATGCTCGGGCAACCCAGCATGGATTTATAACGATACATTTGCATTATATAATCTGTGTCTGAATCCATAAGGATGAATGCTATTATATTTGTCTGAATCTAGCCATTAGGATGAATGCTATTATCTTTGTTTGAATCGAACCATTAAGATGGATGCGTCTGAATCTGACAATTAGGTTGGTTGCTATAATCTATGCGTCTGAATCTATCAATTAGTATGGCGGTTATTATAAGTGTGTCTAAATCTAACCATTAGGACGGATGGTCTAATCTGTGTGCCTGAATATGGCAATTAATATGAATGCTATTATATTTGTTTCTGAATCTAACCATCATGATGGATTCTGTTATATGTGTGTCTGAATCTAACCATTAGGACGGTTGGTATTATATGTCTATATGTATCTAAACATTAGGACGGATGCTAATCTCTGTGTCTTACCATTATGACGGATAATATTATATTGATCTAGTAATTAAGGAAGATCATATAATATGTTTATAACCAATAGGGTGGATCATGTTATATATGCCTAACACTTACGATGGATGGTTTTACCTGTGTTTATCCATTAGGATGGATGATGTTATCCTATTACAGCTATGAATTATAAGTAAATTTATAGAAGGGTACATACTTTCCCCATTATAACATGTAACAACGGCCAATACACCAATGCCATATAACGTCACGACAATAAACCCCATTGACGCGTTGCGTTATTGAACAGAAAAGGACGCGGTGGGACTACGACACCTCTGTTCGGATTTTGAGAGCTGAAATCAGGCGAATAACGGCGCGGTTTTAATTTTGTATTTCTGGCGATGCTAACAAATGAAAGCAAATGAAACCAATATAATCGTGTTCATGTAATGTTTACTTGTGCAAATGGAAATCTATCAATGACTTGTGTTACGTATATCTGATTTAATATACATTTATTTTTATTTTTATTTTATTACATGCTATTCTAATGTACTTTTATTGATGATTGTTTTTTTTCTTCAGAAAATCGGTTGACTAAATTATGTTTTTGGTAAGCAAGTAATGTTGTCCTATAACCTAACATTTATTCAAGGTTAACAGCATCCACGTGCACAGGTTTTATTTTAATTGTAAAATAATTGGTTGATGTCAAGGTCAATATTGGACTTGTGAATTAAAACGTAAACAACATTTTGTTCTTAAAGTAAAATGATTGTTTCTATTCAGGGTCATGTTAGGAGTACCTGATATAAACACGATCATGTTACCCCTTTCTTTTTTCTCTCGATTTTGCAAGTTGTTGATATATTCAAAACTGAATATTAGTATAAGATATAATTACTTTTTGTTGAAATATAGTTAGCATATGACGTTAGGTCATTTTCTTGTGTTAGAACCAGTGTTTTAATCCATGTTATTTTTTTTAAAATTCATTTGGATTTTAAAAGGATTAATACGTATCTCGGGAAATATTTGACGTGCTCATATATAATTCTTTGACAGAGACAGTTTATCAAAATTGTATTCGGATTTCCATCAGCGGAGTGTTAATTCTTGTGAATTTACAAGGAACTGTAGATAAACAAAGTACAGACTACAGCATACGTTATCATCTTCCATCTTGGATTTTCCTAAATGACTCAAACTTGAATTCATTGGAACATTTCATTACTAGGACTTTTGTAATTTAATTCGTGGACTATTATTGGATTACGTTTCGGTTTGATTCTTAAAACTGTAATTCTATTTCTACTTTTACAATCTTTTCCCAGAGAAATAATTTTGTTGTGTAAAATCTTTACCAAGCTCGTTGGTTTTTTCACGTTGTCTATGTTACTGTTTATTAGAGCCTAAACACGCAACACTTGATCGACAGTTTATGATCTGTCGCAAGTTATCCCGTACGAAGTGTATAATCACTGAAATGCATCTTATGTTTCATAACTAATGCAGTAGATTAAAAGGCAATACTAATATCGTAACTTTATCATTAGAGGTGAAAGCTGAAATAATACTGATGATGGAAATCCGACATAGTCAATCAAAAACAATGTTTTTTGTTATTGTTGCATTACCAGATGATATTAGACTACGCATATCACCTTCCAATAATTATATTTGATATAAGACAGCTAAATCAATAATTAGATATATACTGAATATAATTATCACTTTACATCCATTCACTCAGTCGGACAAATGTTGTGAATGGCCGTTTCTCCCACACGCACTCTTTGAGTTATATCGGTAATGCTATGTTGTGGGCTTAGTGGAAATATGCTGAAAGATTTCATTACTTATATCAGACTTTAAGAAACAAAGCTAACATAACTATGTAATCTAGATTTAGTCTTATTGAAATGTTGACTGTGGTATATAATTTTGTGTTTAATATTATGAAATACCATGTTTACGTATCGAAGAGTAAGAAAAGAACCCATAATGGTTGTAACATATGACTTATCTATTACATACCTTCCGTTTCTAGTTCCAAAGTCCCAACTTTGACTATACTGCAAACAGCCTGATTTGAACCTGCAGTGGCCATCGTATCTTTTCAATGACTTATGGATACAACCGTGTTGACTCTAAGACGAAGTGATTTGTCAACCTAAGACAGTGGCGACGTTAAGGCCTGGGCTGCAAAAGGGAGAGAAAACGTGCAGTCAAAATCCATATATATATAACTATTTTTAAATGTAGCAATTATTCAAAGAATATCTAAAGAACAAAGACATACAGCAGAAATTACACAAGTAATATTAAATGTATTGATATATAACACTAATAATGCACACATTCACATATCTTAACAAACATCACCTACCTCTCGGGATGAAAAATACAATACAACATACAATGTAAACAGAACTGATTCAAGTCCTGTTATTGAGCTCTCGTAATTGTACACTTCTACCGTGAGAACTCACCAAAAGTCATCCTTTTGTATCCTGGACCGAATATCATTACACAGTTTGCCTGTATGGATTTACACATTTTTCCCCTCCATAATTCACCACTATACATGATGACTGAACATGGCCACAATACATCTCTCTCTCTCTCTCTCTCTCTCTCTCTCTCTCTCTCTCTCTCTCTCTCTCTCTCTCTCTGTATATATATATATATATATATATATATATATATATATATATATATATATATATATATATATATATATATATATATATATATATATACATGATTGTACTTTGTAAGAGTCATCTGTAAACAACATTTTCGATTCGATAGCTAACATTTGTACGTGAATGTAAATTATGCTGTAGGATAATTGTACTTTGTATATAACTTGTTTCATTGGACTTGATGTCAGGACGTTGTCTAACCGATTGTTGTCCAGTTGATATTTTGCTAAAGTTTAAGTAAGCAGGCCTTACCTTGCTTACGCCTTTGATGAAAAGTTCCATTGGAAAAGACCCATGTCCAGGATATTGTGTTGTATCATAAGTCATTTATATAAAGATGGGGTTGTATGACTTGATATGATGGAACAGATACTCGAGTTATTACATGATTTTGTATGTTTTTAACAACCCTCGGTGTTTGGGGTCTCCGTGACTACTGGTGATCATTGGTTTGATGTTTACTATTTTAGTGACCATAGCCAGATACTATATTGATGCTGCTAATTCTGTATCACGTACAATTAACACTCTCAAAAACTGCTGGTTCGTTGTTCACGCCAACATTTGCAAATGTTTTCCTATGGAATCAGCAATTCTGGTTCCTCAGCTCCACACAGCAGACTGTTCGCTGGTGTCAGCGATATGTTAGAATGTGATGTGTTCGATCTCCGGCCAAGTCATACCAAAGACTTACAAAAATGGTACTAACAGCTGCCTCGCTTGACGTTCAGCATTAAGAGGTTAGTGTTAGGACTGGTCGGCCTGGTGTCAGGATAATGTGACTGGGTGGGACATCATGCTACATGTCTGCGGCATGATGCCCCAGTGGTAGACATCACTATAAACTGCCTCACTGCAGACATCGTAGCGATATGACTGAAAAATTGTTAAAGCACGTTAAAAATCCTAATCAAACAAACAAACCTAAAGGGGAGGTAAGCGCGATGGGTAAGAACACGCCGAAGCAGCATAAATACGACTTTAAGATTTAACGTACAATGCTATACCAACTGAATTACGGTGGATCTGCAGTGGAAGGTCGCCACATACATGAGAAGTGCTGTCAGAAAGTTGAAAAATAAGCTACTTTGAAAACACATACTTAATTTGCCTAGTGTAGTCGGACGTTAACAAAAATATAGAAATAAAGCTTTACAAATATAACCATCTCAATGGATCCCAAAATTCCAAGCTTATGACTGTGGACAAGTCTATACACATTCATGCATCACCTACAGACAGCAATAATGCATGTTTGCCTCCTTGTACTGTAAAGCAAATTTTACACGATCCTATCGGTAACATACAATGTACACATGGAAGCCCATAACGGGTACTATCAACAAAGAAACATAGACAGTAACGGGTATTCCCATCATGGAAACATACAATGTACACGTGAAAGCCCATAACGGGTACTCGCAGAAGGGAAACATACAACGAATCAAGAAAATAGATAACGAGTATGTTTGTTTGTTTTTATAGCTTAACGCCAGTTTTCAACACAATATAGGCTATACATGGTGGCCAGTATTAATGGTGGAGGAAGAACCCGGAAAACCCCCGGAAAGAACCACCAACCTACGAGAAGCTACTGACAAGCTTTCTCACATAACTACATTAGCTGAATCTTAGACTCAAACCCACGCAGACAGAGGTGAGATGGCAGTGATCCGTAACGGACAGCGCTTTAGACCAGTCGGCCACTAGGAGCCCCGTCATAACGAGTATAATCATCAAGGAAAAATACAATGCATACGTGGAAGCCCATAAGAGCTACTCTCATCAAGGAAACATACAATGTACACGTGGAAGCCCAAAAGGGTTACTCGGATCAAGGAAACATACAATGTACACGTGGAAGCCCATTACGGGTGCCCGCATCAAGGAAACATACAACGTACATGGAAGATCATGTGAGTTATATTGATGACATAAATGCACTTGGTATAACTACTGTCTGGGTTATCATAGTTTTATCAAATGCTTCGTCGTGGTAGCTGTTACCAGGACACACGAGGTTCATCCACCACTCAGATAAAGATAATATAACAGTAATGTACTTAAAAGTTGTGATTTAGACGAATAACAAACCGTATATGGTGGCAAAAATACAAAATAATAAAAATGAAATAAGTTTAGAACTTTTTTTAAACATATATCATCTTAATATTTTTAGTAAAGAAACACATATCAAAGATTTTCTTCAGGCTGTATGTACGACGTTCGAACGTGATTGCGGATGGAGAGAGAGAGAGAGAGAGAGAGAGAGAGAGAGAGAAAGAGAGAGAGAGAGAGAGAGAGAGAGTTATTTTGAGATGAGCCTCGCCACCCCAATATATGCTACATAGTGTGCCTTTCCAAGAAAAAGGTATTTTAAAACATTTGTAAATATTGACTATAAAAAGAAATCCCCATGTAAACTTTATGTGTACGTTATTTATTAGGTTGAGCAATAAAAAAGGGAAACTTTAAATCGTCACGATTAATGAAATTCCGTCTATCGGCAAGACAAATACCCTGGTATAAACGGCATTCCAGGGTCATGAAGTGCTGATATTCAGAGAAATATTCGAGCCAATGTGAGATTTAAATGTAATTACATGTATATTATAAATGAGATGGGTACGGAAAAATCTACACAAGTCGAAATATGTTATTGTTCATAACTTCTATTCATTCAGTACATAGCCAGCATACGTCATGAATATAAAACATATTCTGTACACAACCAACATATGTCATGAAAATAATACACATTCATTATGCAACCAGCATACGTTATGAATATAAAACACATTCAGTACACAGCCAACATACGTCATGAATATAATACACATTCATTGGATAGCAAGCATAAGTCATACATATAATTTACATTTCGTACAAAACCAACATACGTCATGAATATAATACACATTCAATGCATAACAACATACGTCATGAATATAACACACATTCAATGCATAATCAGCATATCTTAAGAATGTCAGCCTTAAAATGAGATCAAAATCATCAACGTTTTCTAATGTAAATTTGTGCATGCAGTTGTATTTTTTAACTTATACCCTGGAAACGATTAAAATGCAAGATCTTCTCGGGACTTTCTCTGCAGAGCTCCGATGGGATATTCCAAATATGTTAATATAATACCGCCCTCATTGGGGGATTAAAAATCAAGTGTGTGTATGCATGTTTGCATGTAATTACACTGCTGAATGGTTTCATACGCTATGATGTTGATAATAGTGTAGCTCATTACTCCACACAACTCCAACGTATTGAATTTCTGTTTCAATATATTTGGCATTTTTTACTTAAAACTATATCAATAATGACAACGTGCTTAGTATAAAGTATAAAGAAAAGATTATTGTCAAAATTAGAGATATTACCTTACTAACGACATGGCACAGAAGACAATGACATAATTTGCAGATTGCAGTATATAAAGTGTAACTAGCTGCAAAAACGGGCGAGACGAATGACGAGAGAGTTAGATGTATCGACTTAAATCTACTTTAAATAAATGGGTTATCGCTGTTCAAATAACGGCGATGGGTTATCGCTGTTCAGATAACGGCGTAGATTATATGACTGGGTGCAAATGTGCAGTTCTTAGCTTGAAAAGTATTTGCTGTCTGTTTGCAAGGTCATTTTGTTCTCATATTATACCTGTAGGGCGAAGTAGTTCAAACCTGTTCTTGCTCTTTATACCCAAAGATATTGTATATGGTAGAAGTATAATACATCAAATATGGTGGTCGAATCCTTAGAGCGTGTCCCTCAGATGAGACAAGGCGTGGGTTCGATCCCTGGCCAGTCATTCCAATGACTTACAAAAATGATCATAACAGCTGCCTCGATTGGCGCTCAGCATTAAGTGGTTAGTGTTAGGACTGGTCAGCCTGGGGTCAGCATAATGTGATATATATATATATATATATATATATATATATATATA
Organism: Unio pictorum; assembly: GCA_030141615.1. Taxonomy (NCBI): domain Eukaryota; kingdom Metazoa; phylum Mollusca; class Bivalvia; order Unionida; family Unionidae; genus Unio; species Unio pictorum. The sequence continues at coordinate 4,394,245 of JARLTB010000047.1, read as the reverse complement.
TATATATATATATATATATATATATATATATATATCACAATAAACTGCGACAGTGCAGATCTTGTAGCTATATGAAAAAAGAAAAATCCAGATTAACCTTTCTTGTTTTTATTTTCTTCCTGTTGATTTTTTTTTATATTTTAAAATTTCCCCTTCATCATTACAATGAGCTAATCAATCATATGTCTGGTTCCAAGGGTGCAGAGCTTTGCTTGAGTATTACTTCCTGTCGTTCTAACCTGTTCTTGTTCTTTATGTCCAAATACGTTGTATTAAGTAGTAGTGTACATAAAAGATTGTGGATTAGTGGTTATGGAGTCTGTATCGAAAGCGGGAGGGCGTGGGTTCGATCCCCAGTCGAGTCAGACCAAAAACTTACACAAATAGTACTAACAGCTGCCTAGCTTGGCGCTCAGCTATTTACTTTATATACCTACATTAGTACGTATTTACTTTATATACATACATTCTAACGTATTTCATTAATATACGTACATTAGTACGTATTTACTTTATATATATACATTCTAACGTATTTCTTTGATATACGTACATTAGTACGTATTTACGTTTTATACATACATTCTTACGTATTTCTTTGATATACGTACATTCGTACGTATTTACGTTATATACATACATTCTTACGTATTTCTTTGATATACGTACATTAGTACGTATTTACGTTATATACATACATTTTTACGTATTTCTTTGATATACGTACATTCGGACGTATTTACTTTATAAACGTACGTGCTGTAATATAATCATTCAAAACATTATATCATACCCAGGCGCGGATCATTTCAAGTGTTGTTTTTTTTTTTCGAAGATTTTGGAGTTTCAAAAATTTCAAAAAACTCTAACTTTCCTCTAAACGGCATCAAATTAAAAATATATATATATATGTCTCTATTTAATCAAAGTCGTCATGATACCCAACAAGCGCTCGTCACATTTCAAGTGACAAATCAATGTATGTTTATGTCTACATTTTTTTATGAATATATTATTTTTACTGTGAAATCTCTACCTAAACGGTCGATACATATTGACGGATGCATTATTTTAACTGTGAAATGTCTACCCAAACAGTCGATACATATTCACGGATACATTAATTTAACTGTGAAATGTCTACCTAAACAGTCGATACATATTGACGGATACATTCATTTAACTGTGAAATGTCTACCGAAACAGTCGATACATATTGACGGATACATTAATTTAACTGTCCTAAGGCTATTGGCACAGTCCATAAACTGATGGATACTTTAAATGTACTGTTCTATACCTACATATACGGACGATAGAGATTATTGTAGCCATGTCAATTTACAAATGTTAAGTTTGTCATTTGTCTAAATCGGTTATCGTAGTTCAGTAGGATAGGTCGTGTGTACAGAGATGTGATTGCAAGTCGTAACATGATGGGAAAGATTGTTGTTGTTGTTGAATTAGGGTTTAGCGCCATTTTTCAGCACACGTTAGGCTATACATGGCGGCCAGTATTAATGGTGGAGGAAGAACCCGGGAAACCCCCCCCCCCCCCCCCGAAAGAACCACCGACCCACGAGAAGCTACTGGCACGCTTTCTCACATACCCACATCTGCAGCATCTGAGACTCAAACCCACGCAGACATAGGTGCGATGGTAGTGATCCGTAACGGATAGCGCTTTAAACCACTCGGCCACTGATAGGAAGCATACTAGAGTTATCATATGACTGCTATGTGTATTTAAAAACCCTTGGTTTATGGGCTCTCGAGGACTAACTACATAGAGTAGATTTTATTTTCCAACGCGAATACCGGATATATATTTTATCATGTGGGACCACAAACATGACATTTTAACGAATGGAGAAAACACAAAGTGAAGAATGTAGTGTTTGGTACCACAAGATGAAATGTATCCGTTATTAACGTTGACAATTAACATTTTCGTTTTCTATATAATAAATTTGCTACATAATCGAGGTTTAGAGCACTGAAATATCACTCTTCGGCCAACACGCTAAACCGCATTTCCTTCTATTCTCACCACCTTCATAGCCGGCTGATATATAATAAAAAATACGTTACTTCAGAAAGTGGTAGGATTGGGTTGACCTAATCTATCGCAGTAAACTACATTATGTCATCTTGTATACTTTTTGACCCAATATGAAAACAATGCAAGTCCGATTCAGCAATGCTTCACAGCGGGTTTGTCGTTGCGAATTAAGTAACGCGTAACGGCATCTCGTCAAATTAATTTACCAAAGATTAGTTTTTGTCAATAGGTGATGAAAATGTAATCTTTCACTTCTTTTTGTTTTTGGTTATTGTTCTCTAAGAGACGATCGACCTCGACCTGCCCAGATCGAGTTAAGAATAAAATACAATGTGCTATTACTGGGTGTGAAACAGAGATCTTTACTAAGATATAGAATAACACGAGTTATTGCATGTAAAGCAAATAAGTTTAAAGAATTACCTAAACAATATGAAATAGAACATGCCATTGGAACGATTCGCTTTCTCTCAGACATATATTTACAAAATTCATGCAGCCGTTATGTTGTACTGAAAGAACAAATATCATCATGTGACCGAGTGACTGATACAACCTTAGTGCTGGCACGACCGCTTCGTCTGGTGCTTCTGGCATTTTCCAAATCACTGCTGGTGATAGGTCCGCGCTTCAATATCTCTCTCTCTCTCTCTCTCTCTCTCTCTCTCTCTCTCTCTCTCTCTCTCTCTCGCGCGCGCGCGCGCGCGCGTGTATGTGTGCCACGGTGTGCTTTTCGACTAATGTTTCTTGTTCTTCAATCATCGCTCTCTTTATCTATATCTCTCTGTCTCTCTCAGTCTCTCTCTCTCTCTCTCTCTCTCTCTCTGTCTCTGTCTCTGTCTCTGTCTCTGTCTCTCTCTCTCTCTTAGCCTCTTCGGGTTATCATCCTCTTCATTGCAGAGCTTGTTTGCTCTTTTCAAACTGTGCAGTACAGGTGTTGAGGTACTTTTTCCTTTAATAAAACCATAAAACCCATTATAAATACGTTAGGGTTTCCTTCTCCTTGGGTCAACCAATACTCACATGATTTTGCTTCAGAAATCGACAATCGATATTCAGCATAATTATCTATGGTCATTTCGCATCTAATAAATACACACAGCCCCATTAATATGCATTTAGGTATTTCTTTCTTCTCTCGCATTCCTAAAGAGAACATGACATAATTAGACATTAGATAAACCATCACAACCCGCTGTGGTTATAAATTACCAGCTGAGCCATGCCAGTCGACAGACACCTCAATTCTCTGCTGAAGAGAAAAAACAACGTAATTATTTACGAAACAATTGACTGTATTCCAAATACTAACTACGTTACATTTTTAATTGACAATTTATTGACATGCATTTCCAGACATAAGAAAAATCAATTATTAGCATCATTTAAAACAGCCAACGTACATATTCACACAATTCGTATCAGAGGAAATTCATGAAATCTTGCACTACACGATTTATATAAAGACAAAACAACTGAATCCGAACTCATACATATCACTAAATATTGCATGCCTTTCTTACAATACATTAATCACATAACATGCACGACTATCCCCGAACTAATATCGAGGTATGAATTTAAGATGAATATATTCAACAATAATTTCAAACTTACACCAGTTAATAAATCGTATGTAACCGAGACTACCCTTTCATTTCAGAGCCCTCACTGGCTTCCCAAAAGAGACTTAACTCTGTTTCTACTCTGCTTTCAGGTCACACATATTTTAAACCGCCTCGACCCTTGGAAAGCTGTTTAACTGGAAGAGTACTCTTTATTGTTATCAGAGCACCTCAGACTTTCTTCATCGACAGAGAAACGTTGACTGACTAATATAGAGAGATTAATTTGAATCCTGAATTTCGTATGGACACACATCTCATTTAGCTTGGCTAATCTGGATTGATAATTCAACCAGCAACATTTGTATCACTCCCATAAAAATCATCATAATCATCTCTAGTCTGCCTTTATTAATAATTGTTCTGGAAAATATCTTTCATGAAACCCGTTTTTAATGCTCACAGACCCCCATTAATGTTTTCCTGGTTTGACTTACACTTTGTCATTTTACCGCAATTCACCTTGGTAACATTAAATTCATGTCCCAGGAAGAACATATTAATGTTTACGTGCCATGTTGACCTTGACAAAATGCACTGTGCATTTATTCTACAGGAATCATTCACTATTGTAATTTTCAGCTAAATAAAGTCTCCTTTGTTTGTTCCAGGTTCACATTTTGTCACATAATCAGGTGTCGCACGGCACGATGGCAAATCTAATATTTTGACATGTGAAGGTTATATTTGTGACATGTGAAAATATAAGGATATAATTTTGTGAAGGTGTACAGATATATTTTTCACATGTGAAAATATAGGAATTATAAAGTATGAAAATTATCTTGCCAATACGGCTCCATATTTACATTGAAGTATTTACTACATGTGATTATATGTATGAGGTTTAGTTTTGTGATTGGCTGCCGCCAGATATCACAATGGTGCTACTAATTCCGTACGAATTCCGTAAAATAATGCAACCCGTTATAGATGTGCGGATCATATGGTAAACTCAAATTTTTGAAAGAGTTTTCCTGTGCAGTATGAAAATCAGCCCTTCTTTGCTTTGCGGACGATTGATTGGTTTGTTTATACGTAAATATTAGCAGGTGAAGTAAACCTGTTATTGCCGAGGCGATATAACTGCCTTTTTCAAAAACACACCAAAACAGTCGCCTAAGTTCGCATAGGCAAGCATCCGACTTACACTTTACGAAATGAAGTAAGATGGCGCCCAATTGGAAGATGGCCACTTACTTGAAAAGTTATGTTTAACTGATTACAATAATTCGACATTTTTAGCTTGACGCCTGGAAATGAGGTTGTTCAAATATATCCATTACAGTGAACTCAAACTTCCAATCGTAAGCATTAGGACAATTATATAATTATTGAATATTTATAACACATTGTAAAGTCGATAATGATTTACTCATGCTATTTCTTTTTAAAATGCACTATGATGTAAATAAAGATAAAATCAATTTCACAGGATCAGACAAGCAAATACGGGTACACGCGTCGTTTGAGAATAAACTAAGTGAAGGTCGCATCCTTTATATCGTATGCTACATCAACGCACGTAGCGCACTCGTGGAAGACCATATCATGTGAGTTAAGTTCATGTTATCAGTGGACTTGGTATGACCGTTGTCTTGGTTATCATTCATGCAACACTGTTTCTGTCGAGTCGACCGGTACAATGACGAGTAACGTTCAAACCCCAGGCAGATAAAGATAACATACTACTACTTTACTCGGAGACGTGATTTAGATGAAGAACAAACCGTATATGGTTGAAAAAGTACAAAATAAATAATACTTTAATTTTCAAGCAGTTTTTACTATACATGTATTTATGTACATCTTTTGTGTTTGGTATCATTGCTCGATAGACAAACTCTGTCCAGACTCACCAGACCCATCACGTGCAAGCAACGCACTTTGGTCAATGAATCTTTTATGCTAGTACAATTATCTTATAGTTAATGAAGATAACCGCCCCGATGATTTACGTCTAGGCAATGTTGTGGTTTGGGGCCTTAACATCACATTCATATATAAACGAATTAATTAGTTCACAGAACGATGTTTGAAATGGCGTCCTTGGTGAAAAACAATCGAGATCGGTCTCTTTGTGTAAAAGTCAATATTTTTTGTTTGAATACAATCATCGCGGAAAGCAAACGGAGTCGATTAAGCGGTGATTATAACTTCGTCCATCCAGAAACCGTCTTTGTCTGAGATGATTGGCGGAAATGTCGGAAAACGCGTTCCTCGTCATTTTGTCTAGTGTTTTCGGGTGATGATACTATGACTTAAAGATGGTTTCGAGCTGAATGTGGTAGATAAGGGAGATTAGATTATAATATGGTTAGTAAAGCCAGTTTAAAGTAGATATTCATGAACAAGTGCAAATAAATTGTTATCAATGTTAGCAAACTCTTGTATATGGCCCGACATACTCTCCGTAGATTCCACAATTTTATCAACGGTGTCAGAATCCATCACGTATATTTAATGGTAAATCTAATCTTTAACACAACCATCAAAGTTGTTTAAGCAAACTGTAGGATATATGTTGAACCTTTCAACTGAATTTCATCTTCGCTGATTAATGATACTGTAACACCCTGTGTTATATATATATATAAAAAAGACCAGAGTTCAGGAACTTAAAAACGCTTTTTTTAAATAAATAATATAGGTGGGAATTAACATGCTTTTCAATATCGTATAGTGAGTTTATATTAAGACAGTGTTTGTCACAACAATATCAGCTTATGATAACATATAATTGTCTTGCTTGTCTAAATCATAACAGACAACGTTGTAATACACCATATTATTTGTGAAATTAATTATTGTATCAAAGTCACGTGTATATTAACAGCTTTATTTATTAAATTTACTGTAACACATTGTACTATAGTAACGTGATCTGAATGGAAAAAAAATGTTTTTACTAGTATCCTTGAGAAGTGTCGTAGGAGATAGCAGAGGTTTTATAAAGAATTATATAATAATTAAAAAGCATTTAAATTCTATAGACATCATGCAATAAATCAATTAAAAACTTGAATGTTAATATCGATTATATAAAAACAAAGTATAATTTATGGTTTGGAATTGGATTTAGAAAATATTACCGAAATTCTTTTCTACTTAGATGTGTGATCCATATTGATACAAATCACTGACGGACAATCATCAGTCACTATCTATGTATATGTGTTTACATTTTCAAAATCATGTAAGCACAGTCACTGTTCAATATATGTTTACATTTTCAAATTATGTAAGCACAGCCACCGTTCAATATGTGTTTACATTTTCAAATCATGCAAACACAGTCACTGTTCAATATGTGTTTACATTTTCAAATTATGTAAGCACACTCACAGTTCAATATGTGTTTACATTTTCAAATCATGTAAGCACAGTCACTGTTTAATATGTGTTTACATTTTCAAATTATGTAAGCGCAGTCACTATTCAATATGTGTTTACATTTTCAAATCATCGAAGCGCAAAGTTCAAAATATGTATGTACATTTTCAAATCAAAATAAATCACAATTAATGGTCAATATAATCGTTGAATATCTGCACCAGTTGCAGCATGGAACCATTTACTGTCCTTATTAATATCCAACAAAATAAAAATTCATCCAAGTCAGCTAAACTAGACAGCAAGTACTTTTCCGATTCCAGGACCATCCCCTATTAATAATATAATTTGATCTTTACGGATTTTCGTTTGACAGGAACAAAGAAGCTAACAATACTATATATAAAGTTGCTGCTATCAACGAAGAAAATATACGAATTTAAGGAAGGTGGCAATAGGAAATGTGAATGATACAAGTTTAGATAGGATGTGATTCTACGACACACGGACACTACAAATTATATCGTCCTTTACCACAGGCATCACTTGATGTGTTTCTTCCCATATTTTATTTCGTAATTATGATAGAGTATGAAGTGCAGTTGTTCGAATTGTCTACATTTGCAATTGTGAGAATATTGACATATTTCTATAGTACGTTCATCTAGTGTGACTGAAATTGAATCAGACATAGTAATTATGGAAATTTAGGTCAAACTGATTACTATTTAAACAAAAATTAAACGCATCAGTCATTCAACAAAATAACGTAAAGTATAAGTTTTGGTTTGATAAGTTTTACATAAGGTGTTTAACGTCTTTTATAAAAATCCAGGATTACCAATGTGGAGAACCTGGATATTTGTCTCATTAAATATCAGACGAAATGCAAAGAGCTAAACTGTAGAATGGAATCTTTACATTATAAAGATACCCATGTAAAAAATACCATGACCAAAACATTTTCAAGTCAATGAGTACCTAAACAAAAACTTTCGCACTTCAAAACGTATCTAAGAATACCAAAAACCAAACAACCTTCCCTTACAATGTTCTCATGAAGTAAACACGTTAACCTGCATGATTACTGTACTTACCACTGTTCACTGTCACACCTAATGCGTTCCAACACAGGCAATGGATCCCACGCAGATAATGATGACACAGAACACTGCCAATGAAACACAGGCGAATACTGATGATATAGAACACTGACAAAGAAACCCTGGCAAATATGTTATCAATATAAGTCGGTATACAAATTGTTGGTCCAACATTCAGTGGCCATAACACAAGTAATATCGGATAATAACTATGGAAATGTGTGTGTACTAACAATGAAAGCGTTTATTGTTTGCAAGAAAGTAACGAAATTATTTTGTGCAATTAAACCTGTAGAACGGAACGAATCTTGCTGTTGTTATGATCTGTTGATATATATTTGCCGCCATGTGTCAGCGCAAAATAGGTTAGACATGTCGGACAGTATAAATGATGGAGAAAACCAGTAAGGGAAACCACAATAGGAACGATCGAAACACGTTAAGAATCTGACAGCTGTGTCACATAACCACAATAGCTGAGCCCTAGACTCCAAGCCACGAGACATAGGTTAGCTGGCAGTAATAAAAATGTTGAGTACTTCAGACCACTCAGCTAAGCAAGACCTCTAGAAGGGAAACAAAGGATATAACAAATATACTACATTGTCTAATAATCCATATGCCATCTTTTCTTGTTCGATATGCTGGTTACCCTTTCAAATAACAGTATAACTATGTAATATGTAAATTGGTAAAGAAAAATGATTTTCGTTATATATTATACTGATAAAATGAGTATGAGAAAATATCGAATAAATCTGTCCTGAATTTCTTTCTACTTTTGAATATTGATTGTTGGTGAGAAAATGAGAAATCAAGCCATACGTAAGCCTTATTTGTATAATTATTATTAAAAATTGTTTAACACATACGCAAACATCTATTTATATAATGTATGCAATTTTATACGCCTAACAGATTCATCTCATGAAGACCAGACTAAAGCAAATATATTCTGAACACATCAAAACTAAATTATGAACACTCGCCAAAACCAATAAACTTTAAAACATTTTCACACAAAACTTAATTAAGATACCCCTTTCAAGCAAATTAACAATACGAATTATGAACCGTCACTAAAAATAGATAAATGAAGAAAAAATAAAATTTAAAGACGCATATTCAAATAAAGTAACAAAACTTAACATGAACTAATTTATAAATAACTGATCACACGATAAAAGTAGTAGAAACACGAACATTATTGACAAAAAATACTCACTGAAACAAATTAACAACAAACTAAAATACAAGAGGAAATAAGAGCTCACTCTCTAAAGCAAATAATAAGATAAAAAAAGTTAATTAGTCAAACAAATTAGTACGATAAGTGTTAACAAAACATTAGTAAATAGTAACTTTCTCAGCTAACTAATCCAACTACGTTAATAAAACGAACACATACAAGTAGAATCATGCGTCAAATGTAAAAACAGTTACCAACGGTTCTTCCATCATTTACAATATTATGCAAATAACATTATTCCGGGCTGAAATATTTCTTACAAATATAAGCATGATTAATAAAATGTTAAATCAGTGATGATATAAACGTCAAACTAGCCAATGACAAGAAAACACTCAAATAAATTAGTGTTATAAGTTATGATGTTAAACTGGAAATTGAAACATTTTGCTAAATAGTCATATTTATCGTACTAAACAAAACTTAAATCATTGCCAAGAATAATTACGTGATCTTACAATTAAACACGATTATTTGCTATAGGATGCATCTTTAAGTTCAGCTGTATTATTTATTGATTTGCGTTTAGGCTTATTCAGATGAATTATTATAATCTCTACATTGAAGTTAACATGCTGATTTACCTAATTTAGAATTAATTATGTTTTAACATGAATATTTATTAGAATGATTAGCGTGTATGATGGACAAAATGTATGTTTACATTTATTGTTTCAGATTTTTTTAGTGTTGATATTTTAGGCATTATTTGCATCTACGCCAGATATAATTGTTTATATTTATCCAGATGTTTTCTTTCAGAGTGTTAAAAGTTTACGATCCTTGGGGGGACGCGCAGGACCATTCATCGACCACCGAATGGTACAGATAACTACGTTATGTCTTTCCGCAACCGAACCCCAAAACTGGACACCGATGCCGGTGCGTGCTCTGGAAACCAGCTTCCAGACTCGACAGAAGAAGCCAACTCCAATGGAAGTTAAGTTTACACCGGCCCATAATCTATTTCCGGCCACATTGAGGAAACCTCAGCAGGAAGATGCGACTCAGGTGCAGTTGCACAAATACGCTGAAGAGGAAGCCGAGAAGGAAACCATAAATGACGCGGTGAAGTTCGCATACAAGAAAGGGAACTTGATCCGTCACGCCAAGAAAGGCAGCAAACACTTTAAGCAAGTCATCATGCCGAAAGAGAAGTGATGTGAAATGTTACAACTCACGCACGAAAATATCATGGGAGGACACATGGGAATTGCCCAGACGCGTAATCGTCTTGTCAAAGCATTTTACTGGCCGTGGGTCAAGCGGTTCTTTATCTCCTGTGACAAGTGTAAGAGAATGGCACCAAAAACGTATCATCGACCCATCCCTTTGGGGAGTAACCTCCTTATCGATGAACCATTTCGACGCGTCGCGATGAACTTAATTGGACTGAGAACACCCGCGTCGTTGCACAAAAATCGGGATATTCTAACAGTCGTAGATTACGCTACACATTCTATCCGGACGCCGTCGCGTTGCGTAATATTAATTGAGAAACAATCGCTGAAGCAATGTTTGGGATTTGGTCAAGAGTCGGAGTGCTAGACGAGATCAGATATATAAAAGGAACAGAGAAATTAAGCGCTGTTTTCATGAGTAGGAATGGCACATATCCCTCTTAATAAACGTATACAGTGTGTAAATAATCGTGTCCGTAGTAAGCCTGTTGCGTCACTGTTTTTTCTTTTATTGCGTGTGTAACGCACATTTGCATTTGGAGCAAATATAGGGAAATAAATTATATTCCCAATATTATTCTCAAATGTGCGGAAGGGTGGGGTCACGTTGTAAGTAAGGAACAATAACCAGATTGCAACATCTATATGCTAGGCCCTGAGGCTAATAATCCCGCTTAATAAATGTTACGAGGTCAGCCTTGCCAACAATGAATTGTCAAAGACACTATATGTAACATGGCCAAATGAACTAGTAACTGGCGCCTTATATTGTCACAGCGCGATTCACAAGGAAGTGTTGAATTGCCGGTGATGCCTTCAACGGACCATCAAGGGGGGTCGTCAATCGAAACTTGGCAGGCTGCCGGGAAGGTGGCAATATCTACTAATTATTTAGACGATGGGTGAGTCAACATAGACTCGGAGTTGAGCAAGGCGTGGTCACCATTGGAATCGCAATCTTAACTCTAGTATCTTGAGAACTAAAATGTAGTCGCTAAACCATCTTGCGGAAAGTTATAAGATCCTCCGACGTCATTCGAGCTTGGCGGGAAATTTACTATTTTGGGAATTACAAAGGAGTTTCGGACAGGAAGCTTTTATGGACCAATTGAGCTATAGGAGTCATAGGGAAATATCCTAGTACAGTTGGTTCCGAGTTTCAGAGAAAAGAGAAATGTAGCATAACTACTACTACTACTACTACTACTACTTATAATATTAATGACAGTAATAACAATAAAACATATGTATATAAAATATCGCTACTAGTAGATGCTTCGCTTGGCGCTCAGCATTAAGAGATCAGTGTTAAGTCCTGTGGTTAGGATGATGTGACAGGGTGGGACATGATGTTACATATCTGCGGTATGATTCCCAATTACTACACATCACTATAATTTGTCACACTGCAGACACCATATGGCTACAATTGTTACAGATACTTACAAACACAAATGGCAAACGTGAAAAAACACGAAAAACTATCTTCCTCACTAAAATAAATTAGTTCATGGTAAACTACGAGAAGAAATTAATGGACGTGAATGAATGTAAAAATCTATATACCACCTTGAAGGTAAACAACTCCACCGAAATACAACACTATGATAGGGTTGTGCCCTTTTATATGTATTACCCTTGTACATGTTGTACCTGATGTCTAGAGCTATATAGACAGATGGACAGAGATGAGAGGTGTGAGTGATGTATGAAGACTATCAACTATGACCACTCAACTACCTTGAGACGCATGTAAATGTTATACTTTATATGAATATTTAATGTGTTCAAATATAGAAATAATTTAACTGGATGTGTTATAATGAGCATGGAAAATCCAGGTCCATACATATTTGTACCAAGAGTCATTTTTAAAATAAAAGGTAAGCGAAATACACTTTAACGAATATTATTAATTTAAGCTTAGGTTTAATTTAAAATAAAACGTGCTGTTTTATCAGTAATGTTTTATCAGTAATGCTTAACCTCCCAACAGTTATATGGGAAACAACTCGATTGTCACATACAACACTTTCTCTGATTAGTTAAGTTTTCACATTTAACAATTAAAATTTACCTGAAAGTCAAAGGGGCAAGCTAGTGCATCGTAGAATGAATTGTTTTTGCGCTTTTTAATGACACATACGTCATGTTGTTCACAAAATTACAAAAAGTAATCTTTCAGCAAAACCTTGAAATAACATTTTTATTTATTGAGGCCTTAAAGCTGGTTACGGATAAAATCTTATAATTAATTGTCATTGATTCATATTAACTGAACCAATGATTATCATATTCTATCTATGTGCTTAGGAAATATTTGTCAATTAAATAATTTACATTTAAGGTTTCCGTAACATCGCATGAAATATCTCACTATTCACAGACGAGACAAGTGCTTTGCGTTAAATAATTCACTATGCACACAAGTATTTTGCATGATATAGCTCAGTTATTACAGAAGAGTATTAAATATATTATATTTATTTAATAAAACCTGCGCGGCAACACATTTAAGAACAGGCCTTTTAAAGTGAAGAGTTGTGAAATCCATTTGTAATTGTATTTTTTTATTAATATATTTATTACCAACCGTATTGAAAGTATACCGTTAAAAGTTTACAAAGTAGCATATACAAGGTATATTGAAAGTAGGTCATGACAATTATAATAAAGTTGCATATTGAAAACGTAGGCCATTACAACTATAAGCCAATATAACATTCAAAAGTTATTGAAAGTAGGTCAGTACAAATACAAGAAAGTAGTATATTTAAAATAATATAATGTTCCAGATATTGTAATTCAATACTCTGTTTAAACAAACTATATGTATATTGAAACAAACTATATTTATCTTGAAACAAACTATATGTATATTGAAACAAACAAAATGTATATTGAAACAAACTACATGCATATTGAAACAAACTATATGTTATTGAAATACACTATATATTGAAATAAACTACATGAATATTGAAAACCCTACATGCATATTGAAGCAAACTATATGTATATTGAAATAAACTACATGTATATTGAAAAAAACTATATCTGTATTGAAATAAAGTGCATGTATAATGAAACAAACTATATGTATATTCAACCAAACTGTATGTATATTGAAACAAGCTATATGTATATTGAAACAAACTATATGTATATTCAAACAAGTTATATGTATATTGAAACAAGCTATATGTATATTGAAACAAGCTACATGTATATTAAAACAAACAGCATGAATATCTAGAATATGATACTCTGAAGGTGAATATGATGAAGAAAGTCATTTTTATACTTAATTTATATTATTATTATTATTATTATTATTATTATTATTATTAGGGTGAGATCAGGGTTTTTAAAGTAGTTTTACAAATAATTCAGTCATAACGTAGTTTTAAATATTTTATTTAGCCATATCGATACGATGTCTGCAGTTTAGCATTTATATTGATGTATAGCACTAGGGCAGCAAGCCACAGACATATAGCATGATGTCCCACCCAGTCATATTATACTTACACCAGGCATACCAGTCCTAACAATAACCTCTTTATGCTGAGGTTTCAAGCGAGGCAGGTGGTAGTGCCATTTTTGTAATTCTTTTGTATGTCTCGGCCGGGGTTCGAACCCACGACCTCACGCTTCCGATGCGTACGCTCTAACGAATAGGCTACTAGATTATTATTATTATTATTATTATTATTATTATTATTATTATTATTATTATTATTATTATTATTATATTCATTTCAATCGAAGATTGTTTTTATTTTATCACTCTTATTTATTCTTTCTAGACCATTTATCTTCCCCTATCTTCCAATTTTTATTAGTTGTAAACTATGGTTGAATCATTTGATTATGTGTACGAGGCTAATAATATCGTTTCATAACGTCATTAGTTTAATTAATTGCATATGTTGCCTATATCGCTTTTGCTTTATTGTGTGGCTCAAAATTAACGGGAAATAAGCAAAATTTAAAAATAATAAAATCATGTTTTTTCTTCACATTTTGTATACTTAAATTGCATGTGCATTCTTAAATATAAATCTGCATCATTACCACAGAAGGATTAATTATATAATTATTTTAAAGTTAGTTATTGTTGATTGGGATCAAAATCTGTCGTGAAAATGGCAGATCCAGTAGCATCAGAAACATCCATGACAAATTTCAAGATGATGTAATCAACATCTGTCTGTTGTTTCAAAGATAGGCCTACTTATTGTGGATCCGAATTTATAGTATATCTTCAATATTATCATAAAAAAATTAAAATAAAACTTTCGTTATATATTTGATAATTCAGTTAATTGAAATTGTATCACATCCATGTAAAATGATCATTATCCATAATCTTTTAATAAAGAAGGAAACAATAATGACACTAGAAATACGCCACTACATGCAAGCTGACAGGGGACACACATCATGCATGCTGACAAAGGACACACATCCATCAGCTTTTACTCTTGTTTGCTAATTAGTATGACCCGTTTTATCTTACATTTTGGATGTTATAACAATTTGTATATGTTATAAAATCAATAATTTGTAAGAGATCGGTTTGATTTGAAGTCAGCATGAACAAATTTTTAAAACTAGAGGGTCATAGTTCCATGTTGTTTATAGTTTCAAGTTTAATCTATTCAAAAAGCTAAAATAAGTATAAAAACAATAAACCTGCATAACAAAAAGTTAAAATAATTGATGCCAAAATCAAATATTTAGATTATATATCGATAGAATCAAAGCCAATACATAATTTAAAGTAAAGGGCGGTGTGTTGTCAACCTGACAACAGTTACAAGGAAATTATTAACTTTAATAATTTTAATAATGTCAAGAAGCATGATGCAGGATTCCAATATTCCAATTTAACTTCCAAAATATCCATTGTAATAAAAAGACAAAACGTCAAACAAGCACACACATATTTTCTGTATT
The DNA here is from genome assembly GCA_030141615.1 of Unio pictorum. Classification (NCBI taxonomy): domain Eukaryota; kingdom Metazoa; phylum Mollusca; class Bivalvia; order Unionida; family Unionidae; genus Unio; species Unio pictorum. Next base: position 4,378,730 of record JARLTB010000047.1, on the reverse strand, counting down.
TTCAACATTTTCACACGCACAACAAGCAATATTATCATTTCAAAACAGTTTTGTGTGTTAATGCGTGAAATATGATAATAAATAATTATCTCTTTTTTATATAGGTGTTTGGTTTCGGAAAATCGTTTCCGAACTTCAGCTTGATTCCGTTCTTAATAACGACAGTTTGTACCGCATGTGCCCCAATTACAACGACAAACCATTTTATAATAAATGTTCAATAATTTTCTGCGTAATCTTTCAAATTACTTTGCAGTATAATACGAAACTAATCAATCGTAGTGTCATGTTTGTGAGGAAATGTGGCGGATTGCAACGCGTAACTACGCATTGAATTCGATGCCTATTTCTGACTGGTCCAGATTGATTGACATGTCGGAACCCTGCATATCGAGTGGAAGGGAATTTACCTAATGTATGCCCTACAATGTAACGTTCTCTTCCAGACGAGATGTTGCAATGGTATTTGTTCTCCCAATGCCGTGACTGGCTATAGTCAGAAAATACTTCGTCACAAAATACTTTTCCTTTCGGGGAGGAACACATCAACGAAACGTACTTTAGAATCAGTAACACACACACAATACAATATCAATTATGCACATTGGTTGCAACTATTATTTGTGTTGATAGCTGTTTGAAAAGGGAACAATTTTATTCTTACCCTTAATTAAGTCTATTGATATGAGAGACGACTAAATGTTTTCGGAGGGCGTTCCTTGACTATAACTTCTGACATATCGCGAGAAGATTAGTCTTCAACATACATTTGCTAGCAAAACAAATACAACATTATTTGTCCATCCCTACTTTTTGCATGATAACGTTCCTAAAATCGACGATATCGGGCATTACACGCAATACAATTCGTGCATTTTCCAGTGTTCTTGTTTCGTATGGATGTTTCGGTGGAATTGAAAACTACTGCAAGAGTGCGTAAACTAATACCGAGAAAGAACTTTAAATAAGATATATAGAAGTCAGTACCATGATGGTATGAATTTAAAATATAATATTTGGAAAGCTTCTCAACATAACAAGACGTGCTTGAAAGATTAATAACTAATATAACCTATAAACTATATATGCCTTTAAGTACATAAATGTAGACATACCTACCATTCTTCCATACCAGGGGGTATATATCCATAGCAGGGTTATATACATGTAGTTAAGAAAATGGTCTGACATATGTATTATTCTTCCATATTAGGGTTATACGAGTAAATAAATGATGGGACATAAGTACCACTATTTCATACTAAGTGTATATAGTAATTAAATGATTCTACATAGGTACCACTTATCCATGATACTTTTTGTAGAGTTATCCTCCAGTTTGTATTTTAGCTTGATGCAGTGTAAGACAAATCTCGTTATTTGCAACTAGTTCCGGTTTTTGGTAGATTTCCGATAAATCGGTAAGTGTAATACCGGTACCTAGTATTATAGTGACTAGCATAAGATGCTAAACTATACATGTTCATCTGCTCTCGCAACTTTCGTTAGTCATTTCATTCATTGATTTATAATTCTAAATCGATTGCCACCAATCTATCCTGTTGCTAACAGCATCACCTTTTTATCGCTTCAAACCGAATGAAATTTAAACATCAACACGGCATCCGTATTTGTGGAGGCGAGAATATATCCTTTCACACAAAAAGAGTAATGTTGTTCATATTGAACCGTTTTTGCAAGCTCCATGCCGTTCGATAATTTTCATTAACTTTTAAAAGTAAGGGCATATTTTCCCCCTCCTCTACCATTTCTCTGGAATTAGTTGAAGCAGATATTGCGTTCATTGGATGCATAAGATATCTTTTTTATCTTCTGGCATAGAACCCTTTAATAATAAAAAAAAATCTTTATCCTAACACCTGCGAGTGCCGAGGTTTACGGGGAAGTAAATATCTAATTACGGAAAGTGGTACGCACGTGATCAAATGCAAATTTAACCGATCTTCAATCAACAATTTTTGTTGTTGTGCGTTGGTCTGGAACAAAAGCATTGGTTCAGGTGTAGGCTGGGAACAGTAGCCAAAGTCTCGCAGGAGTTGTTTGCGTTAGAAGCCAATATTATCTTTCATAATATCTCTCCCGTTTTAATTCTCCTCAGGCCAGTACAAAGAATAATCGTGATTCTTTCTTGTGCTAGCACAACAGTGAGCACGCTGCTGGTTAACACTTTAAATTTTGGTCTAACACGCGTATAAGATGATAATATAAGGAACTGCTTGGAGACAATCGAGTTAGGAATTATAAATTCAATGAATAAAATAAATAAAGTTTGAACACGTTTAATATCCCTGAAACACTATGCTGTAGACTAGTGCTCACCATAAAATTTTAATCTCGTTCACATTGGGGATTTCGACGTTGGTTTTGCATATCTTAACGTTTATTTGGTACTAAATAACCTGTATTGTACTGACATGTCATATTATTATATCAATAGATACATACCTTTACCAACGTTATGTCGTCACTTTCCCACGCTTCTCATGTTACATTGCGTTAGCATAATTATGGCATGGTCTTTAGCAATATCTTGTTTAGAGATTGAAACGAATTTCCCCAAATTTACACAATTCTCTAACAGCGGCATGGTGCAATATTTTGAACCGGAATTGAATCCATTTATCACGTACGTTTCATCAGATGGGCAAACATTGCATGCGTTAACAATAAACGTCTGTTCGCTGTGAATGACACATGAACTGACAGCCGTAACCAGGGTTGTTACCTTTAGCGAGGTTATGACGTTAGATGTTTATGACGTTCATCTCGCGCATCGTAACGTAATGTTTATAGTTATCTCTCTCTCTCTCTCTCTCTCTCTCTCTCTCTCTCTCTCTCTCTCTCTCTCTCGTTCCAGGAAAGAAATTCCTCACATTTTTCTCTTTTCTTTGTGTTAATTTCCTTATAATGAGGATTAGTGTTTTTTCTATCACTCGCATTAATTATCTGATAATTTTACGCCCAATCATTGGGCCATAAAGAAATAGAAATAAAAAGAAATTCAGGGGAAAAGATTTTAATATACCCTAAGGACAAAACTAAAAATATCTTTACAATATCAGCACCTAAACGAAGAATAAATACAGCCAGTAATTAATACTAATCATGTTGTTACTACTACTGCAAATAACATTATCATCATTGGCAGCTGCAGTACAACCACTACTACACAATAATAATAATAATAATAATAATAATAATAATAATAATAATAATAATTATTATTATTATTATTATTATTATTCTTACTATTTTTATTACTATTGTTTGGAATATAACGAAGATTGCTTTTTTTCACAGTAATTGCTATGCGAGAAAGGGGCTGCTCCTTTTATGAACATTCGTTATGGCACAACACACACAGATGAACTAGTGTATTTGTAAAGCTGAACTACGTTCTCTCTCTCTCTCTCTCTCTCTCTCTCTCTCTCTCTCTCTCTCTCTCTCTCTCTCTCTCTCTGTAGTTCGAGATATCCAGATATTGTTTTGATTCCGCAACGTACAGTGCAGTTTATTGTTCACTGTTAGATTTATGGTCATGCAATTTAAAGACTTTATTAGCGGTTGAAATAAGAATAAATAGTGTTGCAAAAATAACGTCATGTTAAGAAAGGTTTCTCTACTAATCTTTGCTGAAACTCGACTGCATTTAATTCCATGTTAGGAGTGCACTATTTCAAATCGCTAAATTTTGGATGCTTTTCCTCCTAAGTTAATCTGTTACCTTTACTAAATTTAATGACCAGAGCACACTGGTACTATTTCTAAATTATGTAAATTGCCGATATGCCGTCAAATACGTTACACTAATTAAAATAACATCAAATAAATTCTTCTCAAAATCAGCTCCATCAGATTAGACAAATCGGACAAAAACATATCATGGAATTAATCTTCGGAGTTTACACAAATGATGCCGAAACATCTTAAGTTAGGCCGATGTTACACATTTGAAAAACCATTGCTACTAAAAATAGAAGAAAAAACTGTTTCAGCTTCTTTTGGGTTGGGTGACGTCATTGTCGACGTTTTCTCGCCTCCTCTTTCTTTTTAATTTGTGTATGTGATCATTAGATGAGTTGATGTATTCGTTTCTCATATAACGATTTTACTAATATTATTTGTGTGTGGTCATTGAAAGGGTCAATTGTATGAGAATATTTCGTTTCTTGTAGTAAAACTATTTCATTCTATGAATGTATGTGTCATCACTTAATACATATATATCTCTTCAAATATCAATCTTTATTAAATTGATGAACAGTTGTGTGTTTATCGGGTGATCATGCCTTTTCTCTAGATACCCACATCGACTTCAAGTAATAATCGCAAAGTGTTCAAGGGACACAACTCTGCATTTTCTGGAAATAATTGCGGTACATGATGCCTCCCTTATTTATATAAATCATAGTAACTCGAATTTACAAGAATTTCAAGTACTAAAGTCGTCATTGTCTTAAGATTCTTCATTTACTAATCATACTGGCCGTCACGAAAAGCATCTGTTAAGCTGTTAAAGGCGTTAAGGCCAGAACATCAGCCACTGCAAGCAAATATATAAATCGACCGTAGAAGACAAATACTCGAAATGTCAGATCCGATATCAAATGTATATCTTCACTACCCTGACGTATTTCCGTAGTTCTCGATGATTGCTGATTATTCCATTTATGGATCTCTTGTTTTACAACATTTTTAAACTGGAAGGAATGTGCAAAGTATGTATATAAAAGTCTAACTATGTCATACTTTTACTCCACCTTATTGCATAATGTACTTTTTACAAGTAGCTTTGTACGAAGTGACAGTAATGTCTGGGGTTGTTGTATTACAAAGGTGTCGTACGAGAAGAGACAGAGGAAAACAGAAACCGTAAACATAAGTATAAATTGGTTATGGCGGCTCTCATTTGCTAATGCGCATATATATGATCCAATTTAATGACTGAATATATATATTCACAATTCATAATAATAATATAAATGTAAAGAAAATCACAAAGTAAGAATTTAACAAGTTATGCAGTGCAGAAATTTAAACCGTAGTATTTTAAGGGCTATGTAAACGACACAATATTTCTTATGACTTCCAATAGAAAGTGTTTTCTACAGAGAATGGGTATGAGTTCCTCAGCTGTAAAAAAAACCCCGACAGACAATGTGTGCTAGCTGATAACTGGGCACGATACTACACGATGACAGTACAGGCAAATATGATAACTAGGCACGATACTATACGATGAAGGTGTAGTCGAATCAGATATCTAGGCACTATACTACACGATGAAAGTGGAGACAAATAGGATTAATAGACACGACTCCATATGATAAAGGTGCAATCAAATAAAATACATAAACAATCGTTTGTACAGCAGTTTAACGTGCACACGTTAAAAACCTCCGAATGTTCAAGTATAATATAAGAAAGGATTCCCACACAATTCCGATTGTGTTCTACACAACCCCGATCGATACTTGGTCATTGAATTCACGGATTTATATTTTATCAACTGTCGCCTTGAAGGCCCATATAAATTGACTTTCTGGCGGTTGTATGAGGATATTGTAAATGGCGGTAGTGTCAGGATATTATTAATGGCGGTATTGTGATGATCTTAATGGGTGATTTGCTATCCAGAAGGCTCAAAACCCTTTCACCACCAGTTTGATTGTCTCAGGCATTGTGATTTGTGACATATATATATGTATAAATATATATATATATATATATATATATATATATATATATATATATATATATATGTATGTATGTATGTATGTATGTATGTATGTATGTATGTTTGTCCTTCTTCATTAGGAATGAAATCCACATATAACTGTGTTAATCATGAGTGACAAAAAATAGTCGCTCCAAACACCACCATCCAAAATACAACGGTTAATCATCTCAAATGTGTTCACAAGTACGAGTGATAGCAACAACAGTAAGACTGTGTTTGTGTATGAATGTGTATGTGTGTGAATTGGATTTTTAACGTAGCTTTAACAATTCGGCAGTCGTATCCCCAAGATATGCGCGGTGTGGCAGTTCATAGTGATGTCTAGCACTGTGACATCATGCGCAGACATGTAGTGTGATGACCTTCCTTGTCGCATTATACTGACACCAGGTCAACCAGTCCTTGCACTAACTTAGAACGATCAACTAGCGATAAATCGATTGAACACCTCTGCTACTGTTCAAACCCGCGACCTGCCGCATCCGAAGCGGACGCTCTAACCATTAGGCCACTCGAGCGGTCTAACACTACAAAATACGTTACAATTTGGATTAATAACGTCACAAACATCAAACGTCACGATGTAGCTAAAGTCAACGTCTCTAGTTACCCTTGTAATTTCGTAAGTGTCATTCACAGCAGGTAACAGACCTATATTGTAAGCTCTGATGACGTTTGCTTATTTTATTGAACATCACACATGGATACATTTCTGTTGCCAAGTATTGCACCAGTCTGCCATGAGATAATTAGGTATGTTTTATTAAATTCGTTTAAATATCTACTGAAACTATCGAAACGAAACACGTTATAGATATATTAACGTATCGTAATAGGGGTTGTGTGTGGAAGTCAGGCATGCATTAACTAAAAGAATAATATATATATATATATATATATATATATATATATATATATATATATATATATGGTGCATTTATCACGACCTAATGAACTAATGAAATAATTTTATGTATATGTCTTTTTTGAAATATTTTATATTTGTATATTTATAAAAGTATTTCATATCATATCCCATTTTCTCTTAGTAAAAATAGAACGATTACTGTTTTTCCCTTTATGCGCGTATACAAATATACCATAGACCCATATATGTCATCCCATGAATCGTCAGCAAAACAGACCCAAAATTCCTAAGAGAACGTAACTGTGACTAGGTGATTGATTAATAAAGTGAATGTCTAATGTAAGATTTAGATTTAGAGACTGTGCTAATGATATGTCATGGATTAAAAGAATACCCGTCAGAGATAGGCCCTAGATTTGTAGATTAAAAGAATACCAGTCATACATAGGCCGTATATTTGTAGATTAAGATAATTCCTCTCAGAGACAGGCCGTAGCTTAAGAAAATATCTGTCAGAGATAGGCCGTAGTTTAACAAAATAAGTGTCCGAGATAGGCCGTCGCTTAAGCAAATATCTGTTAGAGATAGGTCGTAGCTTAAGAAAATACGTCAAAGATTGACCGTGGATTAAGAGAGTGTTGTCAGAGACATGATGTAGATTACAACACTGTGTAAGAGATAGGCCGTATTATTAGAGAATGTGTCAGGGAACGTGTGTTAGTGACAGACCGATGATTAAAAGAATGTGTGATTTAGATAACTCTTAGATTAATATAATTTATATCTGAAATATGTAATGGATTAAAATAATGTATGCCAGAGACACGTTGTAGATTAAGAAAATGTGGGTCAGAAATGATTTAATTAATTTATTTTTTTTCATGATCTTTAGAATTCATAAAATTACAGACACTTTGCACAATTCTGTCTTAAAGAAAATATTTGATTCAAATAGTCAGTAGATTACGAAAGCACGTGTTAGAAATATTCTGTAGATAAGAGTGTATCAGAGATAGGCTCTAGATTAATAGAATGTATCAGAGATAGGTAATAGATTAAGAGATTCTGTATCAGAGATAGGCCGTAGATAAGATATTGTGTCTCAGAGATACGCAGAAGATTAATATACTGTATCAGATATAGGTCGTAGATTAAGAGATTGTGTATCAGAGATAGGATCTAGATTAATAGAATGTATCAAATATAAGTCGTATATTAAGAGATTTGGTCTCAGAAATACTCATAACATTACGAAAAAGTATGTCAGAGATAGGTCGTGAATTAAAACAATGTTTCAGAGATAGGCGTTTGATTAATATAATGAGTGTTGGAAATAAGCCTGGATTATGTTATGAAAGTTTTCTGTTATGTATGTTGTGATTAGCTTTTCATAACCTTCTTCTCATTTCTTGCTATGAGAAGGAATTACTCGTATGTTAAGGAGCGTCAATATCCATGGTGAGAGAGAGAGAGAATCCAGGCTCTCTTAAAAGCGTGCCGCCACGATGATAAGACAGCTACACTGAAATGATATTCACCAGCTACCAGCTACAACTGAAATGATAAGGCGAAGATCTATTTCCTCGTCGATAGGAACTGACTTTTATTTAATTAAACAACACAAATATATTGACTACATTCTAGAAACACATATAAAATCTTTATAATAAAAGTTCATGCAATACATATTATATTTTCCTTTTTCAAGCTTTCCAACTTCATTTATTCGTATAACTTCTGCATTTTAGAATATTATACAAATAGTTAAGTCTCAATCAATTTCAAGATAGCCAAAAGTGTAAGATGTAATTACTATAGCTAATGTAACAATTAATTGAAAGAAATGCATTTTACTTATTTTAAAATAGAATATTGATTTAGAATATATTGCTAGATAATATTCTTTCGTACTTAAAGAATACTTTATTTCAATCATTAAATCTAAACATGAAGTTGGTAGCGAATTCAACTTTTACAATAAAAATTACATAAATATAATTAAATAATAATTCTTTAGAACATTTAAACATTCCGTTACAATATATTATAAATAAAAGTATTAAGTGAACAATGTTGCTAACATAACAATGTTACCACCAAAACCTCAAACATTAAAAGTACTGTTACGGCTATTGGATTTAATTTATTTATTTATTTTAAATTGTTAAATCCAAATTTATCATTTAGGGTTTAATATCCATTAATTGGGAAATTATTCTAGAAAGTCTAGGCTGACTTAGATTCTCTAATTGTAAACAAGTTTTGACCTTGGCTTGTTTGACCTAAATCCTGACCTTGCTTTAGACATTGTCAACAAGCCTCTAAAATTATTGGTTAATTTCAAGGACAACTTTTATTTTTAGTAATTAGTGGCTTATTTTCTTCTGGATTATTCTATTATTACGTGACTAGGTGAAGGTAGACTCTTCCTCTGACCTTCTATCAATTTCTAGAAAAGCGCGTGATCACTTGTTTACTAAAGAAGAACAGTTATATATAGCTGAATTTTGGAAGCTAACATTAGTAGATTTTGGGCTTATTGTAATATTAAGTTGTGTATTATCTGTTTGAGTTTAATTATTTTGGACTTTGTGTCAATTCGTTAGAAAAGAAGAATTATCTGGAAAAAGGACATATGTTTATGATATTCATTTGGATGATTAAAAACAAGAACTGTACCACTTGACATTGTCAGCCATTTTGGATTACATCGTCAAGGTTCGAACCTGGAACTATTAGAACATTTATTTATCAGGACTTGCAATTCTATTAGTGGATTATTTTGTGAATTCTATATTGGATTAATATTGGATTTGATTCTCTAAAATTCTAAGTTTATTTATTTTATGAAAATAATTGTACTTAATAAATTCATTGTTAAAGTTTTACAAGCTTGTTAGTTTTCACTCTTTCTGTGTTGCTGCTTATTCGAGCCTAAGCACGTAACATAGAATTGGTGGCTATCGTCTCGGGATTGAAATTTGAGATAAATTTGAATTTGAATTTGAATTTCTCCTAGTTTTTGAAAATTTTAAATCATTAGTGAGACTGACACGCTTGTATTAAAATGACATCTAAGGTAGAAATATTTCTTTCTAATCCTACCCAGGAGCAATTAGATCTTTTCGAAAAAGACGAGTTGGTTCAACTTGCCAGAAAATACGATCTTTCTGAAGTGAAGGCTTCTTTAACGAAACAAGATATCAAAAAGATTTTGGTCCAGTATTTGGTAGAACAGGATGTTTTGGAACAAAGTGCTTTGATTCCGGTCAGTAAGTCTGCATCAGACTCTGACATAAAATTAAAGGAATTAGAATTAAAATTCCAGATGGAATTAGAGTTAAAGAAGCTGGAGTTTCAGGAAATGGAGAAAGAGAAACAAATTGAATTGCAAAAAGAGCAAATGCGGATTGAGAGAGAGGAGAAAGAGAAACAAATTGAATTGCAAAAAGAGCAAATGCGGATTGAGAGAGAGGAGAAAGAGAAACAAATTGAATTACAAAAAGAGCAGATGCGGATTGATAAAGAGAGAGAGGAGAAAGAAAGACAATTACAATCTGAATTAGAGTTTAAGAAGCTGGATTTACAGGAAAGGTTACAAGAAAAACAAATTGAACGAGAGCGAGAGAAGGAAGAAAGGGAATATCAGTGTAAAATGAAAGAATTAGAACTGGCAAGTGAGAATCACCATCATACTTCAAATCAGAATTTTTATTTAGCAAGGAATATTAGATTAGTGCCCCTTTCAAAGAAAAAGAAGTAGACAAATATTTTATTCTTGTTGAAAAAGTTGCAGAAAATTTAAAGTGGCCAAGAGAGAATTGGACTCAGTTACTACAATGTGTAATTACTGGTAAGGCTAGTGAGATTTACACTTCACTGTCTGTTCAGCAAAATGGTGATTATGACGTAGTTAAAAAATGCATTTTAAGAGGTTATGAGTTAGTCCCTGAAGCTTATAGGCAAAAATTTAGATATTACAGAAAAGAAGCTGGACAAACTCATGTCGAATTTGCTAGACAAAAAGAGCAGTTGTTTGATAGATGGTGTTTAGCCAAGAAAGTTGAGCAAGATTATCAAAATCTCAGGCAAATTATATTAATTGAAGAGTTCAAAAACTGTGTCCATAATGATGTTAAAACTTATCTTGATGAGCATCAGATTGAAACCTTGGAAAATGCTGCTCGAGCTGCTGACGAATATTCTTTGACACATAAAGTTCCTTTTGTTAACAAGACTTCTACTCAACAATTTACTGGCAGAAAAGTATTTGCGCCTAATTCAAGCCCTTCTAAAACTCAAACTAACACAACTTTCAGGAGTCAGACTTCAGAGAAGTTTGATTCTAAATCCTTGTCTCTTCCGACGTGTAACTTTTGCAAGAAAAAAGGACACGTTGTTTCTGATTGCTACAAATTAAAAAATAAGCATCAGAATCAAGACAGACCTGTTCCAAATGCTCTTATTTCCAAGAGGTCAAGGTCACAGTCATATTTTGAAAGCAATACATTTGTTGGGTCTAGTAAACCCAGGTCTGATTTTATTATGGAAAATTATGAACCATTCATATCGAAAGGTTCTATATCACTCTTCGGTGATTTAGCCAATCCCACCCCTATTAAAATTTTAAGGGACACAGGAGCTTCTCAGAGTCTTTTATTATCAGGTACTTTGCCTTTTTCTGAGAAGTCTTCTTCTAATGAAAGTGTTCTTATTCAGGGAGTAGAGTGCGGCGTTGTTAATGTTCCTCTCCATTGTGTAAATTTGTCATCAGACTTAGTATCAGGACCTGTGACAATCGGAACGATCTCGGTTTTACCTGTTGAGGGAATAGATTTATTGCTAGGCAACGACTTAGCTGGAGACAAGGTTGTGGTTAATCCACTTGTAACTGACAAGCCTAATTTGGATCAGAAAGTTGATCCAATTGAAAAAGAAATCCCTGATATACTTCAAGCTTGTACGGTTACTAGAGCTATGGTAGAGAAAGCTCTTGAGAATGAAGTTGAAAAGGGCAGTATTCCCTTATCTGACACTAGTATAGGTCAGGCTTTTGATGAGGTCACTTTTACTCTTGGTTTAGATCAATCAGAAAGTATTGATCATAGTGATCCTCTTTTGACAACTCATTCTCTTTATTCTAATCAGGGTGATGATTTTGAGAGTGATGTTACAGAAGGCAGCATTACTTCAACTGGCGCTTGTATAGGTCAGGTTTTTGATGAGGTCACTTTTACTCTTGGTTTAGATCAATCAGAAGGTATTGATCATAGTGATCCTCTTTTGACAACTCATTCTCTTTATTCTAATCAGGGTGATGTTTTTGAGAGTGATGTTACAGAAGACAGCATTCCTTCAACTGGCGCTTGTATAGGTCAGGTTTTTGATGAGATCACTTTTACTCTTGGTTTAGATCAATCAGAAGGTATTGATCATAGTGATTCTCTCTTAATAACTCATTCTCTTAATCAGGGTGATAAACGACAGTCACTTGTCGTCGAACAGGAAAAAGATCCTGAGATCTCCTGTTTGTTTCAAAGGGTTATAAATGAGACTGAAGCCACTGAAGTTCCTGTCTCTTATTTCATTAAAAATGGAATTCTTATGAGAAAATGGAGACCTTCCGAGGTACCTGTTGGTGATGAGTGGTCAGTGAACTATTAAATAGTAGTTCCAAAACCTTACAGACAGGAAATACTTAATTTGGCCCATGAAACTCCTTTGGCTGGTCATTTAGGGATTAATAAAATGTATCACAAGATCTTGACTCACTTATATTGGCCAAAAATCAAAAGTGATGTTGCCAAATACTGTAGGTCTTGTCATACTTGTCAAATGGTAGGAAAACCCAATCAGAAGATACCTAAGGCTCATCTGCAACCTATTCCTGCATTTGATGAAACATTCAGTGGAATTATGGTAGATTGTGTAGATTCCTTACCCAAGACCAAGTCAAGTAATCAATTAAAGTTAAAAATGAAACTATGGTTTGAAAGAAATACAAGGGAGAGAACTTTTGAGTCTGATATTGGAGTTGTGTTACTCTTGTTCATTCTTCTTACTTTTCTTCAAATTAGATATTACGACCCGTACAAAGTTAAGAAGAAAATGAATTAGTTAAAGTATAGTATTAGTGCTTCTGGGATCTAAATTAATTATAGGAGTACCAGTGTATTGAAAGAAATAGCCATGTTAAATATGTAATTAATTTAGTTGTATCTGTCCCACTCGGTGAAGAAATGTCATCTGACGTTGGAGCGACGAATTGATGGAATTCAGAAATTATAAACAAATCTAGACCAGAAACTTTCACAGTTGCAAGTGCAAGAAAGAAATGAACTGAAAGTTATTATTATATGAGCACTTATGTCCAGATATTCTTACAAGAACAAACAAAATTTTCATGATGTTGAAATTGAAAATTCCAAACAGCATCTATGCTGGACGAGTCCACTCAAACAGGATAACTTGAAAAAGGAATTTCAATATTTGCTGGAGAATGATTTTATCAAGCCCAGTAAAAGTGATTGGAGTTCACTATGCATACTTGTTCCTAAACCAGATAAAACTTTCCGTATGTGCACTGACTAAAGGAAAGTGAACAGAGTGACAAAAACAGATTCATTCTCATTAACAAGAATGGACTATTCTATTGATAAAATTGGGAATGCCAAGTACGTCACCAAATTCTGACCTTCTGAAAGGATTTTAGCAGATTTCACTACGGAAAGAGCAAAGGAAAACTCAACATTGCGACTCCAAAAGAACTCTACCAATATAAAGAAAGTCCATTTCAACGTCTCATAAAAATGTTCATCTCTGGTCTAGAGATTTGTGATGTCATCATCTACAACGACACCTGGAAAGAACATCTAGCAACAATTCGATAATTCTTTAACAGACTCACTAATGTATGTTTGACAATTAATTTGTCTAAAAGTGAGTTCTGCTGTGCTTGTGTGCCTTTCCTAGGACATTTTGTGGGACATGGACAAGTTAAAAATTTGAGGCTATTTCTTGATAATATAATTGTAGACACTCTTTCCCATGTATAATTTATTATATTGTGTAATTTATAACCTCAGATGTAAAATGGTTTGTGATAAAAAGAAAGTTTTATCATATAAACCTTTCTTTTTATTTTATGGGGGAAGGTGTTACGGCCATTGGATTTAATTTATTTATTTATTTTTAATTGTTAAATCCAAATTTATCATTTAGGGTTTAATATCCATTAATTGGGAAATTATTGTAGAAAGTCTAGGCTGACTTAGATTCTCTAATTGTAAACAAGTTTTGACCTTGGCTCGTTTGACCTAAATCCTGACCTTGCTTTAGACATTGTCAACAAGCCTCTAAAATTATTGGTTAATTTCAAGGACAACTTTTTATTTTTAGTAATTATGAACTGACCTGACCCTTAAATGCGCGGTCTATTTATATAAATATTTTCCGCTCTTTTCAGGTAAGAATTAGTTTCTCCCGGTCAAAACCAGCCTAATTTGACGTCATCTGACATAAGGTACAACTCAGATTTGTAGTTTATCTATATTTGTTTGGCACTAGTTAGATCCAAATATGATAATTCCCCAAATTTTCTAAACCAGGAACAAGTTAAAATATTATTCCAGCAGTAATGTCTGTCCATCTTTAGATAAGAACCATTTTGTAGAAACGACTGTCCATCATTAGATAAGAACCATTCTGTATTTACGTCAGCACGGAAGTTTGTTCTACTTTTTTATGACTTTTGCCAATGCCTGGTTTTACGGAATATATGTTTCACTGATGAGACTTAGAAGCTGACTGATTTTTTGCTTTATAACCTATTTCCACACAATAATGTACATTCGTATAGCTAATGATTTAAGTTGCAAACGTTTTGCTATAAATGAATAAAACATTACTTTAATAATACAATTTAAAGAAAATTGCTATCTTATTAATTTTACTAAAAAATCAATCCTAACAATACCCTTGTAAAAGAATTGTTACCGAGAGGATGGTGGATTAAATGAACAACACAAACACAATATGTGAAAGAAAATATAAATTTATGAAATAAATTATTAATGAAAAATAATGATGTATCAACACAATAACTCATGCGCTCAACCCACAATTACACTCACAACCATTCACAATACATGAATAAATGAAATATCAATACAAAATAAAACTCTTGATATAAAGGGATCTCTTGGACTATACACATATCCAAGGAACCTTTACGAAAGTTATATTACCGCAAGTATAAATTATGATGACAAATCAAACTATACTATCGCACGTATGGATTGCGACACCTAGCACGAACATATACATGTATTCAATCAAGTTGCTAGCTTTTATTGAGATTCATGCAATCCCTTGAAATACTATTGTGATCTGAAATAACCATGTAAATACAACAATGTATTCAATTGTACTACAATTGCAACACACATATGTGTCTCGACCCTGTATAACCGTACGATTCACTAACAGTTGAATCGCCGCCCAGTTTCCCCGAAGACCTAGGGTCGACCAATACTTTTATCGGCCGTTTTCCCTTCACGGATCCACCACAGTTATACGTACAGACAGCATACAACATCTACTAGAACCAACGTTCCTCAATACCCTAGATGTCGGCCCGGATGTTTACAACTTTAGACAGCTCCGACACTCGGACTTCTAGATTTCCGGATATGTACACGTCACGACAGATGTAGACGAACAGACAGTTCGACAGACAGACAGTCAGATACTTTAATTCGATTGCACAATAAATCAGCAACAATTTCAGCTGCGATATCAGAGATGTTATCAGCCGACGTTATCAGAGATGTTTTCAGATGCGTTATCAGAGATTATCAGATGTTATCAGATGCGCTATCAGATGCGTTATCAGATGCGTTATCAGACGTTATCAGAGATGCTATCAACGATGTTATCAGATGCGCTATCAGAGATGTTTTCAGATGCGTTATCAGACGTTATCAGACGTTATCAGAGATGCTATCAACGATGTTATCAGATGCGCTATCAGCTACAATAAAGAAACCAGACTAATAATAGTTGTCTCAAAAAAAATAATCTAAACCTTAGATTACGCTAATGCATTTAAAGTCTAATAGTGACTAGTAATTCCAAATATTCCACGTTTAAAATCTGCATTGCAATACAGGCATCATTATATGAAATGATAAACTGAATAAAATTCACAATAAAACGAAACATAAATTTAACACTCACCCCTTTGGCTGGAGATTGAAAGACGAGCTTATCTATCCTGCGATTAGATACTTTAGGTCCCGTAAAATTGATCATAAATTTTCTGCCTTATATACCCTCAAATAGGTGAGCATAAATCACAGCAAGATTACCGTGCACCACGCGAAACTAATGCTCCGGATTTCATGTAAATAAAAAACAGGCACATGCAAATCGTTACACGCCGCTTACCTTGGAGAAAACCACTTATTCACCCCAGGTAATGCATGTACGACGAAACAAAGAAAATGGTGAGATTAGTTTGTAAATCAAGAAGAAAATAAATTTAATTTTCCCCTAATTCTGTGACAATACCTCCCCCCTAAGAATAAAAATGTACACATTTTTAAAACTAACACAGAATAGAAGAAAAATAACTACTGATAATATCTTACAACATTTACACTGGTTATACTACAATCTGGATTTATTACTGGGCAAATCCATACAAATTTCCCATCATGCCCTACTCAAGTAGTCGGCACCTACATTTTCAACTCCCCTTATTGCTTCTACACGGAAGCGATAAGGTTGTAGTGTTAGCGCCCAACGCATCAACCGAGCGTTAGCAACCTTGGCCTTGTTTAAATACAGTAGGGGTTGGTGATCAGTCTCGAGAACGAAATCTCTCCCAAATAGATATGCGTGATACTTCCCAATTCCCGATACTACGGCCAAACATTCCTTTTCTATGACGGAATAATTCTTCTCCCTGGCTAGCAATTTCCTACTCGAGTAAGCTACGGGTAACTTACTGTCGTCTTGCTCTTGCAGTAAAACTGCCCCCAACCCAGTTTTAGAAGCATCTGTTCTTAGAATAAAAGGTTTGCTGACATCTGGCAATTTTAATATAGGTGCACTAACCAGTTTCTCTTTCAGAGTACAAAATGCTTTATCTTGTGGCGATCCCCATTCAACTTTGTTTGGTTGCCCCTTCTTGGTCAAATCAGACAGCGGGCTAGCAATGGCTGCAAAGTTCGGTATAAACTTTCTATAAAAACCTACTAGACCTAGAAATGATCTTACCTGCGTTTTTTTGGTTGGCTTCGGTGCGTCTCTAATTGCTTCAACTTGCTTGGGATGAGGTTTTAACTGACCAATACCGCTGACCCTATGCATTACACAAGAAACATTGCACACACTGAATAACTGGATTCCTAACTGACCTATTTACCTCAGCTGATTTTACAAGCTCCCTAGGCATAGGTCTCGCAGACTGGTTTCCAGACTTAAAATCTTTTAAAACCACGTTCTGGGTTCCCCCATGAGCTTCGGCAAACAGATCGGCTTGCTTAGCCATATCTTTTACGTTTATGAAGACTTTCTCCTTCAGAAATTGATCTAATTCTCGCCCAACTGTATTAAATAATTGATCTCTGAGCAAGAAATCAGTCAACCCTTCAAACGTTTTCACCGCTTTGCCGCATTCAATCCACCGCTCAAAATAGTTTGCAATTCTAACGGTGAACTGACCAAAGGTTTCTCCCTTATCGGGCTTGCTATACCTGAACTTTTTACGAAAACCCTGTTCAGTGAGCTCGTACCTCTTGAGAAGTGCTTCCTTTAGGACGTCGTACTTAAACACATCGTCTCTAGGAAGTCGCGAGTATACATCCAGTGCTTTACCCTTTAATAGAGCACTTAGATGGAATGCCCAGTCATTTTGACTCCACTTCTGGTTTTCAGCATACCGCTCAAACCGATGAAGATAACTATCTATGTTATCTTTTTCATCGTCAAAGGGAGGTAATTTGGGGCCCCTTAATTTGCTAAAGGCAGAATCGTGGTCTCTTCCAGATGTTGCTAATTCTACCTTACGCTCATGATCCCGTTGCTTTGCTCTTTCTTCTAACTCTAACATTTCTACTTTTGCTAGTTTATCTAACTCTATTCGCTTTGCCTCCGCTTCCATTTCCCGTCCTATCCTGTCCTTTTCGGCCTGCTTCTCTAATTCTATCTTCCCTTTCTCTAATTCTATCTTTTCCCTCTCAAAGGCCCATTTCCTATCTTTGGATTCCCTTTCTAATTCCCGTTTCCTTTCATCGGCTTCCCTTTCTAATTCCCTTGCTCTTACCCTTTCTTCCCTTTCCCGGGCTTGTTCTTCTTGAATAAATTTCCTTAAGCTTTCACCTTCATATCCAAAATCTTTGCCTAAGGCAACCAAGTCCTTAAGGGATGACATGACAATGACAATTGTAATATGAATATATATAGGTAACCAAACCAATACTTTAAAAAACGTTTATACTGGACACACGGACCTAGATAAACTATACAAAAATAAACCCCAACATGAGTATTATCTTGTCAAGAAGGTCACGCTCAAATATAAACATTAAATGTTTACTTTCACAAAAATGATTGACAGTTCACTTAATCCAACGATCCCACTTCTGACACCATTGTAACAGAATTGTTACCGAGAGGATGGTGGATTAAATGAACAACACAAACACAATATGTGAAAGAAAATATAAATTTATGAAATAAATTATTAATGAAAAATAATGATGTATCAACACAATAACTCATGCGCTCAACCCACAATTACACTCACAACCATTCACAATACATGAATAAATGAAATATCAATACAAAATAAAACTCTTGATATAAAGGGATCTCTTGGACTATACACATATCCAAGGAACCTTTACGAAAGTTATATTACCGCAAGTATAAATTATGATGACAAATCAAACTATACTATCGCACGTATGGATTGCGGCACCTAGCACGAACATATACATGTATTCAATCAAGTTGCTAGCTTTTATTGAGATTCATGCAATCCCTTGAAATACTATTGTGATCTGAAATAACCATGTAAATACAACAATGTATTCAATTGTACTACAATTGCAACACACATATGTGTCTCGACCCTGTATAACCGTACGATTCACTAACAGTTGAATCGCCGCCCAGTTTCCCCGAAGACCTAGGGTTGACCAATACTTTTATCGGCCGTTTGCCCTTCACGGATCCACCACAGTTATACGTACAGACAGCATACAACATCTACTAGAACCAACGTTCCTCAATACCCTAGATGTCGGCCCGGATGTTTACAACTTTAGACAGCTCCGACACTCGGACTTCTAGATTTCCGGATATTTACACGTCACGACAGATGTAGACGAACAGACAGTTCGACAGACAGACAGTCAGATACTTTAATTCGATTGCACAATAAATCAGCAACAATTTCAGCTGCGATATCAGAGATGTTATCAACCGACGTTATCAGAGATGTTTTCAGATGCGTTATCAGAGATTATCAGATGTTATCAGATGCGCTATCAGATGCGTTATCAGATGCGTTATCAGACGTTATCAGAGATGCTATCAACGATGTTATCAGATGCGCTATCAGAGATGTTTTCAGATGCGTTATCAGACGTTATCAGACGTTATCAGAGATGCTATCAACGATGTTATCATATGCGCTATCAGCTACAATAAAGAAACCAGACTAATAATAGTTGTCTCAAAAAAATAATCTAAACCTTAGATTACTCTAATGCATTTAAAGTCTAATAGTGACTAGTAATTCCAAATATTCCACGTTTAAAATCTGCATTGCAATACAGGCATCATTATATGAAATGATAAACTGAATAAAATTCACAATAAAACGAAACATAAATTTAACACTCACCCCTTTGGCTGGAGATTGAAAGACGAGCTTATCTATCCTGCGATTAGATACTTTAGGTCCCGTAAAATTGATCATAAATTTTCTGCCTTATATACCCTCAAATAGGTGAGCATAAATCACAGCAAGATTACCGTGCACCACGTGAAACTAATGTTCCGGATTTCATGTAAATAAAAAACAGGCACATGCAAATCGTTACACGCCGCTTACCTTGGAGAAAACCACTTATTCACCCCAGGTAATGCATGTACGACGAAACAAAGAAAATGGTGAGATTAGTTTGTAAATCAAGAAGAAAATAAATTTAATTTTCGCTTAATTCTGTGACAACCCTCTGATTTATTTGAGCCGAATCCACGAGGCTCGAAAAGAAAAATCAATTTTATTTATCAAAATAAGATAAAAGGTGAAAGATCAAAAATACAATGATAAAAGAACATTGCGAGACATTTTCGCAAAGTTGAAAGATACAATGTAAACACTGCAAATACATTGCAAAATACTAGGTAAAATACAAAAAATACAATGAGAAAGTATATTGCAAATACTCAGTCAAATTAAACAAAGTACAGTACAATGTAAAATATTTGATAAAATTCCCAAAAAACACAATGGAAGTGTATTGCACAATACTCAGTCAAATTAAAAAAAAAATACAATAAAGAGTACAATGAAAAATTCGTGATAAAATTCCAAAAAACAAGGGAAGACACTTAGCAACATTGGATACCTTCATAAAATACAGTAATGTAACCTGGTACGATATTAAATAAAAATTAAAAGTTTACGTAACTTAAATAGCTTTACAATATAAAATTCTACAAAACCTACATATAAACTAGTCTTGTCAAACGATTGTAACACAAAATAGTAGCATGCAGTTCTTGGTATCCTTATTTTTCTTTTTCTATTTTAGTTTACAATTTTTATTTTATTTTTCTTTCTTTTTTGTCTTCTTTTGTCTCTTCTTCTCTTTTATATTTATTTGCATAATATCAGCAGAACATTTGTATGGGTGACTACGTTATTAGATTGGTTCAGCCATGTGTACTGAAAAAATTCTTGTTCGTATGAATAATGCTAGTAAGCCGATATTGAGATGGTCTTCCTAGTTCCACAAAGAATTACCAGTAGCTTTGAAGTAAGAATGGATGCAATAAAGATGGCGTAAAAATTTAGTATTAATCAAGAGTTAGGAAACTGACAATTTAATGTTGTTCTAGTCTTAATAATCATGACGTATGTTTACTTGCAATCAACTTTGACCTGTGCGGGTATGAAATACGTATCGCCTTTAAATTAACCTAAGAACAATGAACATATCATTTAAGCGTTTGGTACGGTATTGTCTAGTGCATCTTTGAAATGTACGTGTATTATCTGTGACGTGTGAAAGAGAATGTATTGCCTTTATCGTTTTGAACAAATTTGACTCAGAAGCTGGCCGTATATAGACCAATAGCTGCTCATATCGTGAGAGCTATGCATTACGTTAACTCGGATTCGAGTAATCGCTAGGACACTTTGACTATTTTATATCATTTCAACATATATTTAAGTCAACATCAATGGATGTTGCAAAACCATAGAAGGAAAAGCACCTCTTCTACTGGCTGTAGGTATGCATTAAAACAGTTCCTATATTACGTACCATAAGGTACAGACATTCATACAATTGTATGAAA